>JAUMHF010000004.1:3066858-3103435 GCA_032359275.1 Microctenopoma steveboyesi | reverse complement strand
TTCCTCACAGTAGTACTTGAGGCTAGTGTAAAATCATCTAGTGTAGTGATCTGACCAGATATTGTGTCTCTGAGATTTTTGGGTCCAAATATCATGACCTCAGTTTTGTCTGAGTTAAGGAGTAGAAAATTCCAGGCCTTTATGTCTTTCAGACAAGCATTAAGTTTCCCTAAATTATTGGTCATCACATCACATGGGGATAACAGATAACAATTTTGCAAACAACCAGACCAGTGTCTTGTGTATTTGGTGGATATAGTTTAAGAATATTCATAGAAATAGCTGCATCTGCTGTTTAAAGCTATTAAAACATAAACACAGTATAATATGTTAATATATGGTAGAAAAAAAAACATTTTACAGCTGGAAGTACAGAAACAAAAGCTGCAAACATCTGCTGAATATATAGTGAATATATGTAAAAAAAAACGGAAAAATTCAGAATGTATCACAGTTAATCTGTGTGCAATTAAGATTGTAGGGAAAACGACTAAAAGCAGTAGAAGGAAAATCAGAATAATCAATGGTGCAAAACATAACTGGAGGAGTGAATTTAAATAGGGATCAAATTAGGGAAATGTTCTAACTCTCAAATTATCTATTTTCTCACATGAGATGCGCCTGACAGCAACAAACATATTACTGAAAGCTTGCCTCCTTTTTACGGGAAACCCATCATGACATAATTGAGATGAGTCATCTTTTCTTTTCTTGTCATAATGGTCCATCGAAGACATTTCTTTATTTGAATTTTAAAAAGTTATTTGAATCAATCTCCATTTTATGTTGAAAAGGAATGTCTCTCTTAGACAGTTTTAGTGCGTTTCATAGTAGGTTTAAGCTTTTAGATGGTAGCAACTTGACACAAAGACACAAAAAAGGGATGCAAATCGGTACTTTTTGTATTTTTAAGTATGAATTGCATTGATGAGACTTTTGCCATGTCTTTTCTCTTGCAGGATTCAATGAAAATGTCCGTGTGCGTCCATGAGAACCGAAAATCACGAGCCAGCACTGGCTCTATGAACATCTACCTTTTCCACAAGTCTTCTTATGCCGACAGCGTCCTCATGCACCTCAACTCACTACGGCAACAGAGGCTCTTCACAGATGTCCTGCTTCATGCCGGTAGCCGATCCTTCCCCTGCCATCGCGCTGTGCTGGCTGCCTGCAGCCGCTACTTCGAGGCCATGTTCAGTGGGGGGTTAAGGGAGAGCCAGGCCAGTGAGGTGGACTTCCGTGACTCCATCCATCCAGAGGTTTTAGAACTGCTACTGGATTACGCATACTCTTCACGCGTGGTCATCAATGAGGAAAATGCAGAATCACTACTGGAAGCTGGAGACATGTTGGAGTTTCAAGACATCCGGGATGCCTGCGCTGAATTCTTAGAGAGAAACCTTCATCCATCTAACTGCCTTGGCATGTTGTTGCTGTCTGACGCCCACCAGTGTACCAAGCTGTCGGAGCTCTCCTGGGGTATGTGCCTGAGCAACTTCCCTGCTATTTGCAAGACAGAGGACTTCCTTCAACTGCCCAAAGATATGGTGGTGCAGCTTTTGTCACACGAGGAGCTGGAGACAGAAGACGAGAGACTCGTTTATGAAGCTGCCCTTAACTGGATCAACTATGATCTGGAGAGGAGACACTGCCACCTTCCAGAACTCCTGAGAACAGTTCGCCTCGCCTTGCTGCCTGCGATTTTCTTGATGGAGAATGTGTCAACGGAAGAGCTGATCAATGCCCAGCCCAAGAGCAAGGAGCTGGTGGATGAAGCTATCCGCTGTAAGCTGAAGATTCTGCAGAATGACGGAGTTGTTAACAGTCCATGTGCTCGACCAAGAAAGACCAGCCATGCTCTCTTTCTTCTGGGAGGCCAGACTTTCATGTGTGACAAGTTGTACCTGGTAGACCAGAAGGCCAAAGAAATCATCCCCAAGGCTGACATCCCCAGTCCCAGGAAGGAATTTAGTGCCTGTGCCATTGGCTGTAAGGTGTACATCACTGGAGGGAGAGGCTCTGAGAATGGTGTGTCCAAAGATGTATGGGTCTACGACACTGTCCATGAGGAATGGTCCAAAGCTGCTCCCATGCTCATCGCCCGGTTTGGCCATGGCTCTGCAGAGTTAAAACACTGCCTGTATGTAGTAGGAGGTCACACCGCAGCAACAGGCTGCCTCCCGGCTTCTCCGTCTGTGTCTCTCAAACAGGTGGAGCAGTTTGATCCAGTGGCAAACAAGTGGACCATGGTGGCACCTTTGAGAGAAGGTGTAAGCAATGCAGCAGTTGTCAGTGTCAAGCTGAAGTTGTTTGCCTTTGGCGGGACCAGTGTCACCCATGACAAGCTGCCCAAAGTGCAATGCTATGACCCACAGGAGAATCGTTGGACTGTGCCCGCATCCTGCCCACAACCATGGCGCTACACAGCTGCTGCTGTGCTAGGAAACCAGATCTTCGTCATGGGTGGGGATACAGAGTTCTCGGCATGCTCAGCTTATAAGTTCAGCAGTGAGAGCTACCAGTGGACTAAAGTGGGTGATGTGACGGCCAAGAGAATGAGCTGCCAGGCTGTAGCATCTGGCAACAAACTGTATGTGGTGGGTGGGTACTTTGGCACACAACGGTGTAAAACCCTGGACTGCTATGACCCCACACTGGATGCATGGAACAGCATCACTACTGTGCCATACTCACTCATTCCTACGGCTTTTGTCAGCACCTGGAAACATCTGCCTGCTTGAGCCCCAAACCCTCAAACTACACCCTTTCCATGAGGTACGTTTGAATTTTCATGTCAATTTGTCTGAAAGGGGAAATTTGCCAATTTAAATCACCAAAGTCTGTTTGAAGTTTTATTATTGCAGATGTAAGAATAAATATTCAATTCCAGAGACTTACAATTTCAAAGTTGAAAAAAGGTGGAGGTGAAGCGAGAGAGAAGAGAAAAAATGAATAAAGTTTGTCCCTAACAAATGTAAATAAATGGGCTAACAAACAAGGTGTCATATGTTGTCTCAGCAGCAGAGAGGGGGGACATTTAGAGGTGGGAGGGTGAACCAGTGGGAGGGAAAGATAGGGACTTGTGTGCATTAGTTAAGTGAGTTATGTAGCTGTGGGGATGGGCCGAAGGACAGAAAGGGTAATTGAAAGAGAATAGGATACGTTTATTGCTCCTGTGGGGGAAATCTCTCTAAGAGGGAAAGAGGGTCTGCCAATTAGACAAGTCACACACCAGCAGGCAGCAACACCCTGGCGAGCATAATCCACTCTGAGTCGCCTTGCTTTGATGAGGTTATGGTCTTTACGCTGGGCGAGATGGAGGCAGCCGCCGACTTTCTTGGCATTGAAAGGCATTCATCGTCAGTTACAAATAGAGGTGACTGATAGTGGCAGCGGGGGAAGTGAGACCATCCTTGAAAGTTTGGTCTTGCACTGAAAGTTTGCCTCTTCTGGCTCCATCGCTGTCATCCCGCGCCTCACTTTTACCCTGCTCTCTGATGATAAACACACCAGACATATGTGGAGCATGGGTAGTCAGCTGGCAAACCTGATCTTTCTGCATTCTGCGATCTGCAGGGTCACAGTCACATCACATTTCACAAACCCTACACCGATGTCCCCACACATACCCATGCAGGCAGTCCTTTTCATTTTGCTATATTTGTTGAAATAGCAGGCGGCCTTCAGTTACTAGCAAAGCGAAGATGTAGAGTGACTCCCCAGCTGTCCAGCACAGTCTCCCATTTGATAATGCCAGGAAGCAGTGCAGAGTAGCTTCAGTGCGGCAATACTGTGATGTTCCTTCTCCGTCTGAGATGAAATATTTTTTGAAGACTTGTTATTCCCTTTTCTCCTCTCTGACTCATCTCTAGCAGGACAGACTACATTGAAGGTTTGAACAATCTTTAAGCACCGATGAAGCAGTGCTCAGTAAAGGATGTAATCCCGCCGCTGACTTAATACAGAATTAGTTTTTTTGTGTGCCTGCCTGTCATGGCTACTGACATTGTATTCACTGAACACGGTAAAAAGACGACATGTGGAGGGATGGAAAAGACAGGCTGACTGTTTAGAAATGAAGGAAGGAGGAAGTGAGTTAGACCTCACAGAACGATATTGTAACTTTGTCACTTAATTTTTCCCAGAAGACTATTTTAAGAGTCTTCCATTTTACAAACAGCAGCACAATCAGTCTTTGTCTTATGTTTAAGTCCCATAGTGTCAGAGGAGTTACTACTCTCAAAGCTGCAGCAAACGGACTGGAGCAGCAGTCTATAAATAAAAATCACACTTACACATATTTCTCTCCATGTTAAAAAGATACCATCAGCAACAATTTTCTTTTCTCCTAGCCAGACTTCAGTTGGGTAGAACGTATGTCGTCCAGCACACACCAGTGTTGGCCCGCCTCCAAACACAGATAGCTAATGACATTACATCCACATTAGACACGTAGAAGGCTGACTGGCTTGTAACAATCTGCACAATACGGATAAGTACATATTAAGTAAAAGCTTAAAAACAAAACGGAAAGGTCCGAGTGAAATTCTGAGAGTAACATGCTCTCACACGTGAAAAGCGTAGTAGGCTGTGGGGGAGAGAAGCTGGACCGTAGCCAGACTGTACTGAGGAAATATAGTAGATAGATACAGAGATACAAAGTGGGCATAGGAGCGATCCTGTTTTTGTCAACTGTAATGTAATACAGGAACTGTTTTTGATGCTTACGGTTCTTTGGTCAGACTGTAACGGAGGTATCATTTGTGATTCTTGAGGCTGCAGTTGTGAAATAAATAAAATACAAGTAAGGGCTTCAAAACATGGAAGATTGTGATGTTATTTGGGAGTCTTGGATTCCTAGATGTGTGTTCGTTTCTGGTTTCAAGCTTCTTACATACTTGGAGTATGTAATAAAAATACACCGTCCACCTGTTACTCTTAGTTTGTTTCAGGCATCTTCCTACATTATTATGCCAGTTTGACAGGTTGTTCTTTTCTCCTCTGCAGATTTTGTTTTGCATCATCTACTAGAGTCGAACTGTGAAGAAGAAGCACACATTCATTTCCTCTAAAAGAGACACCGAGCAGTGATGTACAGGCAACCGCATTCATTTTGGTGTTGCAAAGATGCAGAAGACGCATGCAGCTGGACACTAAACTGGAATGAGGTCATCTCTTGCTTCCGAGAAGGAAGCGGAGACATATAGTGCAGTAGCTCACGCAAACAAACCAAACAAACTGCTGCTTGTTGAACGAGGCACAAACACTAACCTTGTTAGCATATCAGGCTTACGGACTGCAAACCTATCACACAACCTGCATTATTCCCATTTACTCACGACAGGCTTGTGAGGATCTGATGTATCGACGTTTATTTCCTCTGTAACAAAAAACAAAGTTACTTTTTTCACAGAGACTGCAATGTATAGCATGATGGATGTCCTATTTAGATTGAAGGAGGGAGCATGTAATGATTGGAGTGCTTTAGAACAGACAGAAAGTCAGACTGGACGCAGCTGATTTATAAAAGGCACAATGAAGGAGCAATTCTCCCCCCTCTCATCCTTTAATAAGCTCTTTTATTTTACCTCTTGTATCTTTTTTTTTAATTCTTCTTCTAAATACATGCATCTAACAGTTCTGAAACAAAAACAACCTTTGAGTGTTCTTCTGATGAAGGCTTTGACAGTTTGCTGTCACTGCGACCCGCGGAGTGTTGACGACCAACACCAGCTGAGGTTGAGGAGGACGGAGGGCATCTGTCCGTGGTCACGGGGTCGAGGTGCCTCCGGGTCACGACCTTACATGTTTGCTGTTTCGCAGCTACGCATTAATGTCCGCTGACTGCCAGTTAACTAACCCCCTGTACACAGTGGCAGTATTCAACGCTTCGGAAAGAACACTGTCACATTCAGCTGTACACTAAATGCTGTAAAAAACCGGCTGTGCTTCTGTTATTCCGATAAAAGCAGCATCTCGCTTGCTGAGTCATAGCTAAAGCCTTTTTAGAGCATGTCCACTCATAGTGATTCAGTAAAATGGCATGAACTCTCCTCTGTGGTCACAGAAATCTTGTCACCTTAACCTGAACTGAGAATGAATCAGTTTCTTTTTAAACTCGCTGCAGTGTAGTCTTAATTTATATGGTAATGATTACTCTGTTATATGAATATGTTAAATCTTATTTATTCCTTCTCTGCCTGTGTTCATATATGAATGTATGTTTGGGTTATATCATGCATGTCAGGCCAGGTGTTGTGTTTTATCTGATCTCAGTTGGGCTGCATTTTGCACATGTTATGTCTTTCCCAGGAGGAACTGACAGAGGTGCGCCTCTCCCTAGGGTTTGCATATAAGTATAGCTAGATGGTAGATGAAGAATGGCTCAGATGATTACTGATAACATGGAGTAGTTAAAACCAAAAGGTTTCTGCCCAAACAAGAAAAATGAATAGGGTGGGAGGGAACAGGGATCCTGGTTCTGAAAGGTTCTGTTTAATTTGTAACTTGGGTCTTAGCCTGCCTTATATTGGCCTTTCGTACCCAAACTATACTAACAAAACAAGATGGAATGAACCAGATAAGTATGCTGTGAAGGTGCAGAATGTGACCAAGTAAGTATCAGGGACTTTACAGAGTAACCCTGACATGGTTAAGAATGCAGTGGTCTTTGCAGCTGTCCTTGGGACAGCTGGAAGGCTGTCATATGTGCTAACTTGGCTCCTCAGCGTGTTAACCCACAGTCTACTTCACCATTGGGTTGAGACAAAGTTAAATCCAGTAAGCTGTGCGTTGATCATTGATAAGGGCAGACACCGCAGTGCTTTTCACCATAGTGTCCATAATGCACATTAGAAAAAAACCAAAAAGAGAGAATGTCTTAAACACTTGCATATGAAATACTTGGTAATGCTAATCATTGTTTTTGTCTGTATGTCTGTCGTGATCTGAACATGACATTCAATAGAATATTAATGCATTAATTTAAGTTTAATGTAATATGTAATGTTGTGGTGGAATATGTCTGTTCTTTCTTTTGCCTGTCATTAGTCAAATTCAATCTGTAGAGATCAACAGCCCTATAATTTCCAGCTCACCTCATCAAGCCACCCAAAAGGTCTGTGGAGATCCTTGTGTCTCTAAAATTTGACCTTCTCCAGCCACTGAATACAGACTCTGGTCCCACCAATCAGATAAGAGCATTTTTTTCTCAAAGAACACAAGTTCCCCTGGCAACGGCAAGTAATAAATGCCCCCTTAATTTGCATCTAATTGCTGAGCGGCATTTCCTATTTCTAGTCGTGGCCTCCTCTTATTCTGTGTTTTATCTGGATAATTCAGCCAACTCAGTTCAGAACACAGTGCCCCGCTTTACATAATGATGTAAATCAGACAGAAAACACTGTCAGCGTGCATCTGTTTCATTTATTGTCATGTAAGAGTTTATTTTCTATTTTTATGGCATTATTTTGTACATGTGATTTTTTTCACAATGTGAAATTCATGGCTAATAAACATAAGAGTTTTTTCCTCTTGACTGTAAATCATGGTCGTGTTTTCAGTACAGAGATTATTTGTCCATGGACGTGTATTAGTGTAGATTTAGGAGGGGAAAGTAGTTTCGGCACAGCATAGGGTGCCGTCTTATTGCTGCATGTCTCACATATTTAGGCGGCTTTGGAGTGAATGCAGCAGCCAAAGTGTCCTGAGGTATTTAAGGCAGTATATCATGCGTAGAGCTTTTGTTGTGTGGAGGAGGGACTGAAATCATCTTATCTATGCCTTTGGCTTCTAAGCTCCCTGCACAAGAACAGGCAACACAGCCAGATACCTTCCCTTTCTCTGTCAAGTCACCGTGGCAACAGCAACCTTTATCTGCAAACTGTGGGGGCTGGGGGAGAACATGAAATCTTAAAAAGCACCTCTCTCTCTCCCTCGCTCGCCCCCCCCCACCTCTCTTTCTCTCTGGCCTGCCTCCCCTCTCACTTCCTACGCCCTGTCTCACACTTTTCATCAGTAAAATGCACTGCAAAAGCAACTCGGCAGTGGCGAAGCACTTCTGTGTTTGACGGTCTCTTGTTTGCAACAAGTCTAACATCCCATTAGTGAACGACTGCCGCTCGCTGAATTCCCCCAGCTCTGAAGACTCCAGTTCTGTTCGCTGGTGATGTTCTTCGCCCTAACATGACTCCTAACTGGTGACATAAGGTTGTGAAACACCAGTTCTACTGGATCCTGACCCTCGTTCATTAAAAAACAAAAAAATATCCACTGGGGGAAGGGCCTGAAGAATAAACAAGCACAAAATGTGCTGGGATGTTGAAATTAACACAATTCCAAAGTAAATTCGTCACAAAATGAGTTTTTTTCACTTTATATCTACGAACCAGGAACAAAAACCTTTTTGACATTTCAGTTGAGATGTAGGGGCTCTCTGTGTTCCTCCGTGATCCAACGGTCTCCCCATTAATCAGGACAGGAAGTTGAATTTCCTGTCCACCAGGAAGTAAGCCCTCCAGCCCCCTTCCCAGAACATGCCGCTGATGGCTCAACCCTTCAACACTGTGAATCCTGTGGGTGCCGTTAGCTTATGCAGAGCTTGGCTGAACAGACTTGAGTCTAGCATTTTGTGTGGGCAGTCTGTATGTGTGGCCGAGTGTGATAAAAACAATATACCTACATGTCACTGTCGCCTGGCAACGCAGGCATTGCTTGTTAGACAGTCATGCAAGTGCGCGCACACACACACACTCACACACACACACACACACACACAGAATGCAGAGAGATGGTTTTGTATAGATTGACTGCACATTAGCTGCACATGTCCACCAACATGTCGCTGTCAGTCAATGTCTAGCCACGCGCATTTATCATCTTTACACATAGTGCAAAAAGAATCTAGATCTAGGAGAGATTCCGAAAGCAGCGCTGGAAGCAACGATTGACGTGTTCCACAACAAGGAGAGGATACACCGCACTGTGTTTTTCATACTGTCAGCACAGTGGTTCAAACAGAAAATGTAGATCTTTACAAAACAGATTATAAACCTAAGAAAGGACGCTCCGCTTGGGATCAAATAAACTACAGCGTGGGTGTTTGTGGTAATGAAGGTCACCCTGCATAATGATGTGGCTCATTGATGTCATTTTAATAGTCTTTGGACATCAATAGAACGCTGTGGCACAGACATACAAGCTATGTCAGGCTTTTTCCATTGCTTAGATAAGCAGCGTTAGAGTGTGCCTGCAGACATACAAACCTAAAAGTATAATGTGAAAATATTTGGAAATATGATCCAATCTACCCTGTGAAATCATAACATGCAATCTGGTCGTGAAGGAAGCCGTAAGATTACATACGAATGAGCTCACAGAGATACAAAATCCAACGCGTTCCCTGAGGATTTCAGAGGATTTCATCAGCTGGGTGGAGGTGCAGGTAGGTGGATGCAGTACTGAAGAGGCCTGGGGAGTTCTTGTGCTTTTACTTACCCACAAAAAAAAAAAAATCATAGCAAACAGGGTGGAGCTAGTTCCCTTCCAGACACTGTGATCATGTCATGGATGTTTTCAAAATAGGAGAGCTGTCCGCTGGGCTCTGCTCGCTCTGACCTCTGAGTTACATCAGCATTCAGGCCAGGAGCTGAAGCCCAATCCGCCTCGGGGTAAAGGAGTGTGTCAGAGGCCAGCATGGTGCTCTCAGATGTCCTGAAATGGACTTTATTGTACAGCCAAAATCTTGTTAAAGCCAAGTTAACTTGTCCAACTTTACATTCCAGGACTTAAATGTCTTGTCAGTTTTTAAAAGCTCTTGATACTAGACAACATTTGTCATAACATTTTAATGCTGGATCTTTATATTACTCCACAGTATGAAAGTATGTGGAAAGTACTGAGATAATTCAATGGTTGACATTTGTCACCATTTGTTGTTTTTCTTGTGGGTTTAAAGAACATGTATTAATCTTTCAGAAGTCCAACAGCTGTCCCTTCCTGCCTGGGTCTGTTTTATGGTTTTTTTGAAACCCCATATCCTGGCCCCCCTCCAGTTTCTGCGATATCATTTACTATTTTAAATGACTGTATACCTTTCTTAGTTCATTTTATGCGCCTCTGTTTATCATCCGTAGCACGCCCCTTCCCCCCTGCATTATCATGAGAAGGCGGAATGAAAATGAGTGGGAGGTAATTTGGTCTGAGGAGGTCTGCTCAGTTTCACAATGGCTCCTCTCTTCCTTTCTTTTTATTTTGTGACCGTGCCTTTGTCCCTCGATTGCGCCATTACTTAAGGCTTTTCTCTAGATAATCCCACTGACCCCCATCTTTAAAATGTGTAACTATACCACAAAAGATACCCTGCTGAATAGGTTGCTCTGCAGCCACAGGCTAATTTACTGCTCGAACATCACCTGAAGTGATTTCCCATCAGATGAGGACATTTAGAAACGCTCTGTAATTAATGGAACACGAGGGAGCAACAAATACGTGACTGACCTTGACTGGCTGCTTCCTGATTCCTTTTGGAAGAAGTCAAGATTCTTTTTAAAGCAACAAACTTAAACATAAAGGGCTAGTCTGAAACTTTCAGAAACAGCAAGGAATACAACCTCCACTCATGGCATTTAGGGTGATGATCACCACGGGCCTTTTTTTTCTACTACAATACTACATATTACATAAAAATCTACTCTGTGAGTGACTGGGCCTCTTCTTTCATTCTTCCCTCTTCTCCTGATGGACATTTGGAACTTGAAGCAGATCTTAAAGCAGAATCTTAAACAAAGTGCTCCTTCAACCTCAGCCTCCTTAGTCGAGTCTCGCCCAATGCTTGGAACCTCTTGTGCTGTTCATAAATATAAAGCAGAAATTAAGTTTTAAGTAGAGTTGACAGGAAAACCTCTAAATAATTAGAGTAACATATAGTAAGTCATTCAGCGAGCTTCTGAGAAGTTTCCTGTTGTGCTGCAACAGGAAGATGGAAAATGCTAGTTGGATCTGGTGCCATTCCTCTCCTCAGAGTCCCAGCTGCAACGTCTTATCTCTGGAAAGAAGCATCAAGATCCTTCCTAATCCTCCACTGCTGGAATCCAGACATGTCATGCTGTTGCTGGCTACACGTGAGACAAAGGCAATTTGGATGACAAAAGAGAAAAAAAATGGGAGAGTTTAATGGTTTTGGAAAGGGTGGGACGGAGGGGTGAAGTAATGCGTGGGTGGGAGATGTATGTGTTTTGGCTCAGTGCCTGAATGTTGCAACTGTCCTGGAAACCGAATCAGATTTTTTATGACAGCTCCAGATTTATGAAGCAGTAAATCAAAACACCACTTCACCTTTATCAGGCTTTTTCATGTTGATAAGATGTGTTTGGGGGTCATTAGTACATACTTATTAACCGCTTAGGGATGCTTTTAAGGCCACTTAGCTTACCTCAGTGATCTCAGGCTTATCTCATTGCCGAAAACCACAGTAAGATGAAACACTGCACGGCATCATAAGGTAGATGTAATAACAGTTTGGGGTGAGTCACTGCAGGCGGTCACTCATAATATTGTTTACGCTCTCTTTGAAATGGGGCTGTTGGGTCTTTTAATCAGTGTGGCTCAAAGGCATTTGCCCTGCAATTTCTGCTGTTATATGGATTTTCACTCGGGTGTGGTTTGAGGTTGGGTAAGGAAAGGGGGAGGTGGAGGAGGTCCCGGCGGTTTAGGTGGGTTGATGAAGTAAACTCGCTGCGCTTTAAAGTCGCATGACTTGGGTGAACATATTTCTCTCTTGACGTGAATGGGGAGCCAAAACAATCAATTAACTCCAGCCTTCTAATTAGGGAAGAGAATTTACAAGAGGAGAGGCGGGTGGAGGAGTGCGCTGTTGTCTTCTTCCATTCCTCATCAGTGAACACACAACAGAGAGAACTTGGATGAAAGAATGTTCAAAGTCCTACAAAATAATCGATAGTGAAAAAAGTTTCCAAAAGATTTAATTAAGTAAAAGTAGAAAAAACCTAAGTAATACATCACATGGGTAAGTTTTTCATTTAAAAAAACTATTTTGTGTCCAACTATTGCTTCATTAGATTAGATTAGATTCATTCACAGTGTTTTTTTTAGGTGGTCAAAGTTCTGATTGTTTCAATTCTTTAATGGACAGATCTGTTTCCAGTTAAGGTATTTGGGCTCCTGCAAAATACACACTCACCTATGTGGGTCTCAAAACATGCATTTAAATGCAACCTTTTATGCAAATCTCTACTAACAACATCTGAAACATGACATGGGCCTAAGCAGAGTAGAAGTTTCTTAATAACCAGAACAGCTGGATTATTGCAGTCTCTGACACAGCGCAACCTTTTTCTTAGCCAAACATGATACACTGAAACCAGTCAGATAAAGTTTGGCTCCTCTTCATGCTGTACAAACAACTCAGCTAAGACCTTAATCTACAAATCAAAACAAACACCAAAAACTCCAGAAAAGGATAAAACATATTGCTGAAGAGAAGTAAAGCCCGTGTGTACTGAAGCAGTCACAATAGGCCTGATGTTTGCTGATGTAAGGAAGCTTAGCCACAGCTAATGAATGAGTGTGAGCAGTGTGCAGATCTTTATGAGCACTGGAAGACTGTGTCAGCCTGTGGTTTGAAGTTGCATTTCTCATCAATTAGGTAAGCCTCCTTAATTACGGATGGTTTACACATGAAGAAGAGGTGATGCTAGGACAGCAGCGTGCAGGGAGGGTGGGGTCAGGAAGCCCGCTGAGTTTGTAATTAGCGAGAAAACGCAGGACGTCTGACAGCTGTTTAGGATTTTGAACGTTTTATCCTGTGCCTGCCTTCCCCCGTGGCAGGTTGTTATCCGTACCTCAGAGAGGTTTCATTAGGTTCAACTGACCCCCTAATGAGCGCTTCGATGCTACATCTCAGGCTCCACCAGCGGGGGACCCCTAAACTTTTACTATTAAACACACAAAAGGATTTCTTGCCTGACTCAGGCATGTGGTCCTTGTTGGGCTCTCAGCAAGCATGAGCGAAGATGAAAGCCTACCTCCCTTTCCTGTTCCGCAATGTGCTGTGCACACGCCAACTCTGCTGATGAGTGTCCGCTTTTGTTCTGCACTGGACCACACACACACACACACACACACACACACACACACTCCTAAACACTGCAAACCGCACATGCGCTTGAATGCACTTCCAAACACCCACAGACACACTCACTTAGCCGCAGTCACTCAGACACCCAGTCCCCCATGTGCTGTGAAAACTTAGCAAAACACCCGAAGCTCTGTTTCACAAATGATGAGAAGTGGCTGGCATTTCGCAAGAGCTTCATCAGGCTGATTTGATGATGGATTTAGTGGTTCTACCACATCTTGAGTGCTCTCAATCCTTTCAGGACGCTGAAACAGATGTTTCCCCCTCTAACATTTGTCTTTATGTGAACTGAGTAAAGGTCCTTACGCGTGTCCTCTCATCACCGGTGAAAAAGGGGAATCTAGAGCACAGCAGCAGCAACGTGAAGCTGCCGACTCTGCCTCAGATATTCGACACGTAGCAGAGATGGAAGCCATTCAAGTGATGAACATGCAGTGAACATGCAGCTCCTGAAGGAGCTGCATGTTCTATTTTCCTTAGAACCCTTTCAACATGAACCCAGGGAATATCCCAACATTCTTTCATGAATTATTTGAATGAATAAGTAGTAGTAGAACCAAAGCACATTTACATATGGTACACTGGGGGAAATGTGTAGAGAACGGGCCTGCTGTAAAAACTATAGGCAGTATAATTAAAAGGACACATCTCAGTTCTTTCTGGACTCTTAAACTGCATGGATTTCAATTACTGCCATTCGGTGCATGTGTGCCTTTACTGTATGGTTTGACACTAAAGGCAGAACAGTCTCCACAGTACTGTCATGTGTAGCCTTTACGGTTCAGTCAGTGGCAAACCTATTGCCTAAATAGCAATTTTGGAGCAGAGCAGATCCAAACACAAGCCCTCTAGTGACTGGATTAGCTACAGTCCACTTTTTCTCAGGGCAGTAATTATAACTGGCCCATGCCAGCTACTTCTCAATCCGCAGACCTTGTCATCTTAATCTCTGCTAATCCTCCTTTGTGTTTTCAGAAATTAGTTTGTGAAGTGGGCTCAATCTAGGTCAATCCTTCGGGGCACTTTGGAAAGAGTCTGATGGGGTTTCTGTGAGTGCGAGTCTCCCTGTGACACATTTGATGGGAAGTTGCAAGAAGGGAGGACGGCGCAAGGGTGCAGTGGTGGGCACTGAGTTGGGCAAACACCTATTATCACCATTTTAATTGGAGATTAGTGGGAGGATTTAACCGCAGAGTCTGCGGGGAGGCAGACAGCAGTGGGTGCTGCGAGCACTATGTGGGCATGACTTAGTGTAGTCAACATAAGCCTGAAAATCTGTTTATGCTCAATGTAGGAAAAAAAAATCCCAATCTCTCTCCCTTTCTTCTCACATATGAGAAAAATTTACACGAGTCAGAAAGAAAGGACAATTTGAATGAGTTTGCCCTTTGATAAAGTCATAGGCAATATTCTTCAGCTGGATTCCCAATGCAGGAACAAAAATAGGTCAGATCGTGAGTAGGGAAATAATCCAGAATGAAAAACGACCAGCACAAAGGCGAGAAACGTTTGTGACAACATCATAAGTGGCGGCAGCAATGCATCAAGCATTTATATGACACTTGTGATGCTGAAAGACCTCTCCACCTGCCTAGTGACAGACGTTATATAAGGAATAATGGTGGTTTGACGGTGTCCAGCCAAGA
This sequence comes from Microctenopoma steveboyesi, assembly GCA_032359275.1. Classification (NCBI taxonomy): domain Eukaryota; kingdom Metazoa; phylum Chordata; class Actinopteri; order Anabantiformes; family Anabantidae; genus Microctenopoma; species Microctenopoma steveboyesi. The sequence goes on along the minus strand of JAUMHF010000004.1, from coordinate 3,088,633 downwards.
AATATTTTGGCACATAAACCCCAGTAAAACCACCATGTGTTGTTTTTACACTTTGGTTTTTGTGTGGATTAAACTAATGAGATAAAACATTTAATTAGGGAGCTTAAGAGGTGCTGCTGGGCAGATTGTTGATGCCGGGCAGCTGTTCTCCCTGTTTTTCAGTCCTCGTGCTTCACTACGATGACAACGCTGCTGGCTGTAGCTTCATATTTAACGTGGAGACACTGGTATTAAATCCCACCACATTCCAAAATGTCACTATCTCATGACTTCTGCATGTAGAGCCGTGTAAATAAATCAAATAAAACCTGCATTAATTCCAACAACACCAAGATTAAGATTAAAGCGAGTCTGATCAGTCGGTAGCGCTGCATATCTGAAACCAAGCACAGACAGCCTGAAACAGCAGCAGATAAGGGTTTTTTATTTCCGTTATCTCATAAACGCGCCTTCGGGTGTTACCTGGTGACTACTTGCGTACGATGCCAAGGTGAAAAGTGTTTAAATAGCTGGAAAGCCCACAGCTGTAAACATGTAAGGATGTAACCTTGGCCAGAGTGTGTTGCAGCGTGATAACGCACTCAGTCCTCGGCGCTAATGGCTCACAGGCAGGAGAGCAGAGGAGGATTAGGCATGATATACTGTAACGTAACAGGTTAATGTGCTTCTTTCTACTGTATTTTATTGTTTTCTCAAAACTAACTATACCTCCCCGCTTCCCATTTCTCACTGTCCTCCCAATGCTGTTATTTTCCTGTTGAAGACACTGCAGGAAGGTCGAGGGGTACGTGTACCGTCCCTTCTGTTCAACACGGCGGGGTACAGAGAGAGATGGAGAGGTTTTATTTGCTAAACATCACAGATTATCTTAGTTCAGCTGGACAGGAAACAATGGGGGGCAGTTGGTTTTGCTCCTCACAAAAGGTAGAGAATCCAGTCGGAAGCACGAGACCCGAAGAGAGGTTTTCATCGCCCCACGTGTTAGAGTAGTCCCAATGCTGCAGGAGTTGAAGGAATTCGAGTGTTTTCGAGGCTGCACTGGGAAGAAATCCCCTGTATAACACCTTACTCTGCGGCTCTCATCCTACCCAAAAGCTTCACACTCCTTAATCCTCTGCCGAGAGAAACTGGAGGATCTTATATCAAATGCTGAAGAGCTAAGAGGCAGCACATTTTGCAGAGCGTAAGTGAAAATCTCCTTAGTAGCTACGAAATGCTCGAGCTTATTTGCACATGGTCTCGCAGAAAGTTTGTTGCACTCTTTATCTTGCCTCACATCTCTTCTCCGCGCCTACACTGCCCTCGTAGCGTCTCAGTTTCACAGAAACAAAATATGGATTAAGCGTAATGAGCAAATGGCTTTACTTCCCTGTACTCTCTCCAAATTGTCCCCCATTCTGTCTTTTGTTCTGCGCGAGGGTCCCAGGAGACACTGACCCACTATTCAACTTTTAACTCTTGTTGGCTTTTGTGCGAAAGCAGCCACAGGAATTCTCCATCTATCAGCTCACATGTAGTGAGCACATACACGCCCACTCCTCCCTCATGACTAATCCCGAAATGTTGCATCCTCTCCCACGGACTGCGAACTATTGACTTTATCTCGCTGACCAAAAAGTTTCTTGTCCTTCAACTTTTCTTATTAATAAGAATAACCAGAACATTTGTCAGATATTTTGATAACCCAACGAACATTAGTAAAATGTGATTTCTCTGCTTTTCCCTCCACTGTGCTTGCTCAGGTGGGACTGTTGAGTTTTCTAAAGTTTTCTGTATATATTTATATAATGTGTAAGGTCTTAAACCTTAAAATACCTTGAGATGACTTATGTTGTGAATTGGTGCTACATGAATAAAGCTGAATTAAATGGAATTGTTTTCTATTAATATAAGAAAATAGACTTACACGAATAAATGTAAAACAAAAAACACATGGAGAGCTTTACTTTTATGCTTTTCACTAAACATTTCTCCCATAAACACACAGTTTGCTCAGCTACTCCATCTGTTGATAAGTCTCTCTCTCATCATTACATCATTACATGTTGTTAACATTATGTTTCCTCTCTCCCGTAGTTGTGCTTCGTCCTTCTGTCTCTCTTTCACTCTGTACCTTTCTGCAGGTGTCCCTGACCTTGGAGTTGTGTGGTTTCACCATGTGGCCACTGGTCCTACCAACCTGCCCAGCGCTTCGTCTGCTGCTCCTTGTTATGATCTATGTTACCTGATGTTCTTTTCTCTCTCCTCTGTCCACTAACCCCAACCGGTCGAGGCAGATGGCCGTCCATCCTGAGCTCGGTTCTGTTTGAGGTTTCTTCCTCTTAAAGGGATTTCCTCTCCACTGTTGCCTAGTGCTTGCTCTAATGGAACTGTTGGGTTTTCTGCATTATTTTGTTTATATATACACATATTTTTGCAAAGTCCTAAACCTTTGGTTTGGCCCATTGGCCCATATGTGATGGAACACATTCACCATTGCGGAAATCTCTCAAGGTCACCACTCAGTACTGACATTGCATCAGGGCTCTTCTCCCCCCCCCCGTTCTCTGCATCTTGCAGTTGAGAGAATTAAACTTTTTTTCAGTGTCATTAAATGTCCGACAGCTAAAGCCCAGGGGCTGACGTTATTGTGTGTTTTATCATCAGGTTGTGTTACCAGTTTGATATGGGATGACTCTGTTGTGAGCATCTGTTATCCCAGAATGCCCCTGGGGCTCTCAGTCACTCTCTGTGAGACGATACTGGAATGTTAATTGACCTAGACTTCACTAGGTGTTTTTGTGTTTGGAAAGAAAGTGAGATGTGCAACTATTAACACGGTATATACAACATCCAAACACACGATTTAGCGTTTGCTGCTTTACATGAACAAAGATCAGAATGAAACCCTGTTCCTCAAGGAACATCTATTGACACATAACTCCAATTAAAGATAAACCGCTGCACCTCACCTTCATGTTGCAAAACAATTTTCACACACATAACAGCGTTTTGCCTGAGCAGATAATTAATGTTTACAGACGAATCAATTATTTAAATTAACTGCATTCGAAAACTAAAGCAACAAAAGATTCATTGCGGAATATGTTTAATGGCAAAAGGGTTACAGCGGACCAGCATGTGCCCATCGTAATGCAGAATTTCAACCTGTGTGTGTAGAATTCGTATATTTTAATAGTTTATGGAAAACAGTGGACGACAATGGCACATGTAAAAAAAACAACAACTAAATATTGGTTAAATATTTATCACTTGTTACAATCATTGGTTTTTAGATCTTCTTATTGAATGTGTTAGTAATTAACCAAACAGAGCTTTTTATCCAGGTGTGATCTTACTTCAGGTCCTATTTTTGATTTATTTATTCTGTGTTGATGCCATTTAAAAACAATAACCACCTTTGTTTTAATGTGAGTGTGTCAAGTGAGTTGCTCTGTTTTGTTGTGTTTTTGTCTGATGTACGATTAGAGCTGAAGCTTCGCACGAACCTTCTCTGCTTGTGTCCAGAAATATTTTCACATACAATTTTCTATTATTTCCAGTCACATAACGAGCTCTGAGACTTGCTCATATGTGCTTCCTCCAGACTAGACCACACTTGTAACACAGCCACTTCACCGTTCTTGTTGACGCCCAGTAACATCTCATGTAATTGGTGAAACATCTGAAAATGTATCACATTCACCTTCTTTGTCTGAACATGGTTTGCGAATCAAAGGAATGTTGGTACATGACACTGGAATGTGAAATGACCTAAATATAGACCCCTGTTTATCTGTTAAGAAGCACATTTTCAGACATACACACAGCAATGTGCTTCAGGCTACTGCCTCATCCAGTGATGGAAATTCCAGCAGGCACATCACATGCAAATCGACTTGAGCAGCTGCCGTTGAGAGGGGCGCAGCAGACCACAGGTTACAGTTTAACCTCACTTGTTAAAGCAGTCAGGGTAGTGGCACTACTGTCGGCTCGTCTATTTCTCCCCCTCTGTGCTACATTTCCACACTAAAATCCTAACAAGCCTATTGCGATTCAGGAGAAGGCGTTTAATTTGCCCCGGAGCCAACATTTTTTCCAGCATGTGTACGCTGTAATGAGATTTCCACTGCACCTCTCCAGAGCTTTGAAACAATTCTCACCACATTTGAATAAAAAGAAACTCCTGCAATTCCCCAGAAATAAAACTTTATGGTGAATAATAAGTACAGTTCGATGTCTGTTGGTTTTGCATCATTCTCCAGCCTTAGAGAAGAAGGCTCGGTGACACGCTGCCTTGTTTACTCATTACAGATAGTCCTCTGCTGAGGAGGCATAACGGGATAAAATGAGTCACACTGCAGTAGTGTGGGCAGGGCAGCTTATTGTCATTTGTTGTTTACATACCTTGTTTGGTCTTAGTTTTAGTTAAATGTCATTACTGTCAAAAGTTTAAAGAAAATAAATAATACTGCAGGAGAATAGTTACGACTTCATACACATTCACCATTGTACAGTTGCGGTTGCACAAATAAAATCAAACCTATCATTAGATTAAGAAAATATTGTCAAATCATTTTACAGAATTAGTTTGTTGTAAATATTTGCTACAGTTTCAAGTCACAATAAAGCAACTGTCATGTCTCTTAAACTGTAGGAGAAAAATATCTGAAGGTTCTCAGTCATCCAGGTCACGGTCATCTCAAAAAGGTTTTATCCAAAGCAACTGAACTTGTTTGGTTTCTTGACAACGTTTCACCTTCCATTCCAGAGGCTTTCCCAAGTCTGTAGGAGCAAAGTGGACTTTTCTGGCAGACAACACCCAAGAAAATGAACACATGATAAATATTAAGGACACACTTTAATAATAATAATGATTAATCAGAATGATATAATGTTTACAATTAGACAGAAAGTTGAGCTAAATGTCAGATTGTAAAAAAACAAATGTTCCTTTTGTGAGATTGTTGAGTTGACAAGTTATAATGTGTAATGGTCACATGAACAACAAAAAGTATATATAATATATGGCCTACAATTCAGTTTCTGCATCTGTTCCCAGACTATTCATAAGAGCCAGTCTAACCATTTTCCACAGCTTCCAATCCTGATGCTAAGCTAAGCTAATGAGGTTCTGGCTCCCGCTTCACTTTTACTCCACGGAGTGATATTGATTTCCTCATCTAAGTCTTGGCAAGAAAGTAAATAAGTCTATTTTCCAAAATGTCAAACTGTTCCTGTAAAAGTACTTCATGAATATAATGAACCTCACAAATCCCTAATGAAAAACAGTCGTGAACAAACATCAGACAAGATTGAGATGTTTAAATTGGTGCAGTCAGTGTTTAAAAGAGATTATGGTTGCCTGTAGCAATATCATTGCAAATCACTGAGCTCAGTCCCTCGCATACATTCCCAGATGTATAATACCGTAATGAGTCAGAAAGAAAAGGATCGCACGTGGGTGGCTAGAGAGAAATGTAAGAGCTGATGTGAGTCCCAGAGCTGAATTAGTCACACCAATACATCAGCTACAAAACCTTAAGAATCACATTTGAAACATGCATCTAAAGCCTGACATTAAAGCCCCACAGCACACAGTCGAAGTCTCCATCTGTCATGATCACTCACACATGTTTTTGGAAAGGGCCCAGGGCCGTTCTCTGAAGGCACCCAAACATGTCCGGCCGCTCCTGATTAATCCCCACAGAAGAGAGACAGTGCGTGATGCTTAGCACACCCTGTGCCATGATACTTGAGATAGGCCCAGACTACGGGAACAACCCCCCCTCCCCCATCACCAACCATATGGCTCATTCATGAAAAATTAACTGTGAGAAAATGCAGTGTAATTGTGCAGACGCTTGGATGTGTTGATTTCTCACGTGGCTCGTGTGTTTTCTCGTACAATGTGACGGCGGTATATAATTCTGAAGCTCCTTACACGATGCACTTAAGTGTGGGGATCTGACAAACCCACTGGCATTATGTTTATACGAGACAGCCAGCTTCATCAGCGAGAGCTTCAGGCACCTGCTGCCACTTAATTGGAAGAGGTTAAGTGTTAGGTTCACTGCGCTCTCTCACCTCCCAACTTCTTCGCCCCGTTCTTTTGTTGCTGCTGGTGTCACCTACTGGGACAGACAATCGTCTACTTGTTAGCTTCCTGCTGGGATGCCATTTGTGGGACTGGCGGAACAGCACAGGGGGATGGTTCGCTGGAGTAGCTTCTGCAATACAGAAAACCCCAGAAGGTGATAGGTGAGTATGACATTAGATATGCACCATACAGTCTCTCTCACATGTTCTTTGTCACTTGTTATAAACATAACACATGGTGAGTTCATCCCCATTTTCACCATACACAATATAAACTGTTGATTTATTTGTTTTTTAGATCTATATGTAATCTGATTACTTATTTTATTTTAAACCCCCAGACCACCAATTTCTCCAGAAAACTCTTTTACTACCCTTTGGATTTCATCCTGCAGCCAATATTCTGCAACATTTCTAGTTTAGTTTAGGACAAATTGATTACGTTTTTTTAAGTCCCAGCTTATTTCACTGTAACAACCAGATCATGTTACTCTGCATAGTAACAGCATTATCGCCATCCTGTCTACAAAACAACTATGAAATGAAATTGTCAAGCACTCAACAATTCCTCTTATCAGGGCTCTAAGTTTGTAGTGACTCAGAACCTGAACATAAGTCTGTAGTTTTCTTAGAACTAGTCAAACCACAGCTGAGGCTGATGCGAATGTCATCAGTGTTGAGAGTTTCAACGATAGCAGTTTATACAACTTGGGTCTGACCTTCATAATTGTGGTCATAGTGTGATGTTAACAACATAACTAAATGATTTTTCAGATACACTATTGGGAAAAGTCATATGCAGGACCCCAGCGACATCTTGTTTTTCTGTGCAATGTGTCATTTTTTACCATTCTGTAAAACATCGACATAACCAGTCTGTGCAAAACTGGAGATAAATTATATATTTATTGAGTAAAGTGTACAGAAAGACACTTCTTCTCACCATTACACTGTACTCCATGATGGATCCACAAAGTGCAGTGACTCCAGCTCTGATTACCTAACCTTCCCATCTGTGGGCATGTGTCATTGTGAGTGTGCGTCAGTGGTTTTAAATATATAGTTGAAGAGTTTCAGTAACTGCACTGCATGTGTCATGCCAGGCAGACACTGCACAGAATTGGCCTTAATTTAAACCTTATTCAATCACGCCTCAATGAAAAGCTTTTGACAGCTTCAACAAAAACAGAGAAATACGAAACTTGAGAATGTAGAATTCATGGCAAAGATGCTAAAAATCAAAAAAACTTTTTTGTAAACATTGCAGATACAGAAAAGTTGTTTGATAAAACATTAGTGGAATTGTTGCTGCATAAACCCGACTGTGTCCGGCCCACACAGGGCGAACACTGAAGTCTCAGGTTCTGGCCGAGCATTGAGGCTGATTAAAACATTTAGCACAAGTTACCACATCGCACAGGGTTGAAAAAAGCCACAGTCTGTGCCTGGCTACAGAGTTGTGTTGTGCTCAGGGAGGAGTTGTGGGCGTTAATATTTGATGCCCTCCTTTCTATCTGCGAGCTGCTATGAAGCTGATGGATGGCCCCTGATGTTTGTATGTGTCAGTGTTATTCATCAAACTAATGCGGGACAGCGAGAGAAAGAGACAGAGGCTCATCCTGTCTGCCTTGACCCAACTTTTCTTGGCGCTTTTTTTTACTTTAGTGGTCTGTCAAAGTAATCAATCCTTAACAGAGCCATCCTACAGATAAATCATGAATAATTGATTGGAAACCTCTCCTTTCACCTGTAAGGGTTTATCTGTCACTCAGGCCAAGATATCAGCTTGTAAGTGGAAACAATGAGAGCAAAGCAACAAATAATACATAAGACCAAATGTTTCCATGATGAAACGGAGCACAGCAGAAACTGTGAGTTCAGGGTCACTTTGAATGAGAGTTACAGTGAGTTATTTTCATGTATTGGGGTATAGCTCGCCTGAAATCAGCAGATTTTCACTGCACTATTAAAATTCCGAGCATAGAAGGTGCAAAAACACGACGTTGACACATTACCTCCACACAAATCACACATCGGCTTGTGATCCACTTGTAACACGTACCGTTCCAGATCGAAGTCTTCTGGTAAGCAGGCAGTTTTCATGCGTCAACTTCAGGGCATTAGGCTGAAAAGTGTAGACGACGATATATGTTCATTCATAGATTTTGTTTTCCTGAATGTTTCCATTCGGCGCAGAGGTGCTAATCAGGGCAGCTCAGGAATGAGATTACATACTTTTCTAAATGAAACTGCCACAAGCACAAAGTTGGGACACAAGATGGATGTGCATTTGCTTAAAGGGAGAACAAAAAGCACAGCCTGTTCTCAAAATGTTTGAGTAGGTGCGCTGCAATGGCCCAATAACAATAGGAGTGCTGCTTGTTTTCTGCTCTGATCTGGCTGTGATGCTGTGTTTTGAAGTGTGATGGTGAGAAAATCTTCCCACCTGGATCACGAAACCCACCACGGTGCCTGTCCACTCCCCAGCTGACTAGAGAAATATTTTCACGCAGGTTCAACCACTTACTACATTATATATGAGATTTCTCTAGCTGAATCAAGTAGTGCACCCAATGACCTGGAAAAATGACTGCGAGCTGCATGAACCTATACTGAAACTCATCTTTAAGCAACCGTGTGTACCAGGAACATCCCCGTGCTGCATTGTTTCATACCTATGTTGTGCAAAAGTATCCACAGCATGCAAGTATCCAAAATAAACAACAGACTCAACACAATACTTTCATCTATAAAAAGTCAAAATCACAATCTCACCACGGTAGCATACCTGCTGGAAGGCCAGGGCTCATTCCTGTTTGCAAGACACTTCAGAACAGCTTGCCGAGAGCTGCTGCTTTGGCAAATGCAATCCATCATTTCAAATGGATCATTATGGTAATGTTTTCCAAACATAACATTATGATGCCACAGTCGCTGCAGTTGCAACACTGTCTGCATCAGCTCTGCCAGGATACAGAACATTACTTACTATTTTTACTGGGGCTCAAAGTAAGTTTTGTGTTGAAGTGAAGATAATTGCATTAAATGTGAAAATGAATATAAATGAAGAATATGTATTGTTTTAATGAAGATGATGGATCATGGATGGAGCATTTATTCTACAGCAGGTGAGGCAAATTTCTAGCTCATTACGCAACTGTGTCAGCAGTGAGCACAGCACTTGAAAGTTGAAATAAAACTACAGTTTTATCCCTGATTTACTCGTGCTTAGTTAGCAGCTTTTGTGTTCTCCTCCGGATTAGCAGTAAAACATGTGATTATTTGCACCTGATGAAATGAAGCCGTTTTGAGAGAACCTTTGTGGTTCAGCCTATTAAACTAGGAAAACTGTAACAGTAAAATGGTATTTGACAAAAGAAAGAAATGATCAAAAGTGATTCTGTTATATCGCAGCTTCTTATGTTTACCATATTGTTTATGTGTTATTGTGAGGCTCTATTAATAAAAAAGTCAAGATACATCTTATCTCTGTAGCCTCTATGAAACAGCACCTCTGGCCTTGAGACTAAAAAGAGTTACGTGAGTTATGTCTGTAAGGACCCCTTCCAGAGATCCAACTCTGTTCTAATTTGTAGAAGCCTTCCTGTAGTCCGTACAATGACCAAAGCAACAATTGTCAACACCACCCGTCTCTTGGGGTTTTCATTTGCTCAGCTTCTGAAATGCTGACCATGCTAAAAAACACTTTAAACACTTTATTTTGACCACTGCACAAACACTTGAGTGATGGCACCTACCCTGAGAGGCACATGCTCAAAACTTATGGCCAGTTATGGACTTCCACAGTGCTGGATGCCGGTTCAGCATTTAGAAGCTTCCCCAAGCTTTGGGTGTCTTTAAGTAACATGGACATCTAACATAACAAAAGTATATACCGCAACATTACAACAGAAAAAGCACAATATGACACCACGTAAACTTTCTACACAACAACCCACTGTACAAACAGAACCAGAATTTGTCCAAGAAATTGTAGCAAACTACAAAACTGCACATCCTAATTTAAGTGTCCATGTTTGGACACTAGAGACACATTAGAGAAGCGCCACAGAAAGGGTTCTTGCTTCTTCTCGTCACTCCATTAAGTTTTAACTTGTGCTTACTCTCATTTCATGAAGCTCTGCTGAGATAACGCACTCCAATTAAGCATTGTTAATTCATCATTTATGCCCAAACATTCAGCATGCAGTACAAACACTCTAAAGCATTACAGCCGCACACACTTGAAACCGGTGGTTTTCTGCATTGTTGCCTCAGAAGTTGATCAAACTGAATTTAGTTTTTCGTCCCTGATAGAAACGAAGAAAATGTGCACTTTCACACGAGCCGTTTGCTTATTGGTTAAACATCTTGAAATGCTAATATGGCACTTCGGTGTTGTGTATAAAAAGTGCTAGACTGGATGAGGCAATTATGTGTTGTTATGCTTAATCTCTAAACCCTAACCTGCTCCATCTCTGGTGTTATTCAGCGTCTCTTCTCCCAAACCGTCCATCACAGAGTGTATAAACGGCTGTGCTCCATTTTAATGTAGACCAATTTAAATATTATGTTGTCTTATTGGTTCAGTTTCAGGTTGTTTTGGGGTAGAATAGAGTTCTTTTTCCTGGTTAACTTCTTTCTTTGTGGTAAATTCCAGTGGGAGTTTTTGTACACTATGTGTTTTTCGTAAAACCTTACTATCACCACATAATCACAACTAATTACTGTGGCCAATATCAGTTTATATATCTGCGCACACACACACACACACACACACACACACACACACACACACACACACACACACACCACATAATGTGAGAAAATAAAGAAAGTGTTCCGATGAAATGGATGTAGATACTGATGTACACCTGAATGAGTGCGTTTCTGTATTAGCATTAGCCCGAAGGCTCTATTCTGTCTATATTTTCACAATATACATGTATAGAACAACTACCTGCATTTCTTTTGGTGAACTGCTGCTATTTCAACTCCTTTGTTCAAAGACAGGGCAAGCAGGTGATTTAGTGGGTCTCCTCAGTGCTCGGGGCTTTAGGAAATTGATCGGAGGGGCCGAGGCCTACTAGTGACACTTCATATATCAACCACATCCTGGTGACAGAAAATCACTTAGGTTTAGGCTTAGACTCATCTCGAGCCAAACCTTAAAGGATGGTCAAGACTTTATTACTATATTATGCAATGCTCTCCAGAGTGTGAACCTGAGCTGAAAACAGGCAACTCTAAAATTAAACGTATATCATCAGTTGTAATTTCATCGTACAGCGTAATGTGTTTTTAGGCTTTAGGTTTTCAGGTCCTCATCCATTTGTCAGACATTTCCTTATCTAAATTTAATAAAGAGGCATGAATGCAACACTGCAAATGCAAGATGCATTATGAGATATGAGCTTCCCATTTTCAATATATCACTGTGGGCCAGGTTTTACAAACATATCATCAGTCAGATCTTGTTTGTGAGGTACAGACGAACTCTCAGCTCATATAGAAGGTGTTAACACGTCTGAAGACTGCGAATGGGTAGAAGAAAGAGCAAGAACACGTGGTTCACAAACCACACAGGAATACATTAATGTTTCCGTCACGATCCACATGAATAAAACACATCAGTGGTAAAAGAAAATGTCTAGAGAGAACAATGTCAGGAGGGAAGATGACAAAGGAAAGATAAGAAGCGGGCTAAGAAATGTAAATTCTATCCTCAAATAAAAAGAAATCTCTAAGGAAATTAAATTCATGGAATAAATGATTGTGTTGTTTGATGTAAAGATAGTTGCATGTTATGCATAACATTCAATTAATGGAAAGAAACAAGTAGCAAGAAGAAGAACTAAACCTGGACTAAACCCCATGTAGCCATGCAAAGACTGGGACACATACGTTACCAAAGAGGATGCAACAACCTTTCATGTCTCCGTTGGCTTGTCAGAAGTGGGAAAAACAAAAACTGTAGAAGCATAAATCTGAAAATTGTTACTTGAACTTCAAAGTTAGCCTTCAGGTTGCACATTTCTAACAGGGATAATGAAAAGAATGTTTGCATGTTCTCACACTGCCTGTGATCCCGCTCTTCGAGCCACGAGTCTGCAGCAGAAATGGATGAATGGATTACATGTGCTAAATCAAAGAGAGAAAGAGGGAGATGACAAGGTGAGAGAAGAGGAATGGTGTGAGAAGGGGTGAGGGGGTACATGGTGCATGGTGACAGAAAGGGAAGCAGAGATGGAAATGTGAGGTGAGAGAAAGAGAAAGTGAACCTGTGTAATCCCTCAGCCTGGGTGTTTGCTGAGTTGAATTCCTCTTTGGCTGAGCAGTGTCGTCCAAGAAAGATCACGCCATAAAAATGATACAGACTGGGGACTTTGGCCACGGCCAGGGAATATATACATTATATAAAACTGCTTTCATTATGCCTCAGACTTCACACAGCACTATGTCCTCCTCACATCCATTCCCCTTTATTACCTCCATTCCTCACCCTGAGAATTCATTAGAAATTGACTGCGTGACAAGTGTGCTGAGCTAAAACCACTTAATGAATGTAGCACATAATAGACAGACATCGCCGTTTGTGTGTTTAGGTGTGAGAGACAGTTGGGAGTGTCTGCGCATGTGCAGCTGCAGTGTTGACTCTCCCAGGCCACACTGATTAGTTAGTCTGACTTCTTCATTAACATACATCGCCTCACCGTCGACTTGCTCCATTCTGGATGTGTTCACCTGCCTGACGTGGAAATGTGGACAAACAGAGAGCTTATCACAAGGCTGCCAGGCAACTGTGTGCTCATCTGGTTTCCCACTGCGGACACAGATTTTTGACTGCAGATAGCAAAGTTGTGTTTACATTTTACTTGCTGAATGGAACAACTACTGAAGTGGTTTGGAAACTCCTCCTCATGCGCTGGCTGGCATTGAGGGAGCAGCAGCATGAAAACAGGAAACAAAGAAATTTGAAAACGACTGAATAAGAGGTATGATGTAAGAAAAGAAAAGCAGATCCCAATCAGATACCTGATGTTCATGCTATGACTTCCATCTCTTCTTGCTATAAAAAGCTCAAGATGAATATTGCTTCACTTGAACAATGTCACGATGCTTGAAGATAAACTGTGTGCCAGTTCCTGCTTTCGAATGAAAACAGAAATAGATAACATTTCTCAGATTAGGGTGATAGAAAACGCTGAAACATCCACACAGTTCTCAGAACAGCAATCTGATGAAGCGCGGTATCTTACTGGGAACGTAAAACAGACAGAAGAAGGCAGACATTTGGTTTCCCATGCTTCTTTAAGTGGTAAATTGTTGATTTATTATAATCCTTAAAGTCAAATAATTGCGTAAATGCACCAAATACACCAATGGTGTGCCACATACACGAAGTACGTGGGCCGTTTGGGCTGTTGGCTGAGAACTTGTCAGGGAGTGTGAGAACAATGAACGGTCTGGAAGGTGAGATCACTTCTTTGGGACAGGGTGGAGAAGGCGATAGAGATTGCAAATGGATTTCACCCAGACTGATGTGGTTACAACAATGTGGAAAGTCTCTGGTAGGTAATCACACACACACACACACACACGGGCCTGTGCAAGCATACGCACACTCCTGCTTAAACACACAAATGGAAGTGGTTGGCCAATACTACTAGGGATGAATAGGACATTTTGCAGAGATACTCATCTCTGGCAACACCACTCTCTATTTAAACATGCTCTGAAGTCCTGAAGTCCCCTTCCTTGTTAGAGGAACTGAGAAACGAGTAGAGACAGTTGTGTTTTCTTAGGCAAGCCGCCAAGGCTGACCCCTGTTGGCATGTAGCCAGGGTGGAGACACTTGACTTAATCCAACATGATGAAGTGGTGAGGCTATGCAGTCGTGCTGGACTCCCAACACGGGGCGGTTCGACAGACGGTGGAACTAAAACAATCATGCAGAGTGATGTCTGCCTCAGCTGGGTGTCGTGGACTCTTATGTGACAGGACAGAGGCAGGAAGTCACGTCCACAACTCCCTGAAAGTAACCACCAGAGAAAGTCAAAAGTTTGAGATGGAGTCTCTCTTTCAGAGAGGCTCTGTCTCTCTCTCAGAAAATGTGGAAAGAATTATCAACATAAACTTACAACAGCTTTAGACAAACACAAAATAGTATAATACATTAGCCACATTTGCAGGATGGTATGTAACTGTAGAGTTACTGTACTGTTACAACAGAGCCACGAATGTCAAAATAAATGTCCAGATTACCTCTGTGGCATAGGCGCTGTCCGTTTGTGTGTAAAGTTCACATGGACTCACATGGATAGCACAAATTGGGCTTAGCATGCCAACATAGAATGGAAATCTAGACCCATTCACCCATTCAACTGTCCATGGGACAACCATTCACAGGCGGATTCACAACCACATCTTCACTAAAACTGTATTCCTGGGTATGTGCCTCCTCGAGTTCAGGCCTGCAGGGTCATCAGATCTATAGCCATACTATTCAATATGACATCTGTTATAACTACGGTAAACAGTAAATGCAGTCAATGCATGTTTGTATGCAGCTGATGGGCCACAGCATCTTTCCACATCCCATTCAGAAATAATGTTGTTGGCAGCCGCACTGCGCTGCTTGGCTGGCCTCAAATAAATGTGGGGGTTGAGTATTTCTTGCAAAGCTAAAATTGATCCGAGTGTCACCAGTATAAATAGCTGTCATGTCAGGTCACAGTGACATTTTTCCTCACAAATCTTTAGACAAAGACAGAAATGATGCTTGTCAGCTCCCTCGGTGTCAGCGAGCTCATCTTCATTCAGGCCACGCCGTCAGCCCTCTCCACAATGCTCACCTCTGTCTTTTATGGCCACTGTGGTCAGTAGAAAGTTGTGATGATAGATTCTGTGTGTTATTAATATACAAGGTCATTTTCATGTTTTATTTCTTAAGCTCTTTCTTGACATTGTTATGTGATTGAGAATACATACATCACTAAACACGTGTGAGCAAGCCTCCATCCCCCCAACACACACACACACACACACACACACACACCACCACCACACTAACACTTACTCAACACTTGAGTACCACCGTGATGTGATTTACGAGGCCAGTGCTGGACGCTGCTCTGCAGGGTAATGCATTAAGCCCTTATCTGCCTCTCCTGTAGAAGGCAGCCCTCATATCATTTAAGGGAGAGAAGCAGCCTTAAAAACCATTACCGCTAGATATTCATACGCCCACAGAACTGCACAGAGAGAAAAGAAACAACAAAAATACTTTCTTATTGATGGGACGTCTGTTTGGCTCAGAGCAGTAGGTGGGAAAGGTGTGTGACGTGTAGAGTGAGGTCAAAGAACTGAGGCAAAGCAGGTGTTGTTGGGAAAAACACACACACACACACACACACACACACACACACACGTGAGTTTTGAAAGATTAGATATGAAAGGATGTGAAAGGTTTTTGAAATTTTAAAATGGCAAAAAATGGCCTTATCTGCACAGAGGAATCCTTGAGAAAGCTTTGTGTTTATCATGCCAGTGGCAAAACACAACCTTTTCAGAATGATCCAATCTAATAAGCTCCAACATAATCCTCCTTGGTCTCCGCAGAGTCGGGTGTTCGCTGAATACTAACGCAGCACATAGGTAGCTGAGAGGAGATACAGTAATGTTCGGTGCAGCATCGTCCTATTAATAAACAAACTGAGCTGTGCAGGTATAATGTCCTACACATACAGGAGGAAAAAGTGTGTCAAAAAAGATACAAGGGTTTTTCTCTCTTCATGCAACAGTTTCCCGCAGTCGAACGTTTGGGTTCGTTCTGAGTTTAAAACAGAAAAAAACAGCAGCTAGTGCGATAAATTATTTCCATGCCATGGTAACACGAAAGAAAGAACAGGTTCACTCTTGTGCATCTTAAAGCTCCTGTAATAACTATTTAAAAAATAAATAAAAATGACGATGTGACAAAGGTAAAAAATAAGAAGGCACTGCTTAGAGATGAACCAACAGAGAGTCATCACACAGATCTGCAGCCTTATGGAGTTGCAGATCATTGTTTAGCTTCTGGTCACAGCAGGCTATTGTTTTCAACAGAAAAGCCCCGATAAACCCACTGTACACAGCCTGTTCAGCACCAAGACACGGCAGACAGACAGTTTAAGATTAGCAGCTTAGTAGATTAGCAGCTAAAGAGTCAGATATTTCCCTCAGACCAAGACAGAGCTGAAAGGTAAACAGTGTAATGTGTATTACTACCTACACAAAGCATAGTCCAACAGTATCTTCTAGTATGAAATTCTCTTTTTGTGCTGACAAAACGAAACCTATAAATGAAAGATTCATAATTATTTCCTTTTTAAGCTTTCAGCCTGAAGCTATTAGAATCGACCATCTCTGATTGCGGAGAGATGGTCTATTACAGGAGGCTTAGACAGCAACTTTCTGTATCAAGACAACTAGTGGACACAGATCTACTAAATAAATATTTACCTATTGTTACATACTGTAGATTTAACGTCAGGAAGCATTTGTGCACTTTTCACCAAATTAATAATGAATGTATTTGGGTTTAGTTACTAAATTAGGTTAAGGATGGATCATGAGTATGAGAGAAGCGAAAAAAAAACTTTGATAACGGTAGAAAAAGATTGGGAGTCATGAATGAATGAATTAAAAAAACTCAAATACGACGGTGACGGTGACGATGAGATGTGTAGCACGGAAAGAGAATTCAAAAACTTATAACTAGCAAAAATAAGATGCTATTATAATGAAAATGAACATTCATGCTTATTCCCATCTCGAACTCAGGCAGTTTAGTCCCTACCTCACATCCATCTCTCTCGTTATAACTCCCCACCCATGCTCTTCTTTTGCTCACTAAAAGTAAGCAGCAGTTAGTTCTTTCACGCGCCACACAGAGATAAAACCAATAATTAGCTACAGGATTCCACTTCAAACAGGTATAGTACAACACAGCAAAGAGGTTGATTTGCTATCTGAGGTGCGGCATTCAGACTACGCTGACTATGCGCCTCTCTTTTCTATGTGGGTAAACACACGGAGCAGATTCACACTGGCCTCACTTAGTCACCTCAATCATGAATGTAACTGAAGGAAATCCAGGCTGGAGCAGTATAATCTGAGACTCGAAGAAACAGAGCACGTTACTCAATAAGGTAATCATAAAGCTTTTGTGAGCCTTACTTGTTAGTTTGTGCAAGGACACGGTGACATGTGAGAGAAGCTTCAGAAAAAAAGAAGCAAAAGCTGTAACCCAGAAATCAGGATGCTACGAAAAGGATCACGAGAAACTTGAATGACAGGAGCAGTTGCTAAAATATTTTGTAATATTGTGTTAGCTCCAAAGATCAGATTACCATTCTTTGGATGGACCACGTTATTAGCTATTGCAAGCTGTCTCTCAATGACTCCGTGTCTAATTATCAGAAGCCTTTTTCACATACGTCCTCTGAACAAACTTAAGAGAATCGGGTCTAGACGGAGTTGTGCTTTCACGTGTGGCGCTCAACAAGAGACTGTACACGACGGACGTGTTCTCACATGGAGAGCTCACCATGCGCGGCCTGGTAGCTACCTCAGGCATGAGGCTGAGATGCAGAAAGGTCGCAGGTTCGATTCCCAGCTGCGGCACCCAGCCCATCCCCCATCCTCCTCGAGTAAGACACTTAGCAGTAGCTCCCCGGGTGCG
This sequence comes from Microctenopoma steveboyesi, assembly GCA_032359275.1. Classification (NCBI taxonomy): domain Eukaryota; kingdom Metazoa; phylum Chordata; class Actinopteri; order Anabantiformes; family Anabantidae; genus Microctenopoma; species Microctenopoma steveboyesi. The sequence goes on along the minus strand of JAUMHF010000004.1, from coordinate 3,070,830 downwards.
GCCTGTAGCTGCCCACTGCTCCCCTCAGAGGGATGGGTTAAATGCCGGCGGACACATTTCACTGCGTGTTGTAGAAGAGAAAGAGAAGAGAAACCGGACACAGCAGTGATTTACGGTCATCCACATTCAGATATGTTCATGCTCCATGTGTGAATGCAGCTTTACAAAGTTCTGAAGTTACAGAACTAACCATTCCTTATGTGACTTTTAAAAGTTTGATCGTTTGACATTACCACAACTGGACACATGAACGAGAGCTGCCAGTGGCTCAGCAGGCCTCCACACAAAAGCTGTAGAAATAGAAATCTTATACAGAACTTGTAGATAATTAAACAGTATTGCGCTTTGAAGAAGATCAATTGTGCATCGCGAGCTTTTCCCTGCTGTGTGTGTGTGTAGATTTAATGACAATGTCTGACAACAGTATTTAAACCGAGCCGTAATTTCAACAGTGCCATAATAAGGGAATTCTTTAAAGGCCCCATGTAAGACTTTAAGCTGACAAGAAAGACATTATTCTGAAGTAAACAGGCTGGTGTTTCTTTCTCTGCAAGTTGTGCAGCGAGCTTGAATGCTCAGGATGGTGTGCAGGGATTTAACTGTGGCCTTTAATGTCTGTTCACCCATCGTGATGACTCACGCTCACGTGACTGAGCTATGCTTGGAATTTGGGTTTCATTTGTGTATTTGTTTAGGGCCTTTTCTCTCCTGATCCACTTGGTTCGCAGCTTGAATGACTACAGAAAAGCGCCAAGGACACTCATTAAAAAAAATAAATCAATAAAATACTGAAAGCACTTTTCCCATCATTTATGCCAAAAATAATAATCATACACTTAGCAGGACACACAAGGGTACATGCTCCTCATAGTTTGGCAGATTTATTTTCAAAATTGGTATTAAAGTAAAATGGTTTTGGTCACAATATCTGAAAGGAGAAGTTGTTGTCAGCCAACAACACTGACTTTGAGCTCGGACGCAGATCGACAGAAACCATAGCACTAGTTCTGAGAGGGATTTGAAATTTACCCGACGTTAAAAAAGGGGCCTGTGCACCCACAGAAAATGCACTGCTGGGCTCAATGTTGGGCTAACAACTGAGCGAGGTGACACTTCAGCAATACTAGAAGTGATGAAATAAACATGATGAACTCCCACAGGACACATAAGGCGGTTCAAGAGCACAGCATCTGTTCAACGAGCTTAAACACGCACACATGCGGACCTTCCCATACACACAGAAAACCCTTTTCACTGCAATATTAACTGACTCAAGTAACTGTGGAAATGAGCGCACTGGCGTACCAAGACACAGGCGAGAGACAATCGTGTAGATCAGGTTTCAAAAAGACAGTGAGAAATAATAACTTTCCAACTAATTTAATTCTTGCATCATAATGAAAACAGGTTCTGAGACAACGGCATTATTTTACTGTAATATAACAACTCCAAATGTTTATGCCAATTAGCAGCATGTTAGCTGCAAATGAGGTCTGGAAATCAATACTTTGATTTTTGAAGGGGGGCTAATCATCTGTGCAGGCTCTTTCTGAACCATTTAAAGCTGTTATTGGAGTTCAGAGATCCTGCAGTACAGAAAAAAACCTGAATGTAAGACAGGAAATGAGTGAAGATGTGCAGCATGTTCCCTGGAGATGTTGAGGCTCATGGTTGGAGCTTTGAACCCCTGCGACACCCCAGCATCCTTGTTTGTTCAACCAAACCAGTTTTTCTAGCGAGGACTCTCATGCAAACAACCATTTGTGTTAAGTTAAATGCATTTTTCACAGAGCATTTACATGAGTTTGTCTACCTCCTCCAGAAGTGAGGCCTTTAATCAATTTTCTGTCTAGCTCATAATACAGCCATTGTACAGGCTGCAGAATTTAATCTACAGCGGCGCAGCAAATGAGACGCCCTTCGGAGGAGATGTGACAGGACCATCTACTGTATGCGTTTCACTCGTTCCCCTGAATTATTCAGCCATAAGCAGGGTTGCTCAGCTGAAACGGTTATGCCAGGACAAGGTCAGAAGTTCAAGCACGTCTCATCACACAGCCACGCGTTCGAGTGTCCCGAGTGAAGGGCTGCCCTGAAGATGGGGGTCCATTTTTAATTGCCAACTCTGGCCTTTTATCTTTCTTTCACAAATGGTTTCCGCAGAAACGCACAAGCTTCTGGAAGCTGGTGATGTCTGTGTGAGGGAGGATGAAGTTTGAAATGGCAAGAACGAGGCATGACCATACTCGCTGCAGGCTGCACTTACTGTAAACACTGAATGATGCTGTAAATCTCTTGGTTTACTTTTTGTCAGTGTGGGTGTCAAACTGCTCTCCAGGTGGATTAGGCTCTGTTTGAACACAGCATGCCCTTGGGAGAATTGCAATAAGTGGATTTTGTTAATGGGAATGTGTCCATCACCATAACTCAATTCCCCATACATTCAGTTACAACACTACCTGCCTGTAATTATTTACTGGCCTGGTCAACAGGGTTAATTCATTACAAGCCAGGACGGTCATGTGTCATTAAGAGTTCATTCTGCTGCCGTGCTAGCATCCCATATGAGCTCCAAACCAGCAGCGGGAACCACGGTGATTAGGCAGGATGATATGCCCCCAAATTAAATTGGCAAAAGGAAACACACAAAGCATGACAGTAACTTGTTTTCTTTTTGTTGTCTTGTAAACATCTGCTTAAGAAACCCTCAAGAAGACCGCAGTCATGTCATTCGCAGGACTTTGGCAGCAGAAATTGGATTGGAGACAGCGGGACATAAATGAAGACAGACACATTTGCCCACACGCTCACCACCCTCTGGTCAGACTGTCAGCATCAATCAGTGTGCATAATATTTTAGTTGTGCAGGGTAATGTATAGCCACTAATCTAGAGGCCGCTGACAGGCAGCCAGGTGGACTTCCCCCCCCCCACTGAAATCCACATTTTCTCTCCACTCTCTTGCAATGTCTCTTCTTTCTCCCCCACGCTCCACCGTCTCTCATTACTGCATTATCGCAACTATTAATCTCACACAAGTACTTCACTCAGCAGGTCTTATTGTGAGAGCCACCTGCCCAGAACGTGGGTGGGGGGGGGTGAATACGAGGGCCAGTCTTTCCGCATCAGCAACCATTTTTTGTTCCTTTCTTTTTGCCCTGCTCTTTATTTTCATCTGTTCAGATGTTCATACTAGTGTCTAACCTGTTTTCATCATTAACTCTGTACTGTGGTTCTTGTCACAACCACCTGTGGTTCTTAAGAAGCCTTTCGCAATGACTACATTTATATTTGATTCAATCTCTTTGCGTATTTTTCATCCGTCTCTAAATATCAAGCAGACACGACTACACATGTTCTCTGTAGGACGTTTTTGATCTGATTTCAAAGAGTTCGGACTAGTGCGCATCACCACCGTCGAGAGAAAATCCACCAAAATTGGAACATTTTAGGAAAAAGAAATTATTTCTTGTTACGAGCGTGGCCACCAAGCATATTGTTTTAGTTTATTCAGTGAGATTTCAAAGGACTTCATAAGACCAGATGTGGTCGAGGTTTCTCAAGCCACAGAAGAGCATGAAATTCTTTAATTGAAGTGAAAATGTAGAACTTACCAAAACCTGAGTCACATTTTTAGAAGCACTTTTTATGTCTCCATCTGAAAAATAAATATTTTTTGCATAAGAGACGAGCTTGTGCTGTAAACAGCCTGCAACCGGAGCATGTTTTACTATTAAGAAAATTAGTACCCCGAGTGTTTTTAATTAACTTCAGTCTAATGGGCACTCATTTGGGTGCAAATTAATCTGATTTACAGATTTGTGATGCCCTGTAAACTTTGGCTTCTGTTTGGAGGTCTTGTGTGATGATGTAGTTTCTTTTGTGTTTTTTCATATACATACAGGTCCTTCTCAAAAAATTAGCATATTGTGATAAAGTTCATTATTTCCTGTAATTTACTGATAAACATTAG
>JAUMHF010000004.1:2978259-3066586 GCA_032359275.1 Microctenopoma steveboyesi | reverse complement strand
TAATGTTTATCAGTAAATTACAGAAAATAATGAACTTTATCACAATATGCTAATTTTTTGAGAAGGACCTGTATATGCCGATAGGTAAAATTCTCCCCACACAGTTTTAACCTGGCCATTAAAAATGTCTTTACATAATCAAATCAACCTCGTTCACTCATTTGTGCAGTGAATCTCTGAATGTTTTCTCTTTTCTGTTTTGATTACACCCCCATCTCTGACATTTGCTCTTTCGAATGCCACCCACTGATGGCCTCCAGAGCCAAATACCAACAAGATTTTAAGCTTTTAAGGTAAAACTGTATTGCCTGTGAAAGCAAAATCACGATGTGGTAATTTTTAGATTTCTCTTTACTGTCTGAACAAAGAATAAAATGTACAGGCAATCCTGCGCGTACACCTCCACCTGTGCATCTCTGTTTGCGTGTATTGAATTCAAGTGACAGACATTTCGATCTGATCCTTGAACCATCTTATCCGAGGGTTCCTCATGACTCCATCCTTCTGGTTGGCACCTTGTCGGTGGAACAAAGAAGGTGTTATACAACGAGCTTTAGATGTGTAATTACCCCAATCACCTTTATGGAGCAGGAAGCTCCATAAATGCACAACGACATACCCGTTTGCACCCGAGATTTACACTGAGCATGGGAACACAAATGTTTTAAGCTAGCGAGGAGCAACTGCAAATAAGCAAACGCTCCATTTCCTCTTTCATCTGCAACACCATAAGATGAGTAAAATCAAACATGAGAAAAACTCTTTTTTTTTACAGTTGTATGCACATTGTGCGCTTCATTAACTCTTAGCTTTGGTATGAGAGAAGCTCCATTTTCCCCAAATTAAAGTCTAATTATCTTTTTCAACCACCACAGAAGAATCTAGGTTAATTTTCTCAGGGATTAATAAAGCATTTCTAATTCTGATTACCGACTTGTATGTGTGCTGGCTGCAGGACCTGATATTTGCTTTGAAATGAGCATTGTATAAAAACGGTTGGCCTTTTCCTTTTGACCCTCAGGGTGATCGTTTACATTCCAACATCCACATGTGTGAGGAAAGGTCATGCAGGGTAGGGGAGAGAAACGGTTCAAAAATCTAAATTAAAGAGTGTGGCTGTGATGCACAACTGTTCCCACAATTAATCATTGTCATGAGGTAAAAATTACACAATGATGCCCACTGTGCTTTTTTGTCCACCTCAGTGCAGAGATACAATACAATATACAGTAAATGAAGAGGTTAATACATTGAAAGGATTAAATCAGTATTGTCTGTCGTTGAATAGAAAGAATCTGCACTGCTTACCAAAGAAAACACGACAATAAATAAAGTGTGGGAGATGGCGAAACCGACGTTCACATAAAAACTCTTCCTGGACATCTGAAAAAGCTGGACCAACCAGTTGGTGTTGGCAGCAAACACCTCATCAAACATTCACACACAAAACAGTTCGTCGCTGTCACATATGCAAAGGCACGCACACACATTCACACAAACACGTTGCGGAAACATGCTCTCACACGCATGAAAGACACGACCTCTGGGGAGGATTTGCATTTAAAATACATCAAGAGAACCTGACATACATTTTTTAAATTCCGAGCGCCCATTCTCCCCTAATCATTTCTTTCACACTCTCCTTTGTGTGTGGGCCGGCTAATGCAAATTACGCTATGCGGTTTCTTTTCCTGGTATACAAAGAGAGAGTGTAAGGAATGAAGATTACAGGTGTAGGTTTGATTATACGCACACAGACACAAACAGTTCACACACTGTGAATTCAACTTTCTAAACATTTATTTATCCATTTACAAATGCGATCGTTCAAGAGTTCTACTGCTTCTACTTCAGTGGCTTCCCTACAGATTAATTGTTCATTTGCCATAATTGAGAAAATACCTTGCGTGTGACAGTTCATTTGTTTCTATTATGTCAGATTAATATTTTCATTATCTTTCAGTTCGCTTCTTTCTCTCTATTTATTTTTGTTTGTGCTGAAGATAAATCACCACTTTTCCCTGCACTGACGCATCTTGGTTCCTTTACAGTGCTGCCCTCTGCCCTCTCAGATCAGCCATGTTGCAAGTAGACTGCGACTGATCCTTTGCAAGCCTCCTCCACCAAAGATGAGCTGACGCGATCAACCCATCGTTCTTGTCTTGATCTTGGAGCATAACTTGGCACTTGATGGCCTGGTAGCAGAGTGGTTAAGGCAGAGGGCTGGGAAAGCAGCAAACCCGGGTTCCATTTCCAGCTGAGGCACTCAGCCCACCCCCCATACCAGGTGTGTCCCTGATCGAGACACCCAGCGCTAGCTTCCCGGGCGCCTCCTGTGGCTGCCCACTGCTCCCCCCAGGGGTGATGGGTCAAATGCAGAGGACCAATTTCGTTGTAACATGTAAAAAAAAATGTATCAATGACAATAAAGTGGATTCTTCTTCTTCTTCTTGAAGTACCGCCTGCATTAGCACTCCTCAGCATTCCTTGACTGGACCTGACATGGTGTCATGCTTCTGAGCACAGGTTCAGCCATGTCCAAGGTGCTTATTTTCACCCACAAGATAATTTTCTTCCATAACAAAAATACACAGAGGCTGCATTCCTACATATGAGGTAGAATATCACACCCACCCAATACCACAAGAGCTAGTTATGATTTATATGCAGTGGTTGGTCGCTGAGAGGGATACTTAAGTATACACAGTGATATAAGGTGTTGAATTATGACTCACGTCTCTGGATACGGGAATGTGGCAAGATGTTTACTATAGAGCGAAGTTTTCACTCCGCTATGCTGAGGTTTATAACCTACCAGCACTCTTGCAGAAAGTAGAGATGATGGGAAACATAAACAAAGCAGAGGTGCAAATGTGCCGCAGATAAACAGACCGGTCTTCAGGGAGAAGGAGTGCAGGCGGACACATAGGGGTAAAGAGAAACGCACACACATCTGTGATGAGAGCGTGAGGTAGCTACATGAGAGCCGATATTCAGGAGAGGTGGACGCCACACAAGGCTCCACTGTTGGGAAGACAGCACGAGGGAAAGGAGCAGCTGCCCGCCGAGGCAGGCAGCGGTAAGTCTGCTCCCAGCTGTCAGAGCCTGGAGAAATAGTCAATTCACATACAGGACATTGGGTCAGTGTTCAAGGTCGGATGGAACATAAAAACAGGCAGCACATATACAGGAAGGTGTGTGTTCCTAACATACATTGAGGCAACACACATAGGACATTTATTAGCAAATGTATATGCATGCACAGAAAGTATATCCACTGCAATCTAGACCTCATTATTTTCTTTGTTGATTCTACAACTGAATTACAACCTCTAAGTTGAGCAGATGCATGATTAAAGAGCCATAAAAAGGATGGAAATGTATAACTTTTTCCCCCTCCATCAAGCGGCTAAAAACTAAATCACTGTTGAAAGACTATTTACACAGAAACCCTGTAGCAAGCACAACAGCTATTCCCTTAAGTCACAGCTGCTCAAACTGCAAACCTAAAACCTGGGTAACGAATGCACACCGCTCAGCTCTGACTTTATTAAACACACCGTCTTTGGGTCATGTATCACAATCGTCAGGCAGCAAATCCGTAATGTGAGGCAACACATCTCTAAGCACCCGAGGCAAATCTTAAACCTCTAAGAAAATTACCACATTAAAAGACAATGTGTGGGGAACACAGTGAAAGTTTCATAACTAAACTGAGAAGGTCTCGTAATTTCTTAAATTTTATACTTAACTAGTTAAAAAAGGAGCATCTACCTGCTCTTAAGGTTAAGGTAACTTCAGAAAGTTTGATGGAAAGCAAAGAAATACTGCCTTCTTACACTTCTAGACAAATAAAATCTTTGTTTTTTTCCATCCTACCAGAAAGACTTCAAACCTCATTTCGCTCCAGACACTTGTTAGACTTGACAGGAGGCATTGTGGTGATGTGAATGTGATAGAGAGCAGAGGGCATGCTCGTCTACAGATGAACTGCTCCTCAGTCTTGTCAAGATTGAACCTGAGGCTGAGGGCAGACACCCAGCTGGAGATGTTGACTGCAGAAGCATGACGTGCACTCCACAGATGGAGGGGTAGAGTTGAGTATCATCAGCATGGCAATAATCAGAGAAGATATGCAATGTAATGGTAAATCAAAGATGCAGAGCAAAGGTGAATCAAACGGAACGCTAGAGGCTGTGCACTCATAAGACGGGTAAGACAGGGAAAGGCAGAAACAGACAAAAACAGCATCACTGAAATAGAAAAAGAGATGAAGCATCTTTTACTGGAAATATCATTGTCCTAGATTCAACAGGTTAAATCACCTTTTACATGGGAGTGGTTTCAAATGTAAATAAAAATAGTTAGCGTAGTGTGGGGTCAACTGTGGATCAGCGCTTCAAATGTCTGAACGAATCCAAATATTTATAAAAGTAAATACAAACTGCTCTTTGCTTGACACTTTTATCCAAAGCGACTTCCAGGGAGCTGGCGCTGGTGTCTGGCTCAAGGACACACCTGGTAGGGAAGGACTAGGAGTCAGGTGGCGTTTCAAACCTGCGACCTTCTGCATCAGAGTCTGACGCTTGAGCTACAAGGCCACTTTTTGTGTCAAATAAAAGTGAAATGACTTTTTTTTTTTACATTTGGCCCCACGCCCTCACACCTTTCCACCTTTTTAACTTGCTCGATGATAGATCTTTTGCTGCCATATCTGTGCTCCACATTTGTCTTCCGTTTCAATTACAGTGACATGTTAATTCCATCTTTATCTACTCGTTTCAAGAAAATGGTTCAGGGGCAATTCTTCAGTGGCTACTTCACAATAACATCAATGACATTATCAGTCCGCCAACAGAATTACACTAATGAAGATGAATGGTTTAATGATGATTGTGCAATAGATTTTTCAGATAGCATAATTATCTATTTCTACCATCATCTGGTCATCACCTGACCGGGTAGCCTTGGGTAACCATGATGAGAAGCTTTCCACAAATGCATTTCATACATGCATTATGTTATGTTAAATTGATTTGTTCAAGGATATTACAGCATTTTTAAGTTTATTGAGAGCCAGTTTGTTTATTTGGTTTTAATGAAGTGTGTAGGTAGTGTGTAGTAGTGTTTTTTTCAGTGAAGTACACTAAAAAAAAATACAAAAAAACATATCAAAATGATTTAAGTAAATTGAACATAACTCTGTTTATCAAAGTAATAGTTAAAGCAACTTAAAACATTTAGTTTGTTAGTATTTAGCTGGATATACTAAACTGAGTTCAATTCAAGTTCAACTTTACTTCAACTACTTTTTTTTTCAGTGTACAAAATTAAAGATAGTCCAAATTTTGTAGAAGACAAGGTCTAGCTATGTGCCCCTGCTTTATAGGTGGCAATTTACAGCTTGCAGCAAAGTGGTGAGTGAAATGTACATCACAGAGGGTAAAAAAAGAGGTTGGGAGACCATGGAAGGAAGAAATCAGCTGGCAGGAAGAGGAAGATAAATAACTGTGGTTTGGGAAGAAAGAACTGAAATCTCCTTAACATCTGAAATACCAGTCAACCTGGAAGGAAGCCATGATGTGGAGCATAACATCTGTGCCTACAGTCCAAAAGTTCAGAGAGAGAAGCAGGGAATAGTTTTTTAATCCAAGACTATGTACAGAGTGCATGAACCACCTGTGCAGGGAAGAAATTGTGTCAGTAGTGTTTGGCAAGAGACAATGAGGAAGTTTAAAAGTAGGGAGAGGTGGAAAATAAGTGTCAGTTCATTTTCCACCGTCAACAAATTGGCTAGTATAGAACATATTTGCTTAAATAAGTGCAGATCTGATGACTGTTAATCTCCTATTTTTAATAAATAATTTCCCTCTATTTTCGAACTACACTTCAAAACCTAATGCTATAACAAAATCCAATCAAATCACAATTCATCACTTCAAGTCCAGCGTGTTTGATCTTAAGCTGCTATTTCGACTTGGAAAGATTTAGACAATGTGCGTTTAGTCTTGATGCTGACAAATGTGCATTAGTTTTTCCAACCTTTTTAGCCAAAGTGCCTGATTCATTTTATATATGGCACTGTTTTAGAAGGTTTATCTTTTGAGTTGCTATTGCTTGAAATCCTTGCAGAGTGCCTATTTTGGTTCATGACTGACTTGCAGCTGTTTACTCTAGCATGCACTACACCTACTCACATGGCTTATAGGGAATAGCTCTATGGTCACGCAAGTGAAGTTTGTCAGTGTTCTACAAAAACAATGTGTTCAAATACCTGTCAGAGGAAGTTGGCTATAAACTGAATCCCATAACCTGGAATTATGTGTGTGAGTGTTGTCACAATAGTCAGAAGTACTGTGGAGTAATCACTCTTCCAAGTCAGCTGGAGAAGGAGTGCCAGAGGCAAAAGCAGAATTATTTTTGTGGTTTCAAAACCACAAAAGTTTCCAGAGCCTTTGACATTCAACAGCCAACTGTCAGAGCTTCCAGAGAATTAAAGTTAACCAAACTGTTGGTAGTTTAGTTACTGAGTTGGGTATGGAGTATGCATTTGCCTCCACGTTCTCTCCAGTGCACATTGATTTTGTAAATAATGGACAACTGGAATAGTCACCACTGAGTGCCTAAGGCTGGATTCCAACATCAGGAGGTCTCAGGCTTGCAAGAGGACCGAATGAGAAAGCACTGTATACACCAGCTCAAATGTGTTGCTGACGCTCTGTGGTTGTGATGAAATGCTTCTAGTCTGCCCGGCAACCTTTTCACAATATTCTAGTTTCCTTAGATACTGAATTTGGCATTTTCATTAGTTGTTAGTCATAATCATCAGAATTAAAAGAAATAAACACTTAAATTATATTGTGTGTAGTAAATATACTATACAAGTTTCACTTTTCAAATGGAATTAGTAAAATAAATCAACTTTTTGTGACATCCTAGTTTTATGACCAGCAGCTGTACTGTAAACACGTCAACTTATTTACCGAGGCTGTTGGAATAAATAAAGGCACCTCTGTCCACCTCTTGCATTGTTTAACATGTACACAGGCATCTGCAGCACGCCGGTTAGCTCACAACGACTGAAGTAATCACAGTTTTTGTTTTGATCAGAGAATTTAACAGATGTTCTCAAAAAGCTCGACAAAGCGACGTTTGAGTTTTTCAGGAAAGCTTGGGGAAATTCCACCATTAGATGGTTACATTCCACACTTGGCATCGGTATGGATGTAGCTTGTGTGCTGGTGACAGAAGAAATTGAGAGTAAACAATCAGCCGAGCCACCAGATGATAACACGAGAAAGAAAGGGCTCTTGCATTAGTACCGTGTGTGTGGGCAGACGGCATGTCTTCATACATCTCTGCACTGCGTTTGATGCCTTATCTCCCATCAGCACATGAGAGAGTTCCCAAAGAGCAGCCATGCCTTTGAAATCCTCCCAGCATGTTTGTTTATGTCAATACGTTTCAGGGATTACACCTCTTCATTTCCTTTCCTGAATCCCCCTCCTTGTTCGCCTTAAAAGAATTCAGCAATGACTCACCCCTACCTCCTGACACACACACACACACACACACACACACACACACACACTTGTTTGAATGCACTTCAGCCCTGTAGTGAGGACTGTGCAGGGTTATTAGGATGGTTTTGTGCTTAACAATGAACACAGTTCAGCATCACACAAACAATTCAATTAATTAAAATCTGAAATGAAATAAAATCTAATTAAAAAAAATCCAAATGTAGAGAATGGGAGAGACAACATGTCTATTTAACATATTTAAACAGCCTGTATCTTCTCCCCTGCAACTCCGCAAAATGTCTAGTATTTGTTGCATTGCAGGTTCTTCGACTCCTTCAATCATCCTTTGGGCTCAATGGTCAGGCTAATTAGGTCTCTGGAGAAAACTGTTGTCAGACCAGTCAGAGTTGTCACTAGAAAGGAACTCGGGGAGACCATTATAGCCTCAATTGATGTTCACCAGACAATCGCTGCTAGCGTTGTTCATTTTAGATTAAATGAGCCCCCGTAGCTATTCCCAAGTATACAGACTGAATGCTACAATCACTTTAATCATTTCAGAATGCGAGTCTGAAAGTTCCCTCTTGGCTGAGCAACTCTTTGCCCTAATGTTCATGTTCAACTAATTTGCATCTGCAAATATAGAATTACATATTCCCAAGTCAACACAATGAGGATATGTTTATACAATCAAAAGCATATTCTGTGATTTTTGGATTCTGTAATTCACCAACTTTAAAGTTGCAATGATAACTGAAAATGCAATGGGAATGAACCAGTGCTTTAACATCTATAGTATTAGGCTTTAACCTCCTAAGACCTGAACTCTTTCATGGGGTGCATTTTTAATTCATTTCTTCTTTGCTACTTGGGCTGATTGTGACCTGATGAATGTGAAAACAAAGAATTATCTTTTTACCTGATGTAGTTTCTGAAAAAAAATGTATGTTCACATATAATTTCGATAAAAAAAATCACTGTTGAAAGACTATAAAAACTATAAAGTGAGTAACGATGAGCAAAACTCAATATTTGTCCTGAGAACAAAAACAGAATGAGAAACAACAATTGTGCTCATTTGAGCAACGGTTCATTTCATTTCATTTCAACAAAGTATAACGTCCTTGTACGTGGATATCAGGCCCTTGTAGAGCAAAATTTTGTATTTTGGCCTAAAAAACCCAAAATGTTATGTCCACATATGTGGACACCAGGTCCTAGGAGGTGTCAAATGATCAGACTTATTTTCTGCAACAGCACACACACAGTTTTTGTTTGAGTAGTTCAAATGTAGTGTAAAAACTGTAAAACGTGCTGTAGACCAAGCGAGATGAAGGATGCATTACAGTTTTAGAAGCCAACCACACCTCTCATAAACATATCCTGTTAAAACACACACACACACACACTTCATCTCACTAAGTAATTGCTAGTGTCTGATTTAATAAGAGGATAGGTGAATGTTAGCGAAACAAATAACTATCCTTGCATTCAATCTCATAAATGTGAGAATTTTCCCTTCCGTCACGAGGAAAGAATGTCGCCGGGATGTCAAGTCACAACATGAATCTCAAGTTTGAAATATCTCTTTCTAAAGACACAGACGGTTATGCCACAGTTCTGACCTGAGAGCAATCAGATACAATGCGATACGAATATTCTGCAGACTACAGAGTCAGACCAATGAGCTGTCCTGCTAATGACTCACTAGCATGAGGTCAGAGAGGTAGAAGTTTGGGAGATCTAAAGAATTCCTCACTATTGTGTAAAACTATTTATGCATTTGCATTTATTCTCTGCCTTCTGTTACACCATGGATAATAAACCCTGCCTAGAATAATGAATGTTCTATGCAGATGTAACAAATGGCTCCGTATTGAAAAAAGAAACTTTCCTGCTGACGTTCTGTGCTGCTGAAACATCCTCATCCATTTTTCTTTTCCACTCTGCAGCACACAGACTAAACTATCCCTTTGTTTACTGCCTCACCGCTTGTTTTCAGAACTTCAGCCTTAAATCTTGAATCAATTTTAAAGCACACATGAAGTCAGTTGACTATGACACCAGTATGTACGAAATCACATAAGCAGTCTAGTTTCTTCTCGTTGCCCTCGCCTCTCATCTGGGACGATAAATATTTCTTCTTAGATTGAACACTTCTGTCACTGTGGTTTGACTTAGCAGCTTCAAAGGAAACTTGCAATTTGCAATCGACCTTGACTGACTGAGGTATGCCGTTACCGCCCTCTTCACCACTGATTGATCAAGTTCCTACATGAACATGTGTCACTCATCTTGATTAACTGTCTGCTTGGAAAAGCCTTTATCTGGAGGTAACACTCACATAAAAAGAAACTTGGGAATGATATCACAACACTTATTACTGTTAAATAAGAGTATTACTGCTATGTAATTACTATGTTGTGCAGTATATAATCATTTGCATTAGTATAAATAGACTTGTTGGGTGATGATAATGAACGGCACTATACAATGACAATGTATTTAATCATCAACCAAATAATTCCACGCAGGAATTATTTTCTAGAAACTCTCTCTGCAAAACTACAAAGATAGTTAATATAGATCATCAAAATTCAAAAGTATTGAAAAAAACGTGTCACCAGGTGACACCTGTAGCAAAACAAGCACATTCACTCAAAAGACGAGACGCGTGTTAACCAAAAAGGAATCATTTGACATTATTGGAAATGCCCACTTTCTGTCCAAGATGGAAATTATTTTTGGCCCGTTCACAGCTAATAGCTGACTTTGTTACTGATCTGTAGGACAATGGATGGATGGAACTTGGTAAATATATTTCCAAAAATGTTTTTCCTCCCTTTCCCCTAATCAACTGGTTGTAATTTGTTTTTAGTAGAGGAAAAAAAATTAAATGCACTTTATTAATAGTGCACTGGATGAATATGTAATTGGAATACATTTTTCTACGTGGATTATATACAGTACGAGTCAGCAAATACATTTTAAACATATACAAATCCTTTGTCTTCCTCAGGAGCATTTAAAAACAAATATTTCACCAATTACTTCTTTTGACATGAGCTGCAGTGCTTCCCCTCCCCTCCTTTTCTTTAATTCAGCAGAATTAGATGTAGAAGCTTCTATAATGGTCCCCTGGAGGTATGAAATTATGAGAGTCAGAGAGAGCAAGGTAATTACCATCAAGACTTTGGGCTTCAACCAAAATCACATTACCCACTTCAAAGCCTGGCAGAGAAATGCAAACAGGGGAGGACGATAGCGACTCTGCCAAATAACTGAACTCTCTGACCACCCATTTCTGCTACAGCAGTTTATGGCGAAACATTATTTGAAGACCTATTTCATCTTCTGTTCAAAGATGCATGAATATGGTGCATAGATTTACAGTTGTAATAGTTTTAATTAATTTAGTTTATGGTCCCACTAGAATCTTCTCAGGAGCAGGACACTGGCTTGTAGTCTACACTAAGAGAGCAGTATATGGTTGAATGAGCAAAAACCAGCACACGTAGCAATGGTGTCTATATACACCACGATAAGAACGGTGCATGGTGACAGCAGAGACAACCTTTTACATCCTCAAAACAAGACTTCAAGTTACAGGATGTAAGTGTTTAGAATGAAGCTACAAATATGTTCCCTGCTACCTTACTTCACATTACATTTTATTTACTATTGACACTATACTCCAGGGCAGGGTATGGCTGGCGTGCCTGTGCACATTGTGGTGAATGAAGGTAATTACGGTGCCTCTTTTCATCTGCGAACCCGTTTTTTTTTTGGGATTTACGCAAACACAACAAATTAGATGTTTATTGGATTTGGACTACACTCCCCACCTTGAAAATGAAAGACCACTTTCTAAAAGCTAATAGCATACTCAGTTTTCCAGTGACTGTTGAATGGTTTATGTGTTTTATTAGTTTTTCTTAAGCTATCTCAGTGCCTCATTTGTACAGTTCAGAGATGGCATTGATTCAGTGATGCAACCTTTGCGCTCCTGCCAATCGATAGTTCCCAGAAAGGTATTAACTAGATGCAATATAGACAGAGGTGATCTCAGTGTGTTCCCAGCTACTTTATGACTGACTCAGAATCACCGCAGAAACAGTAAAAAAAAAAAAAATCTATAAACAATACAAACATGCTTGTGAATGATTATGTGAAGTCTATTCAATCCCGACTGCAGAGGTAACCATTAAAAATTAAATAATGCTGTGAAACCTTTAGTAAACCCGCTTTCGCAGGGCACAGAAATTGTTGTAAATACAGTGGTGGTGGGAGCTGAGCGACAACATGCTGCAATTATTAGTTTCTTTCCTAGACCGCCTGCGAAGAAGAAGAAGAAATACTTTCAACTCCCTCACCATTAACTGCAGCTCTCCGTGTCCAGTGAGAAGTGCATTGTACTACTTTGCTACTAAATGCGGGACTGTGTGTATGGTCGTCCTATTTCCATCTCTGAACCCCGTGATAGACTGGCGACTGGTCCAGGGAGTATCATGGTTCTCTGCATCCTTTGAGAGAACAAAAGGTCAAGACAATGGATGGACGCTCCTGCTGTCAAGAATATTTGAACAGACCAGGGCTTATAAGTACATAAACAACACAATCTGGAATAACTGTACCCTTTCTGACTGTTGGTACTGCTCTATACTAGAATTCTATCTCTCTGTTAGATAATCTAAAGACACTAGTTCATTCTTCTGAAGTGTTGAATCCGTCAATAAAAAAAAACTGTTGGTTGGTTTGACAGCTTCATTTGCTGGATTAAAGAACCAATGCTTCTTTAATTTACAGCAGACCATTATATAAATATAAGATCATCAAGTCATCTGATGAATGATACTGTGTAGATAAAAGGGTTAGGGTTAGATACATTTTTGTTTTTCATATCAAAATCCATGTTGAAGACAAGAAAGGCACCGTTAGATGAGTCTTCAAAAGACAGAACAGACAGATGGAACAGCATGAACGGGAAGCAGCTTCCAAAAGCCAAAGAAAAGGAAAGTTTAATCATGATGGGTTATTTCACTGCTAACTACACAAGTTCTTTTGGGTTTTTTTTTTTAATAAGCAGACCCTTTGCACATTTTGATTCAGAGGAAAACTGAAGAATAATGTTACTCAGAGCGCTTAAGTTGAACTTACATTCATACTACAGTACATTATTTCAAACCTGGCATCTCTTCGTCCCTCAACATCAGGGTTGCTGTGATTTACCATTCCATTATTTTAAATTACCTTTTGGGCATCACTAAGCAAGGCTCTGGTAGCATTTCTGGGGATATCGTTAAAAAATAATCTTGCATATAAATTTGAATAAGTGAAGGCCCTAAGCTACTGCAGCTGTTTGTTAAATTCTAGGCTTTTATTTATTGATAATACTGCACACATGGTAGTTATTTGACATAAAATAATTGCCTTTGCTATTTACTGTGAATAAACTTTGAAAACCCCCAAACATAGTTAACCTGAGGGAACAACTGATGGAATTTTGCATCTAAACATAAACGTCTATTTGTTTTGCTCCTGGACATTTTATATGAGAAAAAGTTACAATTTCTTTAACAGCAAGTGAGCGTTTTTGCTTCGGTCTTCAAACCTCATTGGTTTTCTCTTTACAAGACACTACAGTTTCAATCACTTTAACTGTGAAGCAAAATGTAGAGGAAACAAAAAAAAGATCATGGGGAAATACTTAGACGTGTGTGTGTGTGTGTGTAGTGAGGTAATTTATTTACCTCTGTCACACTACATCTACAGAAACATGAAAGTAGGAAATGGCAGCACCTTAACCCATTTCCAAGGTGCTTTGACAAAGATTATGTACTGAGAGACAGATTTCCAGACTGATCCTTTGGAAACACCTTCAGAAACTTGATTGGCACAGCACTCAACTGAAGAGGGTGTAGATGATTTTTTTCTAAAGGTAATATGACGTGTGTTAATCAACGCTAGCTGATAGAGATCTATACGGGTTTCCCACAACCCACACTCCTCACAATAAAACACTATGAATTTCTGTGATATTTTCATACACACACACACACACACTTCTGTGTTTGGACAAAATTATTATTTCCTGTTGGATACTGACAAAGCCCGTGTAGGTTTCTGTTAGCATACACTTGTTCCATATGTGATGTCCATAATGCTTCTAATTTATATTGAGGAAACACATAGGCCTCAGATTTCACATCCAGTAAGCTCACATCAATAAACAGCAGCTAGCTATGACCTGCACTACTTGGGAGGTCAGAAAAAGATAATTTTGTTATCTTTCCCACTTCCAGTTCCCACCCAGTGAAGGGGAACATATTTACATGGATGTGAAGATTCCGCTTATCTGTACCTTCCACAAAGCTTATAATAATAATATTAGCGTGAATACGTAAGCTGACAGTCATAATGAGCTAATTTTATAGCTATGTTTTAATTGCATCTATATTTTCCCTGGTTGGTTTTGCTGGTTTGTCAACAGGGATTATTTGTCATTTCTTCCTTTGGGCGTCAGATGATTGACAGTAAACAGAGCATAACATTTTCGCGTGCAGTGACATGAAAACAGTTGAGGTACAATAGGAAATAATAACAGAGCAGATATAGAAAGACTACCCACAGCCTTGTGTTTATTGTGAGGGATTACCTCATCCTGTGGATGTCGTTTCCCCTATGACACATGGGCAGCAACTCATAGGCCATGTCCACACTAATGCAGATGAACATGGAACAAGGTTCTGCTTACTTTTCATGAAATTCAGAAGCTCTAGATCCAAACTAAAATGCCAAAAGACTAACTCAAAACAATATCCATCCCATGCCGGGAACTGAATCCGTTTTGACAGACAAAGCCATCTCTTTCTGATCTCCTATTGTGTGTTTTTATATAGCCAAAAACAAAATACAGATGTTGCCAATGATTTATCTTTCCAAGCTTCCCAAGCTTCCACAACCATTAAATTATGATTTTATTGAGGGTTGTAAATGCTTCCTGCTAACTGAGGCAGAAAATAATTCCTGTTCAACTGCCTCGAGACCCTCGGTTGATAAATGTCAGATGGTCGGACGGCATGAACATAAAGATATGATAGAAAACTGGCTTTTTAATGTTGCTGCTATTGGGATATTTTAAATAGTGCCTGTGAGGATTGATCATAAATCAGTGCCAGCCTTTAAGAGAGAGCCTAGCTTTGTGGGCATGAAAGACTAAAACAGAAATAAGACGTGTATATCTTCAGATACACAGAAATAGCACATATACAAAAAAACCAACAGGAAATTACAAATCGATTCATATAGTATTCCTGTAATTGCAAATAACTTGGTTATCATGGCAAAATTAAGTCAGGATCCACTATAAGCCTGAGAAAGTGAAGGTTAAAAAAGAGTCTCTGGCCATCACAAAAAGGCAACGTTGACGTTGGAAAGTAAATGTAAAAAATGAATTATGCATTTATGCCAACGTACTGTAAGTCAGTAGCTAGCTACTAATGTAGTAATTGAATTAGTGCTCAATCTTATTTACACTCACATTTATTTCTTAACACCAGCTCCTTGAAATGTGTTCTCTCATTAAAAGCCACATCCACCTTCAAGCTTATTCCCTCTTTGAGTAGTAGGGTATAACAACCACAGTGACAGGGAGAAGATCGATCGAGATTCGTGTTTATATCTGGCATATTGAGTCATAAAATGTTGCTTGGTATTTGCAATTCAAACACAATAATGCTTCCCCCCCATATAAACTCTTAATCAATATTTACTTCCTGCTGAATTTTTGCTGACTGGCCGGAGAGCTCTTCATCTGAATTAGATGCTGGACCACAGCATCAAATGATAAATTTAGCAGATGTGTGCGTGCGTCTCTAAAGTATTTTTACTGTTGCACCCTTTGACTAATAATATTTACATTTTAATTTAATAAGCATTATGATTTTCCACAGTAATGAGGAAGGAAAAAAAAACTCTGTGGCTGCTGCTCAAAACAAATGTTTGCTCCCATGATAACATCTGCTCTTCTTAGAGCTTTCATCACTCTGATACAGATACGCCCATGTTTGCATCAGGGAAATGACACATAGCACTGCAACAGAAAGCTGTATTAAATGATACCTGAAAATACTTTATGGTTTCCTGGAACAACAAAAAAAAAAACTTGGACTACTTGGACTGACCACACCACAGCTTGAATGAGTTACCAAAGGAAAAATAAAAAACGAACAGACCAAGGCCAATTGTGTATGCATGTTGGGGAGATTTTAAAAAATTAACTGGCACTACCTGACAATTCAAAACAGATGTTCATAACCATTCGAAAAGGTAAATCATTGTCAGTGTGTGGAGAAGGACAGACTGAGCTGACCAAATGGACAGGAAGAAAACACAGGATGAAAGTCTAGAAGAGGTGTCAAACCCCACAGGTTCGAGACATTCCTGAGGACCAAACTGTGAGAGTGTGTTGACATGTTTATACACATGTTTCTACAAGTGCCTTTGTCAATGTGTGAGCATAGCTTCTCTGTTGGGTTTACCCTGGCATTTTAGCATTCTGGGCCGTGTTTGTGCGTTTGCTTGTGGGTGCCACGAGAAGACAGAGGAAGAAAGTAAATGTAAAGAAATGTGGCCAGTGTCTGAAGCAGGTGTCGAACCACCAAGAAGTAATAATGGTAACGCAGATGTGCCAAACTAACAAAACTCTCGTGAAGTTTCAAGATGAATTACGGAAGATCAGATGACGAGGGATAAAAAGCTAGAGATATTCTAAGCCTTTGTAAAAAGTGCAAGCTTTGTGTTCACTTTATTTTGGAGATACTCTGGTGGCGCACTTGCAATGCACTGCATCATTATCATGTGCCTCCAACTTGTTTTAGGATGAAGTTAAGGAATTCAGAACCTATGTGTGATATTTGGCTATGCTACGTTAAACCAGCACAAAGTGATTCCCGTAACAGCTATGAGACGTTTTGTTTGAGTAGAGCTAGTGCTATTATAGGGAGAAAAAAAAAGAGATATTCTTTCACCATCTGAATTAAATTGTTTTTAGGAACTACTATTTATCGTTTTATTTTCCAAACACATAACTGATTAATATATGAACAATTTCTACTGCTCAGGCCATCTCCCAAACAGATGCTGTGCCATGAGCTTCCCTAATGAATGTAATTTAAGTGTTCTAGAGAATTGGGTTTCATATTGGTTATGGATGATGGTATTTGGAGGCCTATTTTGTGTTGTGGTGAAGGTGAATTAATCACTATTAAAAGACTGCTTAAATGCTTTCCACTATATGCCAAGGTGAATTTGACTCCTGGGGGTATAGTGTATGCAACAGTGAAGGACCTACTACTGGTTTTCATAATGAAGCACTTATTCAACCTGCTGCCAAGAGACCACAAAGTCGAAATAAGCTGTTATAGTCTTGGGTGAAGCATTTTACAGTGGACCGATGCCCTTGAGCAGTTTATGCATCAACAAAAAAAATGTACATACATAGATCAGCAGCAAAAGAAAGAAGTCATTCATAATTAAAGTACAAGGGGAAAAAAATGTAATATTTGGAGCAGATTACTATACTAGGATTGCTCAAGTCAATAAAGCACATAGAGAAGCAGTGAACCCAAACACAGCTAGAAGCCACACGAAAGACTGTTTGATTTGATCCCAGTTAACAGACATGTCAGTGACTTCCTCCATCGCTAATGCTAAGATGTAATTACTAATGTAATTACCGCAACGTGAAAGGCACCATCAATCTGTCCTCTCTATAGAAAGCACATGTGGTATATGGCGTCAAATGCCATTATTATTATATCATTTTCAAGCAAAGTTAAGACTCTGTCTTTAGAAGAGTAAAAGTTCATTCTTAGGAGCCACTTTCTCCAAGACACAAATGCACCGGTACTCAGCCTGATGCTGGCCAGGTCCTAATGCTGCTACAGATTCTTGCAGAAATACTCTCAGGCTAGACATGAGGCAGGTTCAGGTCAGACAGAAACACAGACATTATATTATCTGTGCCATATCACACAAATGTATACACAAGAAAGAAAAAGAAACTATTTTGTTTAGGTGTAAAAAAGGATATGTAGCTAGGCTATTTAAAGTGAAGTAATCAAAATAGTACAGGTTACACTGTAGAACAGATCTGTATTTAGAAACAATGCCTAACACTATGATGATATGACCGGAGACATTGCTTAATTAACACTAAGTAATGCTACATATGTGCTGCTGAAA
Source organism: Microctenopoma steveboyesi (assembly GCA_032359275.1). Taxonomy (NCBI): domain Eukaryota; kingdom Metazoa; phylum Chordata; class Actinopteri; order Anabantiformes; family Anabantidae; genus Microctenopoma; species Microctenopoma steveboyesi. The sequence continues at coordinate 3,048,818 of JAUMHF010000004.1, read as the reverse complement.
GTTCTGCTGAAATTTAGGGTGTAACCTATCAGATAAACCATCATAACTACTAGTGGATGTGGCGTGCAGCACACTAACAAAAGCCCCAATTCACTGACCCGTCTCTTTTTTTCCACTGCATGAACTTTGAGGAAACGTTTTTTTCCCATGAGATCCTGGTAAAACATCCTTCAACTATAGTGTTGGGAAGGGCCAATTAACTGCAGGCCATTTCATGTGGTTATCAAAGAAGGAAAAGTGGACCAGAATTTTACAGTGGAATAAAACAAATGCGCTACAAAAAGGTTGAAAAACATCTATAGATATTTGTAATAAAAAGTTTATTACCCAAAATACTATTTTGGACTGGGTGGGTTAAGGTTGTGAATTAATGTGCCCTAATAATTGCTCCAACTCTGGCAGAAAACCGTGTTGTTGTACGATTACATAAATGCAATCGTAAGCAATTTTAAGAACTTGTTGAAAATGCTCATATGCAATTGAGAACGTGACAATTCTTAATATGTGTGTGGGAATATGAGAGACTGAAATTTTCCTCCTGTGCATTCATGAATTTTAAATGAATGAATGAAGACTGCCAACCTGACAGTGTCCCTTTGGCTGTGCATCCATCAGGCCCAATAACCTGCCTCTCACCTCCACACAGTGTCTCCTGAAATGAATTATTGTACATTTCCTGATAAACAAAGACCCCCAGCATGCAGGATGGAAATATCCTGCTCGTGCATAGCAACATGGGTGAGAGGTGAGACTGATAAATAGCTGCAGCACATTCAACCATTTCTTGGTGACCCAGCAGGTCAAGAGGGCGAGACTATTTAACGCCGACTGTATTTGGAACTGTAACACTGTGGTGTGCCCTCCATTTGGAAAGGAATTGATACTAGGGCCTGATTGAAATGGGAAAAACTGAGGCCTGATTGAAATGAGAATATAGATTATATACTTAAACAAAAAACCCTGGAAGCTGGCAAAATCTGAATAATACCTTGTATTAATGCTCATGTGGGAGCTGCTGCAATTACCAGTTTCCAGCTCGGTTTAAGTCAACATCCAAGGCCTTTTTTTAAAAGAAAAAAACGCCCTAAAGCTGTGCTAAGCAATAAATAAAGTTATGCCGTACAGTTTTTCAACCACTAGTAGACCAATGGAACAGGGTTTTAAAGAGTGGGTCTGCATTTTGTTCGCACTGTGTACAAATGCAATATATATATTCATGCTAGCCTTACACGCTTTCACTGATTAATGTTTGGTATGAGTGTTTATTCCATGCCAAGACATAACATTTACATCTGATACATTACACAGATGCTTGTTAATGAAATGTATGTCCATGACACTACTCTGGTACAACATTAGTAAGTTAGTAGCTCTCGGGTCCTGTGGGTGGTCTTACGTCTTCCACCCCCATCCCACCTCTGAAGGTGTGGAGTAGGACCAAATTCCATCTTCGTAACTACAACCGTTGTTACACTACAAATCTAGTTTCAGTTTAACAGACCAGCTTAATTATAAGTTATATTATTGATACACATAGCTCCGTTGACACTCCTTTCAAAAGGATCTTCTGTTAGAAATTGCTTTATTTAGGGAACAGAATCCAACCTTTCTTAGAAGAATCTGGAGAATTGCTGAGATGCTTTGTTATTTATCAATATCATTAAGTGATTAAAGTGTCGCTGGTCTTATTTGTTTCAACAGTGACTTAAACACAGCTTTGCTTCATCTCCTGGATTGACTTACTATATAGCATGGAAGCCCTTGGGGAAATTGTTGTTGGACAGCTCACAGAGAGATCATGGTGTTACTACTGGGATTCTGTGTCGACCATGGACCTGTGGCTAAGAGGGACTGGTAGTCATACTTTGGTACATCAACAACTGCTGTCAACACAGTCTCTCACAGAGGTCTGTGCTGACAAATCAAAAACAAAATAATGAACTTTTCTAGTTTATCAATTGTAAAATTGATAGACTAGACTAATTGCCTCGCTAAACTATGCTCAATTGTGCAGTGAGATGTTATTCCAAAGAGAAAAATGTTTCAGGTCCGTCATGCTTTGCCCTCACAAACCTCCAGTTTGAACAGAAAAGTAAGATGAAGTGCACTAGAGAAACCATGTTCTTCTGAACAATGAAAGCAAAGACAAAGAAATTAAAATAAAGCACTACACAACTACATAACTTGAAGGTCAGTCAAGCTGCACTTGCACTTCACGCAGTTTCTTTCACTGTCCGAGGTCAGTTTGATTGACAATCAATTACACTCATCTCCGCGGTCCAATCACAACCAGCTCAACCTTTGACCCTGGATTTTACAAGTTCCCCCCCAGACTGAAGGCCACGGCTGCTCATGTGGAAAATACTGCCATACATCCATATTTTATGAGAGTTTGTGAGAAGTTAAAATGCAAAAAAAGCTCAGAGCGTGATTCATTTAACGACACAGCTTCGAGTACCGACAGACTTGGGTTAGTCTCAGCATGAGTGCTGACTGGTGACATCATAAGCTGACTCATTTTGAATGCTACAGTATTTGTTTCACCCTTGTGTAGAAGTGTCTCATTTGGACTGGTTGCCAGAGTACCGTTACTAATTTAGCAGCAAATAAAAAACGTATTGCAGTGAATTACCTCAGTGCAGCATCCACCCCTATTGCTGGAATCCTGATAATGAAGTCATGGGTAAGATCAGCTTTAAAGAGACTGACAGTAAAACATGAAACCTTACATTGCCAATTAAAGCGCCTGTGGTTCATGCTATACACACACACTTTTCCCCTCCATATTAATGTGTTTGACAAGCTCCTGCTATATAGAGTACACACCACAGCCGTAACACTTTAGATCAAAGTTGACTTATTTACTGTACTGACGGGTTCTAATAAGGACTCGCAGCATGAAAACTGCACTTAAAACCAACATGTCTCTCAAAGCTGTAAATACAACAGTTGAGGTCGTTTATGTACATTACTACAGCAGAACCTAATACAGGAAATTTAATGCACTCGTTTTGGAATTCTTTCCTGTATGTGAACTTGCACACACACCGTTTTTCTTTATTAGTGAACAACATTAACATGATAAATTAAAAATAAAACCACACCGCACTCAATTACACGAACAACCTATTTTTGTGCTTTCTGAGATCTCTGGCCAAATGACAAGGGCTGATAGAGCCAATACAAAAAGAAGAATTAAATACATAAATCTCTCATCTCTGGTGTCACTGATCAGCTGAGGCGTGCTGTGCTGTGGAGGTCGACAGTTGAAGCTACTGCCCCGATGAAGCCGCATTGTAATTATTGTTGTTTCTCAGACAGTCAAAGTTGTAAGTTTGAAAACTGCTGCCGTGATATTAATGAATGCATAAATGTAAGATGTAATTTGTTTCTAAACCTCTATATATGTACAGCATAATGCACAGGCTCTGTTTTCTTTCTTGGGAGCAATTATGATCCCCTCCCCAAAAAAACACGCAAAGCTAACACATTTAGATTTCCTCTCCCTCCCTGGTCGTCCTTGTAGCTACAGTTCAGACATGTGTGGGTGGTTATTGTTGGAGCTAATTTGAATATGTGGCCGCTGTGCTTTTGGATTCATGCAATTTCTCCAAACAATAACAGGGACATTTGTTTGTGTCTGAGCCAGAATGACTCTGAGCTATACTGACAGGAGACTGTTTTTATTTTATTTCACAGCAGATAATGAACATTCAAGCCGGCAACAACAAAACACTACCTAATGAATACTTACTAATCATGTGCTCTGCCTTCTTTTGTATGGCATTTGAGAGGTTGTTGAAGCTGTGGACATTGTGGGTGTACCAGTAGATTGCATTGTGCTATCCTGATTTACTACATGTCACGGGTTTAAAAACGCTTGTTTATTTGTACTGTGGTGAACAATGCAGTGACCTAGTTTTAGGTATTGTAAAGCACTGCTTTTTTTAGTTTTACATATATTGCACCTGTATTTTATAATGTACATAGCACAAAATATAAATTCTGTTTGTCAAAAGATTACAGTAAACTGCTGCGAACAATACTATTTGATGTTTTTGTCCGTAGCACAGGCTTTACGCGATCGTTTGCAGACCACAGCAGGCTGGCTTCCTGCACATTGACATCTGACCTCAGATACGTATTAATGTGGCTTTGAAAATGGCCTGTGTTTAGTTTGGGGTTTTTGTAAGGGTCATATATTGTTTAGAAGCTGCCATTGTTCGTGTGCAGTGTGGATTTGTGTTTCATTTCAACAAAACACAAAGAAATCTGCAACATGTGAGTGCTAATTTGTTCATAGGTGTGCAGCTGCACTCGCATGTGCCAGCTATGAAAAGGCAAAATGAGTGAGTGGTGCCTTTGAGAGCAGGGCAGCATGCAATTTCTCTGACCTTTAACTTGTGGTTGTGTGCATCACATGCCTTACACACCACTGCTGTGGTTAAAATAAGCATGTCAGTGAATCTTGAAAACAGTGCTTCATATTAATTTTAATTGACACACACACACGCAGTAAGGGTTAGCCAAGGACAGGAAGCTATAGCTCTAAATCAGTGGCTTCTACTCTAGTGCATCATTGTGCCCACCTGAGGCAAAGTATCTCCATCTCATTCCTCATATCGATGCAATCTCTCCAGACGGGCAATGCTAGGAGAAAAACTACTCAATATCACTGACAAGATTCTCTCCTCCATTTCAGCTTTTACAAGAATAGTTTGATATTGTGGGAAATTTTGTCTTTGCACCATTCTGTAGAGGGAACAAGGCTAGCTGTAAAACTATTCCTATTAGATGCCTCAAAAGCTGGCTGAAAATATATACACAGCAGCAACAATAGAAACGTGCTTTAATTTAGCAATTTCAGAAGTAAAAAAAATAATATGTAGAACAGTTTTGAAGGCCAAAACAACTGTAAATTCTACAATATAAAATCTATTTAATTCAATCTTTGTTCATATAAAACTGTAGCAAAGAGACAATTAGTGCATCTTCAAGGCATCTCTGGTTAAACTACAACAGACAACGAAAATCAATATAGTGTAATGCAGAATTCTTGCAGCACATCTGACTTGCCTCTAATTACGAAAAGGCTACCGCAGATGGAAAAAGAATGGGCGATGTCATTTTAAAAAATGAATTGAAAAAAAGAACAGAAAAAAAAGTCTTTTCAAAGAGTGCATGTGTGACAGCTCTAACCCCCAGTGCTGGAGGGGAAGGTCTAGAGGACTAAATTGGCTGTCAAAGCTGCCACAAACGACCGTTCACACAAGCAGCGCTCTCATATTTCTCTTGTAATATGAATAGGGGGGGAAAGGACAAAACTGCCATTACCACTCCCTTTTTGTATGTAATTTGTGTCATGCATGAAGGAAAAACACTGCAACTCTTGTTATGACTCCCCCCAAAACTCATTTTCCATATCCGCAACAGGCGCTGGTGTCCGGGATCCCATTACCTGAACCGCAAGATTGTCAAAACAACTCTGCATTATGTTATTACTCTTTATTCTCACTCCATAGTGGCTTCCCTGCAGCCACAGCTCGAATTACATCAAGTCCTCTTCTCCAAAGGTTTGAAGGCTTTTTGTACAGTGATACGAACAGTCTCGTGCTCAGCTTGAAAGGAGTCTAAAAGTGAAGCCACACTCACCACCTGGCATCATTATTACAATAATTAAAGCCAAACAAAAAACGAGTGACAGAAGACATTCTATAGACACTAATGGACCATTTCAGGGCCCAAAATTAATCTTTACTCAGAGTAATGACCATTAATTGAGCAATTACAATATGGTCCTATAGCCTGTAGCTCATTAGGCAATGCCAAACATAATAACTTCAATAAAGGGTTAGATTAATTGTACTCCATGACTGATTATGATATTTCTAGTTTTTGTCTTTTCATATGGCTTTCTTGACAAAAGATTGGAACAAACACTTCTGCCTTCTGATTATATTTCTGCCTGAATTACTGCAGACATTGCCAAGTGCAAGGTCATCAGCCAGGAGCCACCCTTCACTGACATTTCTTTAATCAGTGGAACATCTCAAGGTCATTGAGCTGCTGTAAAATGAAACTGTATCACCAGCTTTATTCATTAAAGGATCATTATGTTTGATTGAAAACGTTTTTTCAATGTGAATTGCATGGCCGTGGGCTGTTTAACAGACCTGACACAGAATATCATGTACATGATTGTTCAGTGCATGCTCCAAATAAAGTGGTCTAGATAATTTGGGTAAATTGTCAGCTTGTCCAACTGCTCATGCACATGCCATTTGGATATTATTTGTATTGCTGGAAATGGCTGATCCCATATCTCAGTTAAACGTATTAGAATAGTGGCATGGTATCATTTATCAAAGTAAGCAATTAAAAAGAACAAATTAAATAAAAAACACCTGATTGCTCTGGATAAGAGGGTCTGCCCACAGTGACAGACTACTGACTCCACCTCCTTTCCTTCCCAGATTTCCTCATTAAATGTGCTTCTGTGGCAGAGCAGAGGTGACTGATGGCACTCTTGCTCATGCGCTCCTGACATGATTTATCATACCCCAGCACATCTCCAGACTCCATAACAACAATTATTCTGTCTCATCTCTGTACATGCAGGAAAAAGGAAAGAAAAGGAGAAAAAAAAGTTCTCTGGCTAACCTTTTTTCTTTTTAAATTGGGATAAGTATCTTTAGAGAGGAAAAGACTGTCTTTTAGACTTTATTTACAACTTTGAATATTTGCAGATACGACGCCCCCGTCAGTGACTCACTGTTGTTTTATTACAGAGCTCCATCTCACATTGTGAGTCCACTGTCGGAAGACATTTCCACAAGTAGAGAAACAGCTCATTCACAAATTAAAGGAGTTTGCTTTCCGCAGCTCTTCCTTCTCCCTCAACACAAGGAGGTGATTCACAAACTCAAGGGGGTGGATTAGGCCTTGATGACTATGACACATGAACTTCTCGCACTCTCATTATCCGTGACCCATCATCAGCACCTTTGGTTGCAATGTAGAATGTGACTAATGACCGAGCGCCATATGAAATGCAAATAAACACTTTAAACACCCCTTTCGTTTGTCACCACCATGGCAGCCATATCACGGAGTTATTAGTGCTACATGTACAACACAGACCGAGACAGGCACCGTCAGTCACCCTAGTCAGATTGAACGTTTCCATCTGCAGGTCCTCCACCGAGCCATGAAGGCACCAACATGCATTGGCCCATCACCATTTGGAATGGTTCCCAGTTCCCATCTGCTTTCTCCCCGTTTACTGTCTGGTTATTATGTTCTCCGTGAATAGATTTGCGAATCACTATGCTGCATTTCCCTGTCCTTGCTTGGAAAAAAAAAGGCTTACATTAATATGGATGAAGGGTAGTCAGAACATGCTTTTCAGTACTGGCCAACTACGCTCTGTTTTTCTTAAGCACAAACACCAGAAACGTGAAGTGACATGAACGTGTGCCAGGTGTGTAAGCATGCAAGCACACACACACACACACTCAGAAGCACAAATGCTATAGGGTTCCATATGTCTTTTGAGCATAATGAAATGCAGATGCCCTTTTTTTGCTCCAGACAACCACTTGTGACTGCACACTAGCAGAGATAGGATTACCGTGCACTGAACAGTGATGCAGGTGCATAACTACGTTGTCTCAGTTGAGCGACCTCATGCAACACAGACTGTAATGTATGGTTATAATATATTATATACGGTGTGAGACATTGTCCCATTTCACAGCTCAGGGAAATACATTTTTACATTCTTCATTGCAAGATCTGCAGCTTCTGGGTTAAATAATCAAGACGGGTGGCTCCCCCAACATGTATCTGTCAGCTGCTCCACAAGAGATCATTTCTGCCAGTGGCCATCAAACTGTACAACACCTCTACTTAGGTTAAGGAGAGTTGTGATGACAACTATCATAAATGCAATCAGATAACCTGACTACATTACATACAAGACTGATAATGACCAGAAATGACACATTTTGTATTAGCCATTTTATTTTATTTCTGTGTTGATGTTCATCTTTTCTGGTTCTTTTTGAACAGAGAGCTGCTGTAACATGCCAAAATAATTCCCCTATGGAATTAAAGGTTTTTTGAATGTTGAATCTAGACTGAGATCTTCTCTTTCCTTTTTTTGAGGTAAACTGACCCTTTAAAAAGTCAAATCACCTAGCCAAAAATAAATTGCCCACAATCAAGTTGGTGCCCATTTGTTATTAAAAAGGAGGATCCTTATACAAGAAAACTTTAATAGGCTACAACTTTATTCATCAAAGTTACATTTATGACATTTTAAGAGGACCAAGTGAGTGTTAAAGGCTTCTCCCTTATTAAATGTCACCAAGTTAAGCATATATCTGAATCATGCTGGGTGTGTTTCCATCATGTGGGAGAATTCGAGCCTTCTCGCGGTGAACGCATTTATTTACAGTCTTAGCTCAGTGCCACTAAAAGTTATTAAAAGTTCTCACTTGTACGTTTACAAGATAAATGTAAGTCAGGGATATTCTCTGTAATTCAAAGAGTCTGATAAAAGTCATTTCAATATTGGCACACAGCTCTTGTTAGCACAAAGAAAGCCTAATGGGATATTCTTCTTCAGCTCTTTCTGCAGATAATTGGGAGACTGGTACTGTCATATTATAGTATTGTGTATAAACTTGCACTTCTATGCTTTACACATCTGTGATTAAAGTTCATGCAGGGCACAATGGTGGTTCATGTGACCACTGGAGTGTGGCTGCATGCATGCATGCATATATGGGAGATGAGTTGAGAACTTGTAATTTTCTCTCATTATACATCAAATACACATTTGTGGTGGCAGCAGTGCAGTCAAAGATTTTTAGTTCACTCTCAAATAACACAAAAATTCTTCACCAGAGACAGTGGTTTGTCTGGTCTGAGAAACAAAGTGCTCATTCTGTGCTAAAGTGAATGAAACAAACTCTTATTGTAATTATTCAATTTCTGCTAATAGATTCCCATCTTGCACACGGTGCCCTTAAGGCCCATTTTAAATCTGTCAGTGATGGTGCTGTTTGTTAGACTAAGCCTAACCATTAGCACAGAAAGTTATTTTGCATCAGAGTAGGATGGTCCACAACTATTTTGCATGCAATCAAATATAATGCAAATGTCACACCGTGTCCATGACTTCCATCATGCAAATATAGCAATTTGCAAAGTGTGGTACTGTAAGCCTGCTCACTCCGTCTTCAACCATCGCTTGTAACAGGGACCCTGAAGATGCTTGCTGCTTTTGGAAGATTTGAGCATCACTCACGTCTTGTTATTTGCCAAAGTTCAGGTTGACTGTTTGTTGACCCACCTGCTGGAAAACAAACAATGCATTCCAATTCACTTGTACTCAGCCTTTCTCCCTTCCTGATGCAAGACAAAATTCAGTAGCTCCATGACTAAGAAGTGTCTTGTTTGCATACCAATTGTCCTACAGCAGCATGCGGAGATTCCTCAGCGGTATGTGTTGATTCTTTGTTTACCACTTATTCCCACCAAATTATGCCACCTAACAGTACCACTCATCCTCCACAGACTTAATGTCAGAGTACTTCTGACGCTTACTACCGACTAAGCCACGGGAGTTAAATGAAGCCTATATCTTTCATTGTTTTTGAGAACATCCTGTTGGAAAACGTGTTTAAAAACTCATTACATCATTTGATCAGTTCTCAGTGTGAATAACCTCATAACATCAAGCCACTGAAATATTTAGGAAACTAAATCGTATCGTAATCATTAATATTAAAACTGGAACTATCCGAAGAGCTCTTGCTATCGGTGAACAACCAACATCAAACCTTTAGCTGAGGGGCTGTTATTTAAAAAGCGATTGTTCTCTGACTAAGATGCTCCGATCCCAAGCCCCAGGCTATGAAATAAAGTGTGAACCCTCTTCCTCTGTATCCCTCCAAAATCTTTTAATGAGACTAAACCCTTTTAACTCGTGCCTTAACTGCCAGAGTTATGGATATGACTGCATGTGTGCGTGTCTCAGAGTGGAAAAAGGAAGAGCAGCAGTTTCCTCTGGAGGAGAAATCACATTAAAGACATCAAAAGACTGAAAATATGGAACATCAATATTGGGGCGAATAAGTATCATCTCGCAAGACCCAGAAATTCTAAAAATAAAAAAAAAAATTATCTGTGTGTCTATTATATATAAGTTCAGAGTAAACAACTGGCTGATATGCCAAAAATTCTGCTACAGGTAGTCAAGGTCCTCAGAGTTTTAACGCCTTTATGATCTACTGAGTTTTCACACAGAGAGGGGTGGAAAGAATTAACGTGTTCAATTCAATACCGCCATGCTTTCACTTTACAGTAGCACAGTTCCTACATTTTTGTTCATTGGGAACCTCGTTGCGGATGTTTTGCCATGAACAATGCTGCTGACATTCACGTTTTCTATAGGATGAATCATATTGACGTTGGTTAGTCCCTGACCTTTTCTCTGGCACCAAGAGTTTGACATTTTTGGTTTGCAATGGAATATCTGAACAACTATTTGATATATTCTTACGAGATTTGTTATTGACATACAAGGTCCCTAGGCGATTAACAAGCATAACTCTGCTGACCTGACTTTTCATCTTAGGCTACAATCATATCAAAATATATTTGTCCACTTTGGACTCTGCCCCCTACCCTTCTTAAACTATTGTAACCATATTTACATGTTAAACTAAAAGGGTGAACATAAGCAAGTGTCATGCTAGCATTGTTCTCTTTGTACGCGGATGTCCTCAGCTCAAGGCACAAGCCGAGCAGTGTTTTTTACTCAAGTATTCCTTTCCTGGTTAGATTACGTGTTTGTTTTTCCTGTACCCGTCACTCATACTTTACCTATTCAGTTTTTAAGGGCCAACTAATAACATGTGCCGTTTGGTCTTATTCCATGAAATAATAGATATGCAAGATCCCCTTAAATACAATCAACTCTGTCGTCTGTGACATGACAGTCTTATGCAAGTAAACTGTCATTTTGGTTTTGCAGCGAACATAATCATACAGTAATTATGTTCTGAGGAAATGTGTTTTTGAATGGATTAACTACTATGTTTATTAATGGAAAACAAGTTGCAAAAGATCGAAGAGCGTGTATGGAGGGTGTACAATGTGCAGGACCGACAAACTGCAGACATGAGTTAAAGATCAGACACCTCTGCAAGAAAAGAACTTTGATCAGTGTCAGTCAGTGTCTAACGTACTGAATCTATGGCCTAAAAACCAGCTATTTAGGCCATAACATCAACTCGAGGCTTTGTCACTGATCACAAAGCTGCTTGGCCTGTGACTGACAGCAAACAACTGCTGAAAGCCATAATTGTCAGATCCTTTTTGTGCATGGGCTGATGGAGGTGTTGACCGACCTTGGTTTCACCTATTTTAATGACTGGGTGTTCATCTAGGGCCAGCACGCCATGTGCTGAAACAGTTGCCACCTCTGATGCTGGGAAGGACATTATCAAAGGGAAGCCGAGTGAAAGGCTGACATTAAAGAGCTCTCGGTCCACTGAGTAGAAAGGCATACTCATTTAGAGACTGAAGAAACGGTATATGCATTCAGATGAGCAAACTTAAAAAGGATCAGTCCAGTTTACTGAATCCCAAGTCTTTTTTTGCAGGTTTTGCCATTATCCCACTTATATTCCACAAATAATTCAATTCCTTATATATTAATACCAATACATTAAACAGTAAAAGAACCATGAACAGTAAAACAACCACGCAGTCTTAAATATGCAGGTTTTAAACATGCAGTCATTACCACACTTATCAGAAGGGGGAAACTGGCAAAGATCTTTACATTGTATACACAAGACATTCTAAAAAGGACTTAATTTTTACAAACAGTAAGTTATGCTGTAATGTAGAATCGCCCCCACCTGTCCATTTCCTAACGCTTCTAGTGTCTCTTGCTCACACGCAGACAACACCTGACAGTTTCATTTAGATGTACAAAGGAGTAAAATGAGGGTCCTATTGACAGGGAGAAGATAATGACGTTAGCCTATTGTTCAGAATTATCACAGTGAACGTCTCATAAACACCATTGCATGACACACACCCATCAAGTGCCGTCAGGTATGGGCCTTAGACGTGCATCGTTATGCCTTGAAGACTGCCCACCCACTACCTGTTCGAGACTACCAAGACAGCAATTAGATGAGGCATTTAAGAATTGGCCACACACTGTCAACATCACTGTTAGAAAAACACTACCCAGTTTAAGAGTCTTATTTGAAAGCGCCAGTAAGGAGCTGCAAAGGCTGTTGTGCACAGCAATGTCACGCGAACTACTGATGGAGGCAGAAAGAATGGCACAGTGATGACAGGACGACACAGACAAATGCAGAGTGAACAGTGAACACACTCCTAAAGAAACAATGTGTGATGACAGGAGCACCTCCAACATGTGGCATGACATATGCTGCATATACCAAGGGGTCATTCTCAAACGTTTTCCCCTTTTTCTTTACCCTTATTCATTGGGGTTGGATAGTGAAAATACAGTACAGCTAGGGATTTACTGAAGTGCAGTGGCATTTATGCGAAGAAGAAAACAAATTAAGACTATAATGAACTCTGTCACAGAACACAGGAAACCAACTGTGCTATAATTCATAATGTGCAACTTTTTGTACTACAGTAAATATAAACAGCAAACACACTGACCTGCACCCCAATGCTTTGCTCCTTGGACCTTTGGCTGTAAAACGAATGCTGTCAAAATGTGTAAGTGTTGTAATTGGCATTTATTTTGGGGAAAACAGAAGTGCACTTCACACTAAGTGCACTGCTCTTCACTGTGAAGATGACTGACTTTAAAGGGACGTGATGAGTGAGACCAATTAAAACCAGGCTCGAAAATAAAGATCACTGGACGTGTCTGTGAAGACATCACTGCAAATGTTCCAGAAACATGTCAAAAGTATTATTAGACACTATAATAGAGAAAAAAGAAAGTCCACCAAAGTAACAAAGTCAAATCTATAATATGTTGTTATAGTGCCACAGATTTCCTCCTCAAGGCACCGTTGTGCGAAATCAAATAATCTGTATATTGTTTCTCATAAAAAGGCATTTCTCACTAGGATAAGCTTTAATAGCTGTTATTTACTGTATATGAGGATGGGCGGTTTATTCTGTGCGCCTACAGAAATCATTACAATTTCCCTTGGGAAAGACTGTAGCAAAGCATGCTTCAGCCTGGCAGATGACTCAGCGACAATATGTTTCCCCTTTATCGGTTTTTCCTATGGTGTTATTGGTTACCTTCCACAGGGGTTATTAAAAAACTACTAGGGTAGACAAACGGAGGCGGCATACAGTACTGGGATTTCTTTCTACTGTGTAATGAGGAAGGAACAACTTCTGATTGTTGAATCCATACAGACTGGAGTGGGGGGAGTGAAGCAGTAGCAATAAAATATTTGACATTTCAGTTAAACAGTGTTTATGGTTTACTTAAAAAAAAAGAATCACTCAAGAATATCAGTGAATGAACTGAACTGGTTTATCTGATATAACATCTGTCAAGCACAAAACATATAAATTAAAAGACACAGTCATCACGACATACACAGGCTTGTAATGTACTATAATGTGCTTACTGTGTCTTTCTGCACATTTATACCACCTCTCTATCACACAAACACTTCCTCAGACAGCTGTTCAGCGCCCTGGTTTCCTTTAGCAACAACTCTAAAAGCTGCAGAGGCACATAAAAACAGGGTGCATTGGATTATACACAACTATAAAAAGGTCCATAAAATGACTGACAAAAACTACTGCTCACCGAAGCAAGGAACGTGTTTTAAAACTGATTAGGTGAAGTGTTCCGCTAGGGGCTCAGAAAGAGCTAATGGGGGAGTGTAATTTCCATTTTAACAGCAAAGGTGATAAGTATAATATATTCAGAAGTGCTAGCAGAAGTAAAAAGAGAGGTATGACCACATCTCCATAGGCACTTCACTGAAGAAGATCCAAATAAAAAAAGGCTTATAATATAAAAATTGAATATTTTCCAAAGTAATTAACTGTTATAGTGTGATTACAGCGCAGAAATAGTCCTGCATTTAGTAGTGGTAAACATAAATATGCCAGTTTAGAAGAGGTTGAATCTGGCTCAGGCCCTTGAATGTTGTTCCGGATTTGTGGCGCAGAGAAACTAAGAGCTACTCTATCATAAGTCATTTTAAAAAACGTACAGGCCCAGATGACCACACAGACCTTGACAGTCAGGGACAAAGATGATAACACAAGTAACACAAATAAATATGAAACTCTGAGAAATGTGCACACAACCCTAGAATTTCCTAGATTCCTAGATTCACATTTCCAGGCTGTGTGACTGTGCACATGCATGAACACATAGCAAGTTTACACAATTATTCAACTTATCACCAGAAACCACTACACCAACCACTCACAGCCACCTTCCAGTGAGAAACAGCAACTTATTCAACCCACTAACCCTGCACAGCAACATGTCATCCCCTCCTACTCACCTAGCTAGCCTAATGAGCTAATTAGGCTCTTTATTAGCATGCTAACACTATGCTAAGCTCACAACATGCTAACACTATGCTAAGCTCACAACATGCTAACACTTACTATATAAAACAAGCTAGGAGCATGCTCTGCCAAAAGGTAAGCAGTTTGAGGAACTATTTTAACCAATTAGTATTAATCTCATATTGATAGTTCGTTAACCAAACCAACCGCACATCGTTTTAAGCCAAACAACACGTTTGATGCTATGCTAGCATTCATTTTGGCCACCAAACATTTCATCTTGGTAACAAACCAGTCAATCCACAACTGCTAAATGACATAAGTACATGTATGTTAAAAGTTTCTTGAGAACTCATGAAGTTTAGCTGCCCTAAGACTTACCTGTCTTTTCCCCCGTCAGCCATCTTTTTCTTAGCCATTCCCTGGCACCAACTCCCATATGAGCCATGTTTTTCAGTTCCTGGTTAATGCTCCACCTTTTTATACCTGCCTCAGTTATTAGAGGCGTCTTCTTCCTGGGGAACTTTAGGGTCCCTCACAATCGCCATTACTTAGCTTTTAGTATTACTGTTTTTACTATGACTATTTTACTGTTTTATCACCTTTATTGACTTGAACAAACCTATGAAATATTATCAGATTTAATCTTATGGAGGTAAAAGCCACTATTTTAAACCAGCCATGATTATGGAAAATACCGTTGCAATCACTATCGCTTCTGCCGTCAGAGTAAACAATATGAATCAAATCCATGTAGTATTTACTAATTAAAGCATGGATTGTAGATGTTTCCCTGCAAACTACTTTAATAAGCTAGAAGAAAATGCTGGTAACTGACAGGAAAAGGGTGGACATTTGCATGCAGCATCTGAAATAATAACATGCACATCAAGAGAAGAAGAAAGAAAGAAGAAGAAGAAATCCTATTAATCACAGGCATCTGCTTCTCTTTCAGAAACCTGGAAAGAGCAACTGAGACACAGATGAAGCATATGAAATACATTAACGTCTGAGAGCTCCAGTTGAGAGGTCTCCTCTTTTTAGTCTCAAGGATGTCAGGTGATGTTGTCAATCCAATTCTTGGACGTTAAAAAACACAATCCAGGGCCAATTTAGTGGAAACTCTGACTATACTACACATCAAGCTCATGTAATACTTATGTGCTTTTCGTGACTGAAATTCAGAGGTGCAGTCAGACAGGAAAGCATTGACATTAATGCACCTAGGCTCCAACCTGTCAGTGCTGACAGCTGAACGGACAGTTCACTCACACATCTGGGAATACTGTTACAGAT
The DNA here is from genome assembly GCA_032359275.1 of Microctenopoma steveboyesi. NCBI lineage: Eukaryota > Metazoa > Chordata > Actinopteri > Anabantiformes > Anabantidae > Microctenopoma > Microctenopoma steveboyesi. The sequence goes on along the minus strand of JAUMHF010000004.1, from coordinate 3,032,954 downwards.
TCTTCACATTCAAACCTTGGCCATAAAAGTGGAAGTGATGTTTGCATAAACTGTGTTTGTGTTTCATTGTATTAATCTCCCTCAGAGCAGCACACATTTTATCGCCTAAAGAAAAAACAAAGACTGCTCAAGTTCAACAAAAGTATATTTTATCAGTACAGCTGCATCTGAATACATTACACATAAGCACACAAGAAAACACCTGTTCATTGGCTTACACAGCAGGTAAACGTCTATGTACAATACAACCCTTCACCAAGCACTGTAAAACAAAAATGTTTTTGTACTGTAATAAATAAATAAATGCAGATATATAAACATGACATCAAATACTGCCACTGTCTTATTGTTCCTTTAGGAAACTATGACATTAAATACAGACATTCTATAGTGTCTGTAAAAACACGCAAGAACATGGCACAGGGTCCTTTTTACATAGAAATGCCCACGAGAGATAGTAAGTAAATATGTGTTTATTCAAGTGAAATATTTGACTTTTAAGCTTAATGGATTCAATAAGGCAACTTCATATTGTTCTGGGGGCTGGCGAGTGTAATTTCAGAACATCATGCACTCCTTACAGTATGCAGAAAAGAAATATGGATTTTTTCTATGAGGGAAAACAAAAAACTGACATGAAGAGCTTTAACCCAAAAACAACACGGAGTCCAGAGTTTCTCCAGCTGCTTGTTGTTCGCTAATATGCTATGTCAGTGCTAACATGGTGATGGGGATGCAGGTTTTAGCGTGTTAGCGTGTATGTATTACAAATGAAAGCAAACTAAAACTGAATGCAGTGATTTATGAGAAGGGTTCCAAATAGTTACATTATTGCTTAAAATTGCACGAGCCTGCATATTTTCATTACGCTCATCTTCTGACACCCAAATTTCCTTTTACACAAGAACAGATTTTCAGTTCTTAACGCTTCTGATGTTAAGCTACGCTTGTAAATTAAGACTGCCTGACAAATAAAAAAGGGTCCGTTCAAGCTATGGCAAGAAAATCACCCAATGAAGGGATGAAGCCTGATCTTTTGCTGATACTGGGTATACCCATTCTCCCTTTGCAGAAAATGTAATAAATATAGCGCTCAAGGGATGCGATATGTGGGACCTGAGAAGGGAAGGCAGTAAAGGATGGGCAGTAGAAAGCATAGGGGGGAAGGGGGTGGCTGCAAGGGCTCAGGGAGTCAATAAAGACCACACACACACTTAACACCCAGTGGTGGCTCAAGCTAACGTGAATGACACATGTGAGAGTGAATCTGGAAGAACCTCAGTTCCCTTATCTCAGTTTCTCTCTTCCCGCATCCAGTAACTATCAGACAAAGAAAGCTTTTTACAGAGAAGCAGGTGCCCTGATCCAGTCCTGGTTCTGATAGGTCATCGATGTCTCTATCTTGGTCCAAGTGCAGATCGTCTTTTATGGGTATGAAATATATTAACATTTAGAGGTACACAATAGTTTCCTCCCTGCCCTCCTCCCCACCACTGTCAGTCTCCAAGGCAACCAGGGCGCTAAGGTCCAGCTGAGAGTCACCGGGACACGGGAGCACCAGAAATGGGTCAGCTCCACTTGCTGTTGACGACCAGGTCTCTCCAGTGTAGCTGTGACTGTAATGATCTGTGTGGGTACAGAAAAATACAGTTATTATATTTTGTCCTAAAGAAATGCAGATGAAGACAACTAAAGAGATTTCAATCAACAATTGATAAATAATCACCAGATTGGGACATGTAGCCACTTGTTTAATGAGCTCAGTCTAATTATTTAGCCCACTCGTGTGTACAGATCAAACTAAGCAGCTGCAGTTCAGCTTCCTTCTCCAGTGTCAGACTGAGAATAAAAACAAGAAGAGTTTCCAGCTATTCATGATTCCCCCTCTCCTCAGATATATCACTTATCATTTTCTTCTGCCAACATAATCGATTGTCATGGTTGGGACTCAATGTTACCTGCGTCTCCACACTTGACCATTAATGTGAGGAAACAAGAAACCGAGAAGGAGCAATGATGGACAACCAAGGTTGTAGCTTTCAACCACATAAGTTGGCAAACAAATACTTAGTATGTCATACTGAAGTGTGTGTGAGCAAAATATTAAAGCTTGCTTCAGGCACTCCGTTAATCATCATCATTATAGGATGTATCTTAATGGCTCAAGAACATTATTATTCAATTAGAGGAGCTCTGAAGACAATGTCTTTTTGTAAGTAGTAGTATCTATTTAATAATGTGTTCATACGTATGCCTGCGTGCGCGATTACATTTTTGTGCATGGTGGGTGCTGTCTAGCATTGGGGCAGGTGTGCTGTCATGGTAACAGATGGCATGAACTATAAATTGCCTCATTGTGTCCCTGTAGGAATGTGTCCCTGTTTGATTAATTATATAAGAGTCTGCTAGATTAGCTCCGTTAGCCACCATATAGGCCTAGTTTCTGATAGATGAGTCTGTGTGCAGTCAGATGACAATAACACTCCATCCCCGTCCTAAAGCTTTATACATTAGGAAATATGATCTTAATATTATTAATACGGATGCCAAATCAATTAATCAAAATCAAAACCTTGCTGTACTCAAATTTATTTTATTTGTCTCAATCTGCTAGTGTTGTGCTGCTGTGCTGCGCTCCTCTGCAGTCGCGCTGTGCCACATGTTTGTGTGAGTGTGGTTTTTAGATTCACTAATCTCTCAAGCTATTCATCATTAGCACATCGGGGTGTACAAAACCTCCTTTTTTTAGCCACTGCTGACCATTGCATAAATGGTTAAAATGACAAATGTTGCAGACAGCAGGTGGTTTCAGCTGTCACTAATGAACATTAATACTGTGTTGGTTAACGTGCTCTCTGTAGCTGGCGTCTGTACATTTCTATTTCGAAGACACTAGGGGTAGGACGATAATCTCCTGTGCAACATCCACAGCAAGTGGACTGTGTCAGAAAATGAGACTAAGTGATATGACCTTCCTCGAACACTGTGTTCCCCGAACTCCGTCCTTGGGGACCCCTGCCCTGTTTGTTTTGCAGCCATCCTACACACTGCTTATCACCTGGATCAGGTGTGTTCAGTCAATCAGAACATGGAACATGCCAGAGCAGAAGAGAGTGTAGAAAAAGTTAATCTGTATCTTCCAGTTTCTGATTCTGAACAGATCTATCTGCGTCTATCAGTTTTAAAATAATAATTCTCTGACATTCATATACATAATTTAGGCTTCTTCCTAAATATTTTCATATAATAGCTCCTGAAAAATTAGATGTTTAAGAGTAATGACGACGTTATTTCAGTAAGCCAGATTCATTTAATGAAGATTTACTTTAGGAAAATATCAGACTGGAGTCTCGGTTAGTAGTTTTGGGACCAGGAAATATTAGTTTTAACGAGGAACTATGTGCTGACAATTAAGTAGGTTTCAAACATGTTGTTTTCAAATGTAAGAAAGACACTTTTACTTAAGTCATTATAGGCCATAAAATTCTCATAACTAAAAAGCATGTCCTGTAAGATCAATATAATGAACAAATATGGGATGTCCATTGTTTTTTGGTTTGACCCTGTTGGGCTCTATCCAGACATGATTTCAGTGAACCAAGCGAAATGAACCATTAACACGATCTAACCATTACTGAGCAGCTCAGTGTTTTGTTAGAGTCACAAAGTATGTTTATGAATCACGCAGTGTGTTATTCAAATAGGGAATACTTTCATTTGTCTTCTCTTCCTCTGCCAACTCACGATGCTCTCATCCTTTGTACGAACAGGTGAGCAGCAAAAACCTGATCCGACTCATCTGAGGTGAGACATCTTTTCAGAACATTCCGACTAACTGGTTCCACCATTACACTGCACAGGAAATACATCGGATGACAAAGGGTGTGTGTGTGTGTATACGAAGGGTATGAGTGCACGACAAACATCTTTTGAACGCTTACGTGAGAATGAGACGTGAGATCATATTTTGCTGCATATGATTGCCAGGCACAATGGAGAATTTGCACTTTTGTCTTTTTACGTGAAAATAGAGATCTCATGTTCTTCCACATACCAGGCAGCGTGTTAAAGTATGGCATCGCAGTATAAATGAGCTCTTACATTCAGTACATAAAATACATAAATGACTCAATATTTAGGTTAAAAATACTGGAAACTGACATTTTATTCACAGTATGATTATTTTCTTGCCGGCTCTCATGGGATCCACTGAGGAATGCACTGCTGGAACACACCCTGTGTTGTAGGTTGCAGCCAAGCATACGCCCCATGCTTGTTAACGAGTGACTCAGGTTTCACTGGGGCTTGTGTGTGAGCATTAACAAGGAAAGGTTAATAAGCTGATCAATGAGGAAGAGACTTTGCAGCTTCCCATAGCAGGTAAACAAAGTCCACTAGGTGCAGTTAACAATGACCCTATTTTTATAAGGGCTAAGAGACAAGTCACATGTAACCTGTAATTTTCCCCGCCTGGCCTGCTTATTAGAATCAGCGCATGCATGATCGGATTAGAAAAGACGGGCGATCCAATGTGAGAATGTAGCCAACACCTCGCGAGTGAAACAGATTAATACGTGTCTGCATCTCTCATTCCTCTCATTTCACCAGCCCCTTCGCCTGATGCGATGACAAGTCATGCTGTAATGAGTTTGGTAAAGATTTTTTTAGATCGATGTCCCAATGAGTCAGCCATTGCCTCTGAACTGTGATTCACATGCTGTTGTCTGCCCTGCCAGTCAATAGATAGAGAAACCATTGATTTTCTTTTCCTATGGCAGGCTGGTGCCCCGGGTTGCTGCTGGTGCAGCTGGAGGTGGTGGGGAAGAGAAGGTGGTTTCTTTGTCAGTAGACACTGATTAACTGTGAGGAAGGACAGACAAGGCCTCACCATTGATACAGCCTTGACAGAGGTGTGTGTGTGTGTGTGTGTGTACAGTTTGGCCTCACACACATGGGTGAAACCAGTGCAAGCAGAGGGTTTGTTTACATTCTCACAGGTAACAGATTTCTCAACTCGGCTGAGCAGCGGTAACGCTATGATATCAGAGCACTACTGTGCAATACGAGCACTGTTTCTCTGTAATATTGGGAAATTTCCTAAGAAGCATAATGAGCTACTGTACATATGTATTAGCAGATGTTTCCATATCATACTTAGCTTCGCCAGCAACAGCAACATTATTAGTTTATTTTATAGTCTCATTGCTAATAAGTTTTATGTAGTTACCACCACATTTTACAAAAACACTGTGTAAAAAGTAAATAACAGGATGCAACGATTTGTAAGTAATTTCTAGACCTAGATTTGATGGATACAACTTAGTATAAAGATAATATTTGACATTTAAAAATGATAAATGTTGTATTACTTATGTTTCTAAAAACAAAAGAGTTAGGAGCCGGGCATGTTTACGTGCACTAAGTGGTTATTAATATTTGAGGGCTACTCTGACAAGGAGGAGGTGGCAGCATACTGCATGTATGGTGCCTTCACAGATGTACAAGTTACCCATGACATGTGAAGTACTGCACCTCAACAAAATCATGGTGTGGCTGTTTTTTTAACTGTGTACTGATACCAGATGATCTGTCTCCTCTTTGGCCCCGGGGTGTACAGTGTCTATGATTTCTGAAAAGAATTTGAAAGCACCAAAGATCACAGGTGCTCTGAATTGTTTTTTAACCTCGTCCGTTGGAGAACAGAGATTCACTGAATCTTTTATTGAAATATGAACCACAGACAATGACATCCCCCCGATTATGTGTAAAAGACATGAAACCATCTGCCCACACAGTCTTTTTGAAGTCTGTGTTTCAGTTGCCACATGTATGTTTCTGATATTTTTCAGAGGATAAAACCTGAACTTGTTGGTAATTCTTACCAGTTGGCATGTGCTGCATTCCCAGCCTCCCTGCAGGGCTGTAGAGGTATCCCGTTCCCATCAGCCATCCCTGGGAGTGTGAACCATGGGGAGCGTTAGCTACAGGGGGCGGTCTGCTGTTGGATCTGGCCAGCATGGTGTTGAGACAATTGTGTGCGCTGGGATCATTTCTTTTATGGTGGACGTGGCGGTTGTTGAGGCTGCTGCTGACAAACGCAGCCTCGTTCACAAACACGGAGCCATTACCAGCGTGGTCTCTGGACTGATTCAGCCCAGAGTCCTGAGGGCAGAAGCAAACATCAAGGCCATCAGAAGACGTGATGATGCTCACATACATTCAGCTCATATTTTTTTTCAAATGAAAGCTTTGAAAGAAAGAATGGACATTGATGACGGGATGGTTTCTACATCTGTGGAGTCTTTAACACGGATGCATTTGCAGGAGGGATCACAGACATACATTTTATATAATTTACAGACCACAGCTATAAAAACCTTAAAGTCATTTCTATAAAAATTCTAAACTAAAATCAGTTTGTGTGTTTTAGCCTTTGAACAGGCCTTTAACACGAACTGCTCAGTGATCAGTGAACAGATCAGACTCCGGTTGTATTGGGGAAGCTTCCCGATCAGGGCAAGAACGTGAATGTGATCAGTTTCTCAGTGAGTCTGTCCTGAACAAAGTTACTCAAACCTATTTCTCCAGGGTTTTTGATATCTGTGCAATTTCTGGCTCAACCCCATTTCTCATGAAAATAGATTGCATAAGTTATTTTTATCAAATAAAGCTGTAAAAAGCCTGCATGCTGTCTACACTGGGTTGTGTGGCTGGGTCTAGTTTTGCTAAATGCTAAATTTACACACTGTTAAATCCCTCCTGTACTGGGTGTAGAGGGAAAACTCTCCAATTTGTATATGTCAAACAGACAAAGACAAAACAAAACGCATAATTAGATAAAAACGTGGGGAAAATATATCTTCATGTGGGTGAACTGACCCTTTATTATAATGAAAAATATCACATACTCTCTCGCTAACCTCTCCTAACACCTCTCTCCCGTCACATCTTCACATCAACGTGCCCTTTCTTTAGTTGAGCTGAGGCAGCACAGTTAATTAGAAACGACCTGATAGCTAGTGTGTGCATGTGTGCCTCATTCAACCCGTCTCTGACCCCGTGAACCGCTGCCTCTGGCTAAAGCATTAGCAGGGGAATATCAGGCCCTCCGCTGCCTCTTTGTCAGACCTGTGCTTTTAATGCAACCTCGTCACTGGCTGCACAAAAAAGGCGACAGAGCCTCTTCTCATCTGGCCCGCGAAAGCCCAAGGTGGTGTGTAAATTAATGAGGGAGAGAGGGAATATTGTAATACGAGTCCACTCATTTGTCCGTCCATTCAAAGGCTCTGTGCGTCTTTTGAACAGTCACACCTGCTGAACTGAGCCGCAAAATGCCGCAATGCATGTGCTGCGTTTGCTTCTCCATCTGAGATACACTGGGACTTAAAGGGCAGGGGGAACAGTGCTCCCTTTATCTTTCATGCCTTCAAGCTTGCAGGGGAGATTTCAATGTAGTGCTTTTCGAATAAAGTGTCAATAATTTAAGCCCTTTTGGACGCGATTGATTGTTTTCTCGGGCTACGTGCCTCTGGTTTTAATTATTTTGTTAGTGCTTTTATTTTCAGCGGTTTAATTATCATCAATCATTAGGATGTTTATTGTTAAGTGGAGCTGCTGGAGCACTAAGACAAATGATGCTGAAATTGCTCTCATTATCACAGGTCACATATCAAGAGCGGATTGAGCTGCTGTGTGGAAATGAGTGAACCGGCGTAACTCAGGCTGACAGCTGTCTGAGAAAAGCTTCTCATTAATTACTTTAGCCATGAAATACTCTATAAACACAGTATGGCTACATCACACTTGAGGCTCCTGTCAAAGTCAAGAGTTTTACTGAGCCCTGGTAGCTCAACGGGTTAATACTGGGATGCAGAAAGTTGCAGGTTCGAACCCCGTCTGACTCCTAGTCCATCCCCTACCAGGTGTGTCCCTGAGCCAGACACCCAGCGCCAGCTCCCTGTAAGTCGCTTTGGATAAAAGCGTCTGGATAAAGTGAAGTAAAGCCCTAAGCTGATACTGTACAATTTAAAAATCCATAGACTGAAGAAAGAAGTTGTCAGTTGTGTGCCCCCCCACTACCTGCTGCCCATCTAGCGCGATGACCATGTGAGGAACTGCAGTGGGCGGGTTCCTTTGCTGGCCGTTTCTCCAGGTCTGGAGCAGCTTCTTCTGGTTCTCCAGGCAATCACGCTCCATCTCCACTCTCCTCTGACCCTCCCTCAGCCTTTCCAGGCTCTGCTGATACTCCTCCAGCTGTTCATCCAACTCTTCCCTCTTCCGCCTTAGCCTCTCCGCCTCAAGGTGGCACTGCTTCTCCCTCTCATCCAACTTGCTCCCCTGCTCCTCCTGCTTGCTCTCCCTGGCCTGGCACTCTCTCTCCCAGCGCTCCCTTTCTTGGTGCAGTCGGCCCTGGAGTTGCTGAGCCAGGTTACGCTGCTTCTCCTGTTCTTGTAGGGTGCTGCCCCGGAAGCTTGAAAGGTGCTGTCGCTGAGTGCCTGGGGAAGGGCGCCCAGTCTCTTGGAGGAGGAGTTTCTGGACTTCATAGCAGCTGTCCTGGATAGTCACAGCAGCCTAGCACAGAGATGGGGTTCATGAAAATGCAAAGGATCAACTACCACTCTAACAACATGCGAGTCCAACAGGAGGAGGTGATTTGAATGGCAAAACATCACGGAAATTATCATTAGCACTGGTTGGTCCCATGACTTTTTACGTGTTGGAACAACATCTCTTTATTATTCAATTCAATTCAATTCAGTTTTATTTATATAGCCCCAATTCACAACAGACGTTATCTCATGGCACTTGTGCATGAGACATTGTGAGGTTTAAGACCTTACAAAAATAGGTAAATACAAAATATTAGGGAAAACCCAACAGTCCCACTTGAGCAAGCAGTGAGGCGACAGCGGAGAGGAAAAACTCCCTTTAACGGAAGAAACCTCCAGCAGAACCAGGCTCAGGGTGGGCGGCCATCTGCCTCGACCGGTTGGGGTTAGTGGACATATGGAGAAATAATCCTATCATCTCTGGTACAACAGTCGTTTTATTACATTCACGTGCATGAAAGGATTCAGAAATTTGAATATTAAAATAGCAACGTGTTTACAACCATCAAACTGACAGAGTGTGTACACACATTCCATTATGCAAATACACAAACGTGCACTCACTCTGCATACATTTAAATTCCCAAAGAGGAGTGTGTATATAGTGAAACAAAGACAGAAAAGATCTAAAGGGTCCTCGTTCCTATAGCTGGTTACCTTCTAACAGTGTGGAATGAAAGCCTTCAGCTCAACTGTGTCTGACACTAGCAGAGCATGTGTGTATTCACACTGGGAATAGAGGAAGTCTGTATGTTGACATGCTAAATACATGATAATCTGAGAAAAGGAAAAGGAAGAAAGTAGCTTGTAGCTCATTTGCAAATAATTCACTGACCTGCAAACTGTAGAGCAACCGGGTCAGGCTTTGGACACTTTGAGCAACCTGGACAAAAAAAACACATTGCATACACATCAATATTATTATGTTTTAATACATTGTTCTAAAGGTTTCATTTCCTGTTAAATTCAAAGTTACACAGGGAACTTGTGGCAAAGATTAGGAGATGTATTCATGCAACATTTGTGCCCCCTGGTGGCAGAACAGTGTCCTAATACGTTATTTGGAATTGTACTGTGTCGCCTCACAGCAATTGATGGGAAAATTGTTTTCTCTATCACAGTCATTTACCTCACAGGTCACAAAAAGCTGCAAAGGGTGGCACAACTGTGGCATGGTAATGGGAAGTCTCCATATCAATTTTTAATGGTGCGATTCCTTCGGGATCTAAATAGACTTTTTCCTTTATTATGAGCTTATAAATGATTCATCACATTGAGAATGAAATGTAATTCTAATAGACTGTGCTAAATTATTAAAACAACTGTTGGCAGTCTTGAGCCACACAGCTGTAAGGAAATGGAAAGAGGTGATGTTCATCTGTAAAATGCTACAATAACCTATAATACCTCTGCAACACCCCTCTTATCCCCTTCATCGCAGCAACAGCAGTGAAAAAAAAAACATTAAATTGCTGCATCAACATTTCGTTAAAAAGAAACTACCTGATATATGTCTACACTTCATGTCATAAAGTATTTAGAGAAGCAACATTTATTTTATATACCAGAATCTGTCCAGTACCTTAAAGTCAATGCTGTATGTGTCAGCTTTTTGTAAGTTAGTTGGAACAAGCCCTTGAGTCCAACTGTTGTCGCTGGCATTAGAGATTTCTGGTGAGGCCTCTGAAGAATCTAAGGGGGGCTCTACAAGCGGAGCAGGGCCGACAGGAAACACAGAGTCTGCAGTGGAGTCGGGGGTGTTACTGGATGGAATACAGGCCTTGGATGACAGTGTGACTTTCAGACTCTCAGCTGGTAAACCAAAACACAAGAACAGGTGTAACATCAAGCGCAAATCTCTGAGTTCATGTTCTCATGTTCTGCACGTACGTGTGTGGTTTAAATGCAAAACACTGCAAATATTAAAATAATGTGTAACTTATTGTAATATTATCTATGAGAAAACTTTACTGTAACTGCATTGAAAACTTTTTGTTCCTAATAAGTTTCTGAACAACATCTCACCCTCTTGCAGAGCTGCAGCCAGCAGAACGGCAGCCTGGGGCAGCTCCTCTGAGTCTGGCTGAACGATGAGACGCGGTTCAGCCGGCGAAGCATCCTTCCGCCCACTCAGTGCAGAGAGCTCTGTGTAGATGTGCAGCTTCTCCTCCAGGCTCGAGCAGATCTGCTGGTCCTGGCTCATCAGACTCTCTGATACACAAGCCCAAATGGTTAACTCAGGGGTAATAAATATTCAAGACCACGGTAGAAAAATAACAAATCCTTGATCTCAGAATCTCTCGAATACCTTGTAACTTATAAATTTTCTGAACGCGAGCCTCAGCAGCTCGCTTCTCCTCTTCAGATTCACTTGTGTATTCCTCTTCTTCCTCCGGACAGCTAATCAATAAAAACAGACAATGGTTGGTCGAAAAAGAAGAACATTTCGTTTTGAGAATCCTCCTTTCCTCATTTAGACACACGTATGTTATACACACAGACACACACCTCTCTGATGCCTCTCTAATGAGTCTCATCCAGGTGTTCCTTTCCTCTTTGGACGACGTGTGGACCTCGTACATTTCCGGCCCCGCGGCTGATGCACTGATCAAAAACATTCCTCTCTCTTCATTTGCTACTTCACGCACTATTAACTTCTGCAGTGCAATGACTGGAGGCTTCTGGTCCTGGAGTATATTAAAGTGGGAAAATATGTTCTTTTACATGAGGTGATAATGTCCTGATGTGAAATCATTCACTATTCAATACAGCTGGGTGTGTATTGGAGATCAAGCCGACACAATGAAGGTGTGCATACCACAGTCGCAAATGTATACTTCTGGTCTTTTTCTTGTAAGAAGATGAGCGTGTCTGTGAGAAGGAGTGCCATGACATCTGTAGAAGCAAAGAAAAATAGGAAACCAATTTGCATTATTTCCTGCAAAACATTTGCAAAATAACCATTAAATGATCGTTAAAGTCCCACCTTTTAGTCGACCGGTGGCAGTCTTCCAGAGGAGCAGGCCCTGGTACTTGAGCATTTGTCCTGCTCCCATCATGTCTTGCTTGCGGAAGGTATGTCCGTTCTTCAGCTTGGCTGAGGTGCGGTTCTCCATGCGGTTCCACACTTCTTGTAACTTCTGATGCTGCTCATTTTTACTCACCCTCAAGTCCACAGCTGCAATCACCTCGCGGATCTGAGAGAGCGCTTTAGAAAGGTCAGCGTGCTCCTCTGTTTCCTCTGGGGAATCAGGAAAGAGAAATACACAGAGACTGAACAAAATATTATGTTTTAATGATATTATTATAACTGAAATGTTAGATACTATGCTTATGGGTATTTAATCACATTACCAGCAGAGGGCAGTAGATAACTTACCTTGGGTATATTGGAGGATGCGCTCCAGCAGTACTGGGTACTTTGTAATCCTTTGGGTGACCAACAGGATGCACTCTGGAATCTCCCGCCGCCTCACCAATGAATTATTGCCTTGTTGCTTGATAAAATACAATAACTATTATAGAAATGTGTAAAGTTTCCGTTTACAAAAAGAAGTTGATGTGAAAATGTGAAGTACCTTAATGAAGTTCTGAAACCGCTTGTTATGCTGCTGGAGGTCTTTGAAGAAGCTGACCGCTTCGTTGTGACGACAGCAGAATTCTCCGTACACCTGCTTCATTTGCTCTCCATTCTCATCCGAAAACTGCAGAAAAAAACAGCACACACAAACGAAGTGATTCACCATTTACCAGAAATGACATCTCGCAGAGGCATCACAGGAGACCAGCTCACCTGCTGCAGCAAGATGTCTCCTATTTTCTGGATAAGGTAGTTCCTGTGACCCTGAGGCTGAGCTGAAGCCTGCCGCCGCTCTTTCATGGCAGTGAAGAAGGCGTGGTGGAAGAGAAGCAGCTGGTCCAGACAGGGAAAGACCCGCTCCGCGACGTCTGCATCAAGCTGCACTTCCTCCCTCATTCCTCGCCGGAACACTGACGCCATGATGTGTAGCGTTTGCAGGTGGTGAAGCTCGGTCTGCATCAACTCTGCGTCAGAGATTCAAGAATCAGGCGCTTGATTCATATGAAAACATGAGCTGTTACTTAAAATGGATGTTGTTAGAGAGAACTCTTGACATCTGCTTACCATAGATAACGTCCTGCCTCTTGACAGCTTGTTTGTCCTGCTTCTTGCAGAACCTGTGATCTACCGTGAGGCTCCACGACTCGGCCTTGTAATCCTCAGCATCAGCCGAGATGTCACTGTGTATAAACGTGTCCACACAGTCTGAGAAATATATGAAAACATGAATGTTTACTTTCTCATGTGGAATACTGCATATGGAGAAAAACAAAAAACACACACACACACACAACTGAGTAATTTCTGATTGGCACTCCTATATTTTTCAGTTCTCAAACAAATTCCAAATAATTAAACAATGAACAAACGTTTCCAGATAAATATAACCCCTACATATACAGTATGTAGTAATATTTTTTACTTTGAGTTCATCCACCCACTTTCAATATCAAAGAAAAAGACTTTTTACAGACTCTGATCCACAAGTATGTGGATGCATGTTTCTCTGTGTGCAGATGAAGAGCTTGTAGGAATAAAAGTCAATCCTCAAACAGTATATAACAGCCCATCACCCTTTCTTGTGACAATAATCAACTATTCCATAGTATAATATGTAGTATGTAATGTGAAAATGAGCCCTATTGATCTCGTACCTTCTCCAAAGTACGAGTCGGTGGACGTAGAAGATGTCGGAGTGGGCAACAGCTCTTCTGGTTGACTGGTCACCTTCAAGGCATCAGACTCTGTTTCTGTGCTCTCACTGAGTCGACTGCACCACAACAAGCACGGTCAGTCCTCCCACCAATGTCAACACGTATCGTATAATGTCATTTAGATAGTCTGAAAGAGTTTTCACCTGTCACTGTTAGGGAAACTTCTAGACAGAGACGACGACTGGAGAACAGTGTCCTTCTTCTCCTTCGAGGTCATGACCGGTAGGGAGGTGGAGATGGGGATCAATCGTTGAGGAGGACTGTCTCTCACTACAAAATCTATGACCAAGAAAATCCAATGAAAGCACATGATAACATTTACCCGAAGGTTTCGTGCACGTCATTAAGACAGTTCGACAACGCAACAGTTGGCGATCGTTGACCCCTGTGTTGTAAACTCACTCTGTGGGAGGGATGCCGTCTTGTTCCTCACCGTGGTAACAGTGTTTTTATCCTGAAGTTTCTAAGTAATACAAATGAGAGAAGCAAGTTACAGGGTATAAACAAGCAACGCAACAACAGACTCAAGTAGAGACGAGAAGCAGCGGAAGGAGCTTGTTTTCCTAATAATTCTGGACAGCACTTACCTTCAGACATGGAGGAACAGAGTCTTTACAGCCTTTATGGACGATGGCAGTGCAAACTAGGAAAAAACATTCTTTATGTATACCTATTCTTTTTATTTTCAAAGAATATAAATACACTACTCGTGAAATGCTTCATTACTTACCAGAACAATGCAGCAAGTCCTTCCCAGATGCTGGTTTGTCACACACCACGCACATGGTGGGGCCTAAACAGGACCCTGTCAAAAATCGATGTCCATTCAGCTGCCTATCCTTGGCTTCTCTTTCCTTTCCCTTCCCCTTTGAAAACCATGCCAGAGACATACGAATAAACAAAGAGCCCACATAGGCAAAAGCGGAAAAAAGAAGATATCAACAGATCAATAATCAAGACAAGTTTCTATTTGTAAACTATCCCACATCTAAGTACATAAATGAGCCTGGAAGGAAACCCCAGCTCTTTCTAAGCCGTCAGAAATCCTAGTGACGAGGAAATGAAGCGTGGCATAAACAGACGCAGGTCGGGGAGGGCTTCCAGCCACTGTGCTGACTCAACAACAGGGGATTAATCATTAAGAGGAAAGAGGCCGGACACTGCTGTTTGGTCTGGCACTCTGACCTTGAGTTATTCCCAGAAACATTTCCTGATTGTGTCTCCCAAAGAACAGAAAGACGTGGGCTACTGGCCCATATAAAACCTGCTTAACGGCAAATACTTAGTAGCCAGTACACACAGCACATATATTAATTGAAAGATGTTCTTCTTTTGCTATATATTAAAGTTTGTCAGGGGCTCTTTGCTTTTACCTTGGTCTTGTTGCGTGTACTGGACATCCTGCTCTTGAGAAAACTGAAGGTGCGAATGACTTTGTACTTTTCCGATTCCACCTTGGTTGGGATGTTGTAATTATCAATGTCCTCCTCTTCTATTCTGTAATAAAAGTTTGAATTATGAGAAATTTGTTAGGCTGTGTTTATGTTTTAGTCGCGCCACCCTGATGTTCTTCTTGCTGAGACTATGAGACAATAAAAGCATGTATGAAATGACGGTGCAGGAAAAGGGTGGGTATGAGTAGGAAATGTACAGCTGTTATATGCGTATAGTATAAGCATATCAGTGGTTCATAATCAGTGGCAAACGTGTGTTCATACGCTGCATCTCTGAGCTGTGAAAGTAAATTAAATTAGTAATGTTAACGGCTCTAAACGTGCAAAATGACGGCAACAGACGTTTGGTTCATATTGTTCTACCGTCAGAGAAGATAAGATGCAATGGGGTATAGGGAAACAAGCAGAGAGAGGAAACATGATGAGAGGAAACAAGGAGACATGAAAAGAACAAACAGAGAGAGGAGAGATGATGAGACAAGAGGTGACGCAAAGACGGGAAATGAGAGGGCACAAAAACAAGGAGAGGAAACTGGAGAGATGCAAGAGGGAAACGTGTAGCTTGTTGTTTTCAGATTAATGTGGGAGTTAGTTTGGTTTATTCTGGATGGTTGAGGAAGCTTAAACAAGCAAGGTTCAACCCCCCCACACATACTCTTTAAGGAACTCAGACAAGGTGAGATGCTGGAGCGACTCTGCCAGCTCCATGCTGCCCTCGTCATCAGCAGACTGGGCACGCTTACGGAACCTAATCTCCCTGTAAGGACAGCACACACACACACACACACACACACACACACGCACGCACGCGGACACACAGACACACAGACTAATGCTTCTGTGCTGATGAGAATCCACAGTGAGGGCCAGTGAGACATGCTACAATAAATGTAAAAGATGCAAATCCCATTGTTCCCTTCACAAATGAAATAAAACAAGCACAAGTCCAGAGTCAAACAAATGTGATTTAACTAGAAAGGATGAGGGAGCCTTTTACACTGTTTGGTATTTTCCACTAGAGGGAGCTACTGACGTGTGGCAGCTGGCATTGTTTCTAATGAGGCAGAAGATCTTTTTGGAAAAGATCAGTGCCACTCCCCTTGGAGGGGACTGACGACACGTAGCGCCTCAACACTGTTTCTCGTTTTTATGATTCTAGACTTTAGATTCTCCAGGTCTTTAAATTGTGACCCTCAAATGAGCCTCTGCTGCCTATGACAAGCATTCATAATTCAGCATGTCTGAAGATAAACTCCACAGTGGAAGCATGAAGGTGATACGGCGATGAGGGGAACCTCCCCACTGATGACTGAGAATCTTCTCAGACAACACTCCTCGTACTGTAGGTGGCAGAAATGTGAGAAACCCAGGAACATCTGAAGCTGCTTGCGGTTCTCCGGGGAGTAGGCCGGGCATTTTCACTGCCTTCTGCTCTGGGGCTAACAGAGAGAACAAGCAACCTCTGGGGGACATCAAAAGTTTGAGTTACAATCAGAAAAATAAGTCCAAGTTAAAGCATGAATACCTTTTCTCGTGTGACTGCTCTGACACGCTGCCACCTCTTTGCTCTGTGAACATAAAGAAAATGCAGAGGAAGTTATTGTTAACACAAGAACCTGGCAGCACGTGTAAACTCAACAGCATGTTGCACTAAACATTCACGGCGTGGCTCAGGTTCAGGTTTCATTTACATGTCGCCCTCTGAACATGTTTATGCTGCATTAAAGCTTTTGAATGCAACCATGGCTGATGCGCAAAGTGACAGGGAGCAGAAGGACACGAAATCAGGACAGAACAAAAGCTGAAGCGCCAAGTGATTACCCGAACAGAGACGCGCCGTATGTCTCACCGGGCTGCAAAGCAATCAGTCCACTTCTCATTTCATCAAGGAAAATCTCATTGCTTCATCAGACAGTCATGCAAACACACGCCAAGGTTATTACTGTTTCGTTTCTCCTTTGGATAATCAAATTCCAGCAGCTCAGTTTTACTTGAAGTTTAGTTTCACCTTGTTTTATACGCGACACTTCTCATATAAGTATTCGCATTCAAATGTTTGGATTTTTTTTTTTGATTACGCAAAACTATTTTACCAATTTTTTAAACATCATTTAGATGTTTAAATAATGATGAATAAAAGCCCTTATTATAAAAATAAAACAATGAGCTCCAACATGTTAAACTGCTCTGTAGTACTGAGAAAAACTGCAGAGTTGGGCGATTATCCCACAGGGTCCAGTAATAACCTTGATTCCAACGACCCACACAAGCCCGGATGCTGACAGCGACATGCTGAATATGCAGTGTGACGACCACAGGTGTCCAGTACTTACTACCAGGGTGGAGCAGAGACAAAGATTTAGACAGAGAGAGGGCCTGAAGGAGAGATCGGCTGTGGCTGACACTGTGGAGCGCGGCATCTACAGGGCACAGTGCACAGAGGGCTGTGAGGGGTGAAAACTATCACCACGGACACTCAATTCCAGACTAGGAACTCATGTCATCCCCAATATCAAGCAAAAATCTATTTGTCTCTCCGTTAAAGGAAATGTTCAACATTTTTTGCCTTATTTGTTGTTGTTGTTGTTTTCTGTGGAGAGTGGAATGTGAGGATTGATATCAATTTCGAGTCTGCCTTTCCAATATGACGCTGGAGCCGCCAGTCAGTTATTGTTGCTCAACATAAAGACTGTATTAAAAGTTATAATCTCTAGATCTCGTTGCAAACACACATTTGATCATATCTATTTTGTGTGTGAGCCACTTCTCGGTCCAGCCTAACAAATCTATTCTGATGACAAGCCTCTGAGAGGTCACCTCTCCAGGCCACGAGGTAATCCGTCACATCCCATAATAGAGCCATAATGCTCCACAAAACTCATTATTTGTTAGCTTGACAGGTGCAGGTAGCTTCACATTGTTACTGAACCAGTGTTCCTTTAAGCTGAAAGGCCACTGGCTGCAGCTTCATATTCAGCATACAGACGTAAGAGCAGCAGCTTTTTATCCAACTCTCTCAGAGAAACATACAAGAGTATGTCCCAAAGAGTCCAACTACTCACACACATTCATACAGTTGACAGTACTAACTAGTAGTAGAATGCACCAAGCAACCTTGTGCTTCATTAGTGACACAAAGAACAAGTTAGTTCATGTAAAAATTGTTAGTTGTGTGTTAGAGTGAAATTCGTGAGGCGGTACAGAATACCATTGTTACTGACCAGGACTGATATCGGATGTATGGTGGTCTCGGGCAAAACGAGCAGGAAGCAAACTGATTTTTGGAGAAGAGTAAGAATACGAACGTAGTCGAATACCCTGGTCGCCCAATTCCTAGACGGAAAACAAAAAAATGAACCCTCCAAAGAATCATTGGTATTGAAAGGAAAGAGGAAGCATCTAATGAAAGTGAGTTTTACTTTGGTGGTGGGTTCACTGGCCGACGAGGCCGACTGGCTGCGGGTGCATGTGAGATTAGGAGAGAGATGAGAGTTTCCCAGCGCGTCTTCACTTTTCTCCACATCTGAGGAGAGCGAGGAGAGCGGAGATTTTGTCTCAGCGCTGTCCTCTTCGCTGTCTACTTCCAGAGACACCAGACTGGGGCTGAGGTGATGAATGACCAGTAAACACATGGAGACCCCAAGCAGCCGTAGCATAGCTGTTTGATTCAAAACCATTTGGACAACATGTTCAATACCTGAGGTCACAGGTGTCCATGGGGGGACTATCGCTGTGGTCGGTTGTCTTCAAGAAGGTAGGGCGGCCCAGTCGGGCAAGAGCTTGGTCAGCAGGTGAGAGAGGGTGAGAGCAGGGTAAAGAAGAAAGGCAGAGGTCTTCTGGACAAGGCGGAAGAGTATCAGCTGCTAGCAAAAGATCCTCCGAGTCCACCGTGTCCGATAATCCACTGTCAGTCCCTGTGCTGTCCCTGGTTAGTCCGCTGATGCTGTACTTCATGTCGACACCATGCACCTAAAACAAAACCACAAGAAAAAAACAGAATGTATAGAAAAGAGTATAAAGAAAAGAAAGAAAATGTCAAACGATAAGACTGTGGTTGGTGGCAAAACCTGCTGATCACTGTTGCTGTTCATGGAGTGCGGAGGATCGGTGGCACACTGGGAGAACTGGCTCTGAAGGCCGGTAGACTGCATGGGAAGCCCAGTCACTGTGAGAAACACACAGGACAATCTCAAGGATAGCTCAGTCTGGTTTATAATGGTCCAAACAGACTATGTCTCCGTGTCTCTCCTCTTGGCGTTGCAGGTCTGTACTGTATGATGCAGATGTCTACCTGGACTTTGTTTTTATTCTGCTCAACATCACTAAACACCAACATCATCTTAACGATATCTAATGTTCTGGCTGGATACAGAGACCAGCTCTCAGATATCTTACCTAGACCACAAAAACACATCAACAACCAGTAATTGGGATCAATGTTACCATAATTCATTGATCTTGCATTGCTTAAATGTCTTAGAGGCTTAGAGTTAGGAATGGAAAATATGATGCCAGACTGCACACCTGCTCCTGTTCGGCTTTAAAGGGTAGTTTTCCTAGAAACCTTCACGTAGTCTGTAGGCAAAGATGCTTCATTTTTCTTGATGCGAGAATGTTAATTCTCTCTCTCTCTCGTATCCTTGACCTTGTAGCTGTAGCTGCTGGTCCTTCCTACCTGCCCTTTGCCTCATTTGTTGTTGTCTTTTCTCTGTCCTCTGTCCACTCCCCCCAACCAGTCGAGGCAGATGACCGCCCACCCTGAGCCTGGTTTTGGTTTCGTCTGTTAAAGGGGGTTTTTCCTCTCCACTGTTGCCCAGTGCTTGCTCAAGTGCGATTTTTAGGTTTTCTACAAATATTCTATGCATACATATTTTGTGTAATGTCCTAAACCCTAAACTTAAATTTCCTCATAACTGCTTGCATAAATCAAATGTCTAGAAAACATGATGTACTGTGCGTAATTACTTTGTGCCGCTGTTGACAACAGTGTCTACAAGAGAGGTTGATGGCACGTCTGTTGGTAAATGGAAAACTACTTCTTTTGATGAGATGCCATTTTCATGGTGCTCTCCACGTGCACTTTCCAACCAGACTTTGATGTCTAGACAAGCCATGCATGCACTAATGTAAGGGAAATCCTGGGCATCACAGAGGCATTTCCTCTGCCGCTCTCACACAGCAAAGTCATTAGCATGGAGCTCAGAGCTGAAGTACAAGATGAACTTATCTGCTTTTCTCTGTAGGTCTCTGTCTGCCTGCCTGCCTGCATTGTATCTTAACTCAGCCCAACTCTCACTGTGCATGCAGCTTTACACACAGACATAAAACTCTGCTCTATATTCAATCTAGTTGATTGCGACAGACTGAAACACTGGTCTCAGCTGGTAGAATCATTGTCACACTAGCTGGCTCCAACAGAAACTGACACTGATGAGTTATGTCAGTGAAACCAGAGAAAACGCTGCAATCATTTTTGACAGATATGGAAAAAAACAATAAGTCTGCATGACAACTACTGTGCCACAGCAGCCCTGACGCGCTGTCACAACAACAGAAGTATTCAGAGCAACAGTGAGTTTGAAGACTTGAGCAACACAGAAGATATCTGCAGTATGTTTAAGTGGGAAACATTGGGATCAATGCCCCGGGTTTGTCGCAAAACAAATAACCATAAACACACACCACGGGGCTACATTTTGCAGAAGCTGAACAACAAACTCTTTACCCTGCTGCAGCTACACACAGGAAATGGGCTTCACAGAAACCATGGCAACAGCACGAACGTTTAGGCATCCTCCTCCAACTTTTTACTAGCCAGTGAGTATTTGCACTTGTTAAGCTCAATCAGATGTGTGTGTGTGCGCTTATAGAGAATCCAAGGTTAATATATGTGGCTCACCTAAAATGTCAGCTTTTGTGAGCCTAAGACATTTGAGCCCACCCACCCCCACCCCACCCCCTTCAAGTACACAGGCCCAAGAGAACTGGGAGAGGGGATGCCAAGGCAACAAGCCAGATGGAGGCATCTGCCTGCTCAGAAAGAGTTTGAGTGGGACAAGCCTGACCCCATTCCTGTCTTTGTCCCAGTGATGGGGCAGATTCCTGGATCTTTTGGAGTCATTATAGAGGCCACGTAAAGAGAGTCCTGGAGTATAATACAGCAATTTAATCAAAGAAAACTGCATCTTAACCTCAAACAGTGTGTCCCTGTCTGTGTCTGTGAAGCAGTAAGTGTATTGATTTCCTATGATGTGATTAAAAAAAAAGGTCTGCCTTGTGTGGCAGAGTAACAAGAGAAAGGATTTCAGAGCTTGTCAACTTGTTTATTATGCATTGTTCCCACATCATGTTGTTTGGTACAGCCACAGATATGTTGTTGTTGGTTTTTATATGGATCACCCATTCATCATTTAAGCCAGATGCCACAGTATTATTGCTATAATATTCAAATGGAAAGAGGAGAGGAGAGGCGAGGTTACCGGATAATGAAGACAGATAATCTTCTTCCTCGTCATCCAAAGAAAGAACAAGCTGTTCTTCAAAAACCTTTAAATAAACCAGCAGAGAACACAAAAAGGAAGCAATGTCTATAGGAATATCAAAGTATGCATAAATTGAAGATAAGACAAATACGTGCACAGTTGCAGGCAAGAAGCAGCAATGGACCAAAGTTAAAAATCTATTAACATTCACAGGCCACAACACTGTCCCTGACTCACTCACACATACACACACACACTTATATATATATATATATGCAGCCTTTCTGTATATATATATATACTCACATTGTCCACCAGCACTTGCTCTTCCGATGGCAGCTCCTTGCTAAGACCTGTGCAAAATAAAAATATTTAACCGAGAGTTGATGCATGACACAGTAACACGCACATGTGGACGGCTCAACAACAGGTTCTCTGGATATGACTCTACTATCCAGGAATGGACGATTGGCCAATCAGATGTTGTCCTCATCCAAAGCAGCAGGTTCAGAGGAAGAGCACACGCTCCCTACTGTGAGGCTGTTATTTTGAGAAGATTAATGGAGACGGGACAGGGTTAAGGTCAATACTGAGGTACACTTCCTGCTTTCCGTTACGAGTCAATACCACCATCTAGCATCTCTATGGTTACCAGAAACAGCGGCCACGGGTTAAGTGTGAGTTACAAAGAGAGAGAGAGTTAGACGGGCAGTGGCAGCCTTAAAGATCTATAAGGAGCTCTCTCTCTGTGTGTGGTAGCATGCCAGTCTGAGCATGTCACTCCAGGAAAAAAAAAATCTCTGTACTCTCAGAGGAAGAACAAACTGACACTGATGTGGAAAGGAGAGTGGGCCTTTTATGGTATCTGTTAGTGTTTTGGTAGTCTCTTTAGGTTGTAAGTGATGGATGTCCGACCATACGTGTGCACAAGTGAATCTGTGGTGGTCTGTTCTCTACCGCTCTTCACTGAAGTCTCCGTGTTCACACAGACAGACGGGAGACTCTTGTTGCTAACTAACATTACCATTTTGGATGCATTTCAAATGTGATGTACTATGTCTTTAAACTGCTTGTTTCCTCTGACAAAACAGTGACAGAGAGAAGCAGATCTAAATAGTTGCATCCATCCCAATAATTACTGTCCTTAACACTGGGTAATGCTTCTTTGTTGATGTCCCTGTGCATGTGCAAAAACATGTCCACGTGCATGTCTGACTCTGTTTGACTTCTGTTTTTCACAGCTCATGTTACACGGCTGGAACATCCATGTGACAGGTAACGTTAGCACGGGACAGACAACACAGGTGAAGCATAAAGCACAGGCTGTGGTCAAGCTCAGATCCAGTTCATTACTTTCTTCTCTGACAGTAATAGATATACATATATAACTATATACATTATATATGTTTATTTACAATAAATTCTATTACCTTCACAGCTAGAAATGAGTTTGTCTTTGTTTCTCTTGTCAACCTCAGGATTAGCTCGGAGCGTGCTGATCTGGAACAAAAGCAGATCTAATGTCCACACAGGCGTATTGAAATATGACAAAGAACCTACCAAGCAATCACTAGAGCATACAATCATTATACTAATAAAGGATTTGGTCACACATTCAGATAAATATAAATAAACATTATTATGCACATCACTACAACATACGTCCATTTCGTATCACCTTGTCCTACTCCCTGATTCACTGCAGCAGTAGCTAAAGCGTTATGTTTACAGGCACCTGCATAACTCTTATCATGTCCAATTTTACGATAAAGAGTGTGAGAGTCGAGGGCTTGCTATTTACACAACCTTAAACAAAACCTGCAGAAATGCCCCTATCTCAATAGTAAAGGCGCATGATATCTTGCACAGCTGCAGTATTGTTTTCCACACTTCTGACCAGTATTCAGCGAAACGTGTGACTAGAATCAAAAGTTTGAATGAAGGTTGTCTGCTCCCACCAGTCTGCGGATGTTGTGGTCTCCCAGTTTCTCTCGAAGCGTCACTATGGCGTCCTGGTGGCAGCTGCTGGAACCCTGCTGCACCGTGAGGGTCAAAGAGTCTGTGCAGGAACAAAACCTCAGCATGCAGACGCTGTCAGCCCACACACACCACACACCTGGAACTGGGCCGACAACAGGACCTGGAGGACTGATGAGGAGAATCAAACAGGCAAACACACCCTCCAGTAAATTAGTAAAATACAATAGGATATTAGGTTAACCTAAAGTAAACTGAACAAGCCTTGTCTGAATGTCATCGTCAGTCATCCTAAGTCCTCACTATTATATCTGTTGTATGTTTTGTCTCCACTAACAAACTCTCAAGCTCTGTCACTACAGCTTTATCACCGCAGGCGTCGACTATCGCATTAAACACATAATTCACACTGTAATGCCCGTGGCTAAAGAAAATGCTGGTGTTCAAACAAGGATTTTGTGTACAACTTATTTATCCTATTAAACTGTCTGACATACATCTACTTTTGGAAAATGTCAGCAGTAAAGTTTACACTATTGCTTCAGATAATCTTGAGTAAAGACTCGTACTTAGCGATCTAATGTCTAATGGTCTGCTTTTATTTTACATATGGAAAAGAGAAAACATACTCCCCACAGATATGGTGAGTAAGCAAAGCTCATAAGACAGATGTGCGTGTGTTTTTCTAAAGAGGAGGAGGGCTGAACAAGCCCTGACAATAAGGTTTGAGTTATGACTAGCATCGCCCTGGATCATGTATTGCGTCTAACAGCTGATAAAGATTAAAGCGAGCTGGACTTGGAAACACCTCAACTGGTTGTTTGAGAAGCTGAACATGTGATTTTACGTATGTACCCAAGCAATAGGATTATTTTTCATTACTTCTGAACAACTGAAATGATCTTTTATTAATCATAGCCTTACGCTGCCAGCACCCTGAACATAGCATGCTGCCCGGCCTTCTGAGCCAGCTGGAGAGGTGTATCTCCCTCCTCATTGGGCGACGTTAAAGCCCTTTGACCTCTTGGCTGGTGAATCAAGAATCGGGAGAGACGTGTCAAACCCAAGCGCACTGCCAGGTGAAGCGGGTTCTCTTTTGGATGCGACTCAGCAGCTACAGAAACATGAAGAGATGGAGATAGTTAGAAATAAAATGCAGTATTACTAAAACCTAATCTGAGATGTACTTGTTTCTATGCTTAGGAATCTGTAAGCAGTTCGATATGTAGGTGAATAAAACAGCTGTTTTGGAGTTTAAATCCTTAAGCGCTGAGGTTGACTACACAAAAACAGACCTATCCATCGACATTACAGCGTGGTGCGTGTTCACATGCAAACTTAAGTCAGTGCAGATGTACAGTATTCAGTCACCTGCTCAATACTGTATGTACGGAATGCATGATTGTAAAACAAACGGCCAAAAGCGCTCAGCGTTACATAAGCTCTGGAGTATACAGAACAATCATATTACAATGTAGAAACGCTGGATTTCTTTTCACTGAGTCAGCGCCTCCTGTCAAACACCTGCACATATGCGCTGGAGTCTAAGACAACACAAACAATAAGTATGAGGGTAAACTCACTTTCACTATGACTTTCTATGGTGCTTTAGCAGGTACTCCACAGCAGCAGTGCTGACTAATCCCCTCGCAGTATAACCTCCATAAACACACGTTGTTTGGTAAGCACAGGATCAAAGAATGTTTGAAAGAGGACCAGACACACTATGTTTGAATCTTCACACTGAGTGTGGGTGAGTGGCTGAAGGTTGCCATGGCGCTTGCTGTCAAACCTAGAAACGACGTGTGCAAGAATTCAACTTAATTTCTCTGTTTGTTGTCGGAGCCTCGGGATGAAGCGAGACGTCCCGTCATTTTCACACTGGCTGGGTCACACTAATTGTGACCCAGTTCTGAGCAACTGCGAAACCTGAATTCTGGACACGCTGTCCGCGTGAAGTTCAACAAACAGGAATCCCATTGTCAAACTGTCCAGTAAATAGAGCACAGAGGGACAGAGGGTCAACGACTACTTTGCATTTGCGCCACGCCCGTGTTTTGCATTGATATTTGCTTTTTTCTAAGCAAGCCATGCACATATGTGTACACACATATACTGCTAGCTAGTGAGAGGACACACAATAAGGGCTCTGTGCAAGCACAACACAAAACACACAGCGGTAGGTATTGCACGCACCACTGATGTATAGTAGCTGCACTTCCAACACAATACAGATAGAAAATAGATACGTTCAAAACAGATCAACGGGTGTGGTGATTAAGAAAGTTAATCGAGTTAATTCCAACAATTAATTCATCTAAATCTCATATACGAACAGCATGATCAGCATTAGATCAGATAAATCTATCTTAATAACAAGCTATGTGCTCCATCTCTAAAACCATTGAACAAGTTGTTGCAACAAAAGGCAACGAGTTGAAATAATCTGTATGAAGATTTTCAGGATTGAGAGCAGGTCATTTTTGCACTTGCTCCTGTAAGATGGATGTTGCCAGAAACAGATGTGTTTCTCGCACATTTATTTTTCAACAAAATCCAGGAACTCGCAGCCTCACGTGAACAAACCTCTGACCGTTTGCACCTTCTCTCACCTGTGCGTCATGCCCTTCCGCATACCCCACAGTTATGCAAAGCAGAGACTGTGACACGCAGGACTTTGGAGAGCACTAAACAGGACGGGCATTTGTTGTGTGCTAGAGTCTGTCTCAGGTCTCAGTTCCTTTTCCTACCAGCTGAATATAAAACAGGGTGACCGTGAACCTTATGAGCTCTACTGTAAAAAAGAGACTTCATGAGATGAGGCCAGTCGCCAAAAACAACTCTCAAAAGAGTAGGCGTGCACTGCAAAAGTGGATGATTTAATAGAGACTGAGGTCTGCAGGACCAGTCTAATCTGACTGACTGCATAGGAATAATGGCAGTAATTGCTCTCTCTTTGGAGCACACCACTCTCTGCTTGGCTGGCAGGTCCTGAACGTCATGTGAGGAAAGATTTGGGCTTTACAGTCAGATCCCATGTTGGGTTTAAAACATACTGAACACTACAAAAGCCATTAAATAATATTAATCTGAAGGACTTACGTTGTTTGTACCGTAAGATAAAAACTTACGGATGGCTTAAAAGATGGCTCTAAATTAAATTTATATAATTTAATAATATAATGGCATCTTAAGGTAATTTGCCAATAAATCCACACTCTCTACCTGTAACTAATTTATTACAATCAAAATAGATCTTTAGACATTTTTAGACACATTTTATTTACACTTACTCGAATATTAAAAAGTCTGTCACTATAAGCTAAGGAGGGTTGTTTTCTATGAGTTGGATTGTAGGAACAATCTCAGGGATGTATTAAACTGCAGTAATAAACAAAACAAGAAAAAAAATCATGGGAAGTCTTTTTGCAACTCGTCCAAAAGGTTTCCTCAGATATGCCGAACGCAGCAGAATCCCTGACATTTGACCTGTGTGCATGAAAACCGGAGAAGAAACTAAGACCCGGGAGTTAAGACCTGCTAAATCCTCGACTCTAGAGAGACACTGAAATGAATCCGCACAGAAACAGATCTCCTAAATAAGCTGTGTTTGATGATGCCTGCTTTGAATTTTTGAAGTTGAGCGTCAGAAAGCATTTAATGTTTTATTACCTTCTCTTGTCTGACTGTCAGTGTTTCTCCACTGCTGAGGGTAATCCATGTTGGCCATAGCCTGGGTAATCTTCTCGTCCAGCTGCTTGAGACCAGCTTCTCCAGCATCTTGTCCAAGACACACATCCTGCTCATCGTTGTTTAACTCTCCGGCTGAGAGCTCCTCGTCAACTCCTCGCGTCGCGAAGGGAAACCTTTCGAGAACTTCTTGGCAGGTCTGGGGGCTGAGCTGGTCCCTGTGTGCACTCAGGTACTCTGCCGCTTCCTGGGCAACGTCCCTAAGGTATTGAAAAGATGTCTCACCCTCACATGGCTTGACTCGGTCCTCTGCGTAACAGTAGGGCGTGACAGAGACAACCTCTGCCAGGTCATGGCCTACGGGAGATGAAGCAAATCAAAGCAGATTAGTAGAAGGAAGTGAGGTAATCAACGAGCATTTTGTTGAGCAGACCTACCAGGTACTGTGAAGCTAAGGGTGAGCCCATCGTGTCCTATTTTTGCTGCAGTCACATGTGTAAGTCTAGTGCCTTGCACAACAACAAAAAGCTCAGCGTCTTCTGGAGCACTTGCTTGTAATCTCACACAGGCCTCCACCTGCCCCTGAAAGAGAGAGAAAAAGAAAATACATCAATGTAATCGATTACAAACGGAGGCATCTTTCAATCATCTCTCATTTTCAAAGTAGAAAAGATACCAAGCTGACCTGAATCATGACATTCTAACAGACTAAACTGCTCTATTTAGTTGGAAAACGTCTGACCCTGTTGACACCTTCTATTCTACTTTGTCAGTTTCACAAAATTCTCTGTACTTGTACTGGATGGAAGCAGGACAAATGGGGCAGCTATAGGAAAAAAAGAAGAAGAAAGGAAGACATCCGTCATTTTCTCCCAATGAGAGTCGCTACCCACTGAGCATCGACTCCATAATGAGATTCATTATTTCTCTTACACCATTGACCCAGTGTTTTGTTGCTCTTTTGTAAACTCTTATTTCCCTGCATCACGCCAAAGATCCATATCTCTTACGAGTGTCTGTCAGCTACAAAAAGGACATGAGAAGCAGCTCTTGTCGCGTGCGCACCAACACACACACATTAACCCGAATATAACCGGCTATGGCATTATATAGCCGTTCACATTTAGGTTACCAAGCGAAACGCGCTGACTGCAGCGCCTATTATTCACTAAGAAAACAAACGTCAATGTTTTTGCCCTCAAAATTAAGAGTTATCACCAAACACTGTACTAGTTTAAACTTTCTATGGGATTTTAGCCCAGTGGCTCAGAGATTCAGTAGAAATGCACCCGACTTCTTGTGTTAGTAGGGTATTGCTTTAGACTCATAATAAAGGTCCAGCTCAAGTTACAGTTTCTCCGTTTGTTGTGCACACTGAGTGGTTGCCACTTAACGCTTACTTATCATTGTTAATGTTATCGTTGATTGTTTTTCCACGTAACAAAGAGATAAGATGTGGTTTGTGCAGGCGTGCTGATTTCCTACAAGCCCAGATAGATTCATTGTGAAGGAAAAATACTTTATTAACTTAAACATTGTCTTTCATTTCAACCCGTTCCAGTGGCAGGTCTATGTTTTGTGCTTTAGATTATGTCCATTCTGACATATCTTTCCCTCCTTTCTGTAACATAACAACTCATATGAAACATGAATATTATGGATCTTCATTTTCTCCATCTTTACTGCTTGTTGTTTTTGGAATTATCCTTCAGCTGTCGATTTAAATGTCTATAAAAGTCAAAGCAACGTGTGTGAGCAGCTCTGACTCTGGTTTTCACTCCTCCATTGTGGCACCTGCTTGTGCAAACAACCTGCAGCAGCCTCAGATAATATTGCTTTACAGGCACAATCTAATAGACAGAATTTGTTTGCTCTCCGATGCCTTGGGAAAAAATAAAGGATGGCTTAACTGACCAGACTCGTGTGATCTATAGCTTTTTTCTTTCATCCGGAGCGTTATTGCGACACAACCTGATCCAGTAACAATAAAATATTCAACACCTCGTGGTTTTACCTCATGCCTCCCATATGGACATGTATAATGATTTAATTATGGAACATAAACACGAGGAGGTTTATCACATATAGCTTGCAGTACCCAATGTGAACTGTATACTATGTATTAAAACAGCTGGTGGGTATTTTGTGTTTAATGAAAAACACAAAATACAATGATACACCAGTGACAGAGGTTTTTTTTTATGTTGTTGTCGAGTCAGTGAGGACATACATCAGACATGCTGCCTGTGGTCTCCAGGAAACCAGCGGTCATCAGCTCTAGAGTTCTTTGCCGTGATCTCCTGAGTGCAAACACGTGTGACGTCAAGGGAGCAGGATCACTGGCACGACAACAACAAAAACAGCTCAAGTAACAGTCACTTCTCTTACTAAAGACGCCACGCTGATGTCAGCAGAATCTTTCAAAACGTAACGCAAGACGCAGACAAAAATTATATTCTGTGTCCAGGAAGAAACCTGCTGAACAAAACAGGCTAAATTCCTCATACCAAATTCTAAAAACCCTAATCCTAACCCTAACCCTTGTACCATTACTTAGACCATTACCCTCCACAGGAAATTCCATGAACATTTAAAGAACCTATTTTATCAATATATATATTTTTTTACTCAAAGGTATGTAAGAATGTTTCAAATTTTTTCATTTTTAAACATAGCACGGTGACTAGGTGACGTGTAAGATGTTAAAAGAGTGTAGGATGACAACTAGCACCGCACTGTGGGTCTTCTCTCTTTCTTAGATGAGATACATACCTCCGATTTAATCTGCTGTGCGAAAGATACTAAAAGCTAGTGTATCTCAGGAATGGCTGTTTGTAGAAATGGCACGATGCCAATTCATTTCAAAGAACACAAACAAGCTGCCGAGCATAGAGTCATTGTTAAATAATAACACAGGTACATGGATTTTCTGCAAAACAAAATTGATAATTATATAGACATTTCAGGTCTGCACTGTTTGAGCTGTTGTTGTAGGAGTTAATTGCTGTGTGCTCAAGTCTAGATTGGGATTGACTAGCTACCTTGACTTATAAAAACACTGTGCAAACTTGATGATTGACAGCGTCGCTGTGCTATTCACAAGCAGCATTAACAAAGTATGAACCATACCTCACAGAAAAAGAAAGCTCAGAGGATCAAGCGTCGATTTGCATACAGCCGAGAGGGGCTGCAGGGGTAAGATATTCATCAGTCCACATCTAGACCTATTGTCTACAAATGGAGACAATTTGGTCCTGCCGAGATGGCTCCAAAGACACAACGCAGAATGACCAACGATGTGAAAAGACTTCAAGGATTCACTGGCGCTGGTTAACGTCTCAGGTCTTGAGTCCAAAACATGTCATGCCAGCTCAAAACATTGAACAGGGATGGTATCAAAGGCAAGACACCACAAAAGAAGTGATTGCTCTCCAAACAAAACTTTGCAGTGTGCTTGAAAGATTGTGGACAGATGAAAGTTAAAAGGGGCATTATGATTTAGCACTGCTTCGCTGCCTTTGGACCTGAATAGTTGCACAGATGCAAGCTAGTGTCACTCTTTGTTAATTAGTACTCCACACAACTATGGGAATATCATTCGTTTTGTAGTACTAGGGTTAGTACAACTCAACATTTAAATGGCTGGACCGAATTTGCAGGCAAGTATTTGCAAATAAAAGTAAAAAGGAAGAAAAAGACAAGCTGTCAACATGCTGACAATCGCCATACAGACATAGGACAATCAATGTCACCAAGATGCATAAATCTGCATATGCAGTTTTATGTCAATGCATTCCCACCCTTAGGGACATTTCTGTGGAGAGGCAGCTGCCTTAAAGGCACCGATGGTTCAACATGTGGCCAAGAGAAATTGGGATTCGAACCACTAATGCGGTGGTTCATTGAAAGCTGCCCTACCAATGTTTTGACCTGGGGGAAAAGTCAGAGGATCCACAAAGTCATTGTAATTCATCCTCTGGTAACAATGAAGCATACAGCATAATAATGTGCTTTTTAAATATACAACTCATTGTGGCAGTTGGAATCAAATAGGGATCACAGAGACAGGAGCACAGACGTCTTCAGTTCTAGTCACACATACACACCTGGATGAACAAAATCACTTTGACATGAAGTCCTGAACTGGAGCTCAATAAAAGCTTCTTAAACACAGGAACTCCCACACTTTCCATTCAAT
Source organism: Microctenopoma steveboyesi (assembly GCA_032359275.1). NCBI lineage: Eukaryota > Metazoa > Chordata > Actinopteri > Anabantiformes > Anabantidae > Microctenopoma > Microctenopoma steveboyesi. The sequence continues at coordinate 3,001,750 of JAUMHF010000004.1, read as the reverse complement.
GCAGCCATTTATCCATTGACCTGGCCTTACGGTATCTGCTATGGGTCTGAAACTCTGTTGTATGTGTGGAGGTGCAATAAAACTTTACTAGGCATGTTACAATAACAGCCTTTATATCGCAGCAGAGTGCCGTTGCTTGGCTAGACAAAGCCTAGCATTGAAATCTGGATCTCATTCAGCGGTGAGAGTCGCTCCTGTTGAGCTGTGACCTTAGAGGGAGGGTGGAGACGCCACTTCCTCCTAATGGAGAGGTGTATGTGTAACAGGCAGAGCCTGTAATGATTCACATGCCAGGATTTTAGACAGGCCCTCAATCAGCTTCTATGAGCAAGTGGAGGCAAAATGCTTTGGAGCAAGCTCCCTCTCTCTCCGTCTAGAACTGGTGACACAGCAAAACAGAAATCTGGCAACGCTTCAGTGACTGTGGCCCACCCAGGCTTCCACACAAATGGGAGAATAGGGGTGAGACGGAAACAGAGGAGGGAGAGAGAGATGGAGATGGAGGATGTAGAAATTTGAAGAAAGAAAGAGAGAAAGAATCATTGAAACACACCTGCACGGTCTGCATACCATCATGCCCAAATGCAGAAAGACGTGTATTTATTTAACTCAGAAAAGAGAACATGCATACTTCTATGTAAAAAGCCAAGAACCAAATATTATTCTCTTGTTCTGGCTCCCATGTTCCCTGTACAAGCTGTGCTTGCGTAGAGACTTGTCATTTGGTGAACAGGCTCCGTCCCTAAGGACAGAAGCCCTCCTGGCTTGAGTTTCACCAGTCAACCGCTGCAAAGACGGAGAGTCGGAACAGAGAGAGAGGGGAAAGGGATGGAAGGAGTAGACGAAAGACTGATGTGCTCATATTCTAGTCAGACGAAACCAATCTGGACAAGACCTATCAAGTGGAGCATTCAGTTAATGTATCCGCCCCACCACACCCCAATATACCCAAACAGACCCTCCTACAAGAGCACCAGCACATCAGAGAGCAAAACATGTAGGCACTTACGTATAGCGGCAGATCTCTTCTGTTCACCTCCATTTTCTCCCCATTCACCAGAGGCCTGCAGAGGAAAGACTCATTACTTTAATGTTAGGATTACAACACAAGCTAAAGCTTTCTGGTTGGTTTTTATTTTCATCCAAAGATGCCTCTATTTGTAGTCGAATCTATAATGATAATTATTAATAACAACAGACTAGTAGTGGTTAGAAAACTGTGCAGTATGATATGTTTCACCATGGAATCGTTCCATTTAAGCTGTTTACAACCTAAATGACTGTAGAACAAACTGATCACTGTCAGACCAACAGTTCAGGTCGTAGTGAGGAGCCAGGCACACGCAAAACCTGCCAGGCGCCAAGATCAACCACCAGTATGAAAGACGCCACCGTAGCCACCGGCAGTGTCAGACTCCTCAGGCTGGACGCAGCAGGAGAAACGGAATCACCTGGATACACCTGATCCTCTGTGACTCCGCTCTCAGCTGTGAATAGTGCATGACTTCCAAGCCGCACAGTGGTGTCAGCTCTGCGTCTAGACAATCATCTGCATGGTCTGCTGACACGCCGCCCAAACTGCCTATCTGGATCATTCAAAATTTGCACTGCGATATAATGACTGAGGTGCTTAGGGTTTATCAAACAATACCAACCCTATCATGTCTTTGTGCTATAATATTTTCCCAAAAGACATCTTACGGTGTGCATTGTCTGAGGCATGGGCATCTATTTCTGTTTTCTAATTCTACTCATATCAGTAGAGTTGCACTATCGTGATGTGGATCTAAACACGGTCTGTGTGATTAAACATTGCCTTAGGTTGGCGGGTTACATCCCATTAGGTCAACACACGCTTCTGTTTATGTAAGGTTTGAAGACATAACCTGAACCGACACAAAGAAAGGATCAAGTTGAGTTGAGTTGTTCCTAATTCTGAAACCATCTCTCAGCAAAACTAACCACACAGCGACCAGGAAACCAAAATGAAGATTTTTCTGCACTGAATTCGTGTGAGTCCCTCATTGTCCTCAGCTTGACTTTAGCCTCTGATAAGTTCATTGTGAATAAGAAATCTGAGCCAGGCCAGTGGCTCTGCATTTCGGAACGGAGCGTGAGAAAAGAGATTACACATAACAAGGGAACGCGCGCTGTCAAGAAACATTTGGGAAACTCATTTTGACATATACATGCGATGGCAGCATTTTCATATGCAAGCAAGTCGATCCTGTTGCCTTTAAGATTCCGGTGATGCATGATTGAATAATCTAATTCCTCTCACATGACAAACTGCCATCAGTTACAGGGCTGCACAAAAAGGTGCACTTCTCCAACTTTCAGCTGCTTGCAACTGCGTTTTGACTTTGTGGTTCGCGTCAAAGCGAGTCGTCATTGCCAAGTGTGTAGGGCAGTGATGGACCTCAACACTGGCATCATGACTTTGTGTGATCCAGACTCCACTATGGAGAGAATGACACGAATAGTGAACACATAAGCACGTTTGTCGATGGGGGGAATGAGAGCTTGCTGTTGAGCAACACACACACACACACACACAGAGAGAGAGAGAGAGAGAGAGAGAGAGAGAGAGAGAGAGAGAGAGAGAGGGAGAAGTGAAAACAGGTTTTTGCTAATTGCTGCACCGCGTACATCCTTCGGGAACAATAAATGACCTCTGCTGCATTCACCGGGAAGTGAACCCGCTCGGTACAACCGTCAAACGCAGTCAGTGAACGCATCAGAGCAAAAACCCGTTCTCAACCACCGAACACGTTTAAGCGAACAACACCGAAGCTGTTTGGACTTCACCTGTGCACCCACCCGCATTATCACCATCTGTTTAAGTCAGTTAAACTACACATGGCAGAGCAGTCAAAACAACAATATCACGACAATCATTAAGTTGCTTTGTTACAGCCTACCCTCCAAAAAAATCGATTTGCTTTTTCTCGAAAGTTGAGTTTTTTCAGTTGTCGGCTTGTCGTTACCTGCTGTTGTCTCTCTCTCTCTCTCTCTCTCTCTCTCTCTCCGCCTGCAGCACAGGTCCCGAGCTGTCGCGAGCTCACTTATCGCGCATCCACCTGAGCGATGTGGAAGAACTTCAGCTTCAGCGGGGCTTTTTTCACCGGGCCTCTTCATCTGCCTCCGCTCCGCCCGCCTCCTCGCTCCGGGAGAGAGTGGGCTGGGAGTTGTGTTTGCAGGTGTCGCCAGAGTTTGTCCTCTGGTCCAACCCCCTCACGCAGCAGGCTGCAAAGAAGAAGAAGAAAGTTCTCCTATGCGTTTTTAGTTTCTCTGCAACCTTCCGCTCACACCGTCAGTGTCCTCCTATCAGTATTTTAAATAACTATTTTCTTTATGCAGCTGAGATCTCCCTCACACTGAGGAAATGTCTGACACGGAAATAATAACAGTATAACGCAGAAGTGTGTGACCTACAATACTGAATCATGTATTAGGGGTAAATATATCATTAAGTGGGTGTGATTGTGATCCTGTGTGTTTAAGCTGTCACCATAAAAAAGATTTAGTTACTGAACAGGAAGATAATAAGCTTTACTGGTGTTGTGCAATTTCAATGGGAATTTAGAAGAAGAAAAATAGAAAATTAAGTTAATTCACTAGATTTGTGACTCAGCGTGAGCTAAGAAGCAATGTATGCTTTATTATGTATTATTATTATATATTATTTACTATTATCCTGCAGACTGTAGAACTATCTGACTACTCTACACCACACTACCAGCCCTGACTCTGGCATTAAATCATTCATTGTCTAAAACGAAACGAACGTCTAAAATCAAAATTAAGGACTGTTTAATTTGCACCGGACCCTTCCTGTGTTAGCTAAAAATCCTCCTTGTTTAATTTGGATTGTCACCATAATTTCACACAGAGAGACGTGACATTAACAGGAAACGACAAGAAGACCTTCCCACCCTTCCTGCTCCCACATTTATCCCACTAACTGACAATGAGCAACACATTACATGTCTCAAATGATGACAGTCTTCAATCTTTCTCATGACAGTCTTATTTACAACTGATGATCTAAAGTCACTGAGAAGTTTCCCCCCAGAATGGATCTTGTTAAATTTGTCAAATGAGTGGATTACATGTCATTTGGGAGGGGACAGCTCTAATTCATATCTATGAGTCTGTGCTGCCATCTGTTGGCAAGATTGTTAAGGACATTAATAAGTGACAGTATAAGTCACACTAGTGCCATCTTGTGGATGGTTACCAGATAGCACTTCACATTATTTTCAGAAAATGTTTTTCTGAGTCATTTAGTAGATGAACCACAGCAATGAAGTGCTGCCCACTCAATATAAGGACAGTTCTAGTATATTGTCTGGTTTTCTTATTTCACTGAATGTGATCCGCGTGTCCTGCAGATGGCGAGAGCAGCCCACTGTGGACTTCATCCCACACGCTGCAGCTCACGAGCTGTCACAAGAAGGCAGCTGAGACTGAGCCCAGAGTTGCGTGTGATCTTTATGTTGACAGAACGAGGCAACTTCCTCAATGCAACTGACCTGGAAGCTCTTTATTGCCAAGACCCCCTGGTGTCATCAGAGCAGTGTGGACGAGCCGTGGCCCTTGACGGCCTTATTAGAAACAAACAAACAAGTAAACAGCAACAACAACTGCACAAAGGGCCTAACGGACAAATGTTCTTGTCTCTTTCTGCGGTACCTAGTGCTGTGATGAAGCATCAAACAGCAGAAAACAAAACAAGACATAAAGGGAGCACAAAACATTATTGCCCACAAAACAAAAAGGTCCTTATCCAACAACTGCAATCAAGTTGTTTCACTTGGCCCACTTTCTAAAAAGACATTCCATACACAAGCCAAGAATAACAGCTTATGAATTGCTTACGAATCACCGTGTGGTTATTTTCACTACAACGAGCTCACCATGCTAAGCTGCTCTTGACCTCTCAAACACATCATTAAAAAATCAGCCTTTAACTTTGGATTGGAGTTTTTGTTAAACAGACCCTCAATGAAGAAGCTTTGTTTCTGGTAGAGTTGTTTTCAGACATTATTGTGATTGTAATTCATTGTGAATCCTACAGTATAGAAGGCACACACACACACAGATACAGCCTAGGGCAAAAACATGTTAATACATTTTATTTTAATACTCAACAGATCTGAACACTTTTGTGCAAAGCCACTAAAAACTCCATTATCCATTACAGCATTACATATAAACAGAGGAAGACAAGTATCTTAAGATGCTTAAACAAAGGGGAATTCATAAGTCTTTTGTTTGTTTAGTGAAACCTGAAACTCCTAAGTCTATGAATATAAATCCAAATGCAGAACAATAGAAATAAGACTAATGCCATGTTTGTGACTCTCAGCGAGGGGATTTGACAGATTCCAAGGAAACATTTGCGGTAACCTCTAAATCAGATTAAGACGGTGTAATTTTGACTATGCTATGAAGATAATTACCACTGCTGTAACGAAGTTGTAGCTCCTCTTCATTAAAGTGGCACACTGATCTAAAAACACATCTCATGCAACAGGATTGTATTCTGTTATGTCCTTAAAGCTCTTAAACTTAAATATGTATACAGGGAGTTGCAGGTATTTCAGTGATACTTTGTCTTACTATTTATAATTTAAATAACTGTATATACAGTTTGTGTATGTAGGTACAGACTTACTGCTAAATCATATTTACATATTGTATTTCTGTAAAAAAAATTTTGCGACAGTTTTGACAATATTAGGCATCAGCACCTAGCTTCTGGCCATGCAATCAAATATACTTTCTTATAATACATAAGGTCCTTGTGAGGCCATAAAACCCCAAAATACAGCTTTCTTTATTAATGTGCATGAGCATGCGATGCTTCCATGCATCGCCAGCTCATCTCTCCTGCTACATAAAAAACACAACCTTTATATCTTTTTGATATCTCATTTGATATTAGTGTCAGTATTTCATATGTGCAGTGTTGCAAAGAGACATAAGCTCGATCAGAATAACAGAACAATATCAGATTGCTTATTTTATAGAAAATGAGCAATAGGCTTTTGTACACATTAAAAATTGAAAAGTGATGTTCTATATTTTAATCATGCAGTTAGCTCATATGTTGTGAAAAGTAGTTGAGAAATACTAGGTTTTTTCTCATATGCTACAAAAATAAAAATTTCAGTATTTATTTTAGGAGGTTTTCTAAGTGGCTTCAGCTGTAATACTGTGGTCTGACAATTTCTGTTCTCACAATGACTTTCTGTTGCTTACTTATTGTATCAAAATTTCGTTTTTATAATTATAGTTATCAATAAAAAAATATTTTGATGGCAAACCAGAACATGGCTCACAGATTGTGGTGCGAAGACTAGATGCTGTAACTAGCAGGGAAGTATTTCAAAAGCTCTAAACTAACCACATGTCCATTAGTTTTTGGACATTTAAGTATTTGAGATCATTTTAAGGACCCAGAGTATTAGGAGAGCTCAGTGACCCTATGTTGTACTATGTTGTAGGGTACCTGGTTCTCATACATATTTCAAAATAATGTGTAGAATAAAATCTCATACAAGGTGCAGGGGTGCAGGAGTGCCTTTCCTAGCACAACGCCGGAACGAAATCCTAAAAGGGGGACGTTAATAGTTGGTGCACCCCGTTGTGGAGGTGACCTACTGCGCATGCACAAATCTACCAAAACACCCAGAGGAGAACGATGAACACATAAAAAGCATATTCCAGATAAACAATGACTTAACGAGTAAGAACGGTTTTTATGATAATGGCGCTTGGTGCTGATCTTTGCTTTTATTATATTCCCATAGTGAGTTTTATTACACATAGTAATTTACTATCGGACTGTTGGAAGGTTACGATAACAATAGGTAGCATGCTAAGTGACAGCTAACGCTAACATGAACTGTATTTAGCTTAACACTAGTGCGTGACCAGGAACACACAGCGGAGGCTAAGTGAGGGTAACTCGGAGACAAATGTTGGTTTATAATGCCTTTATACTCCTCACTTTGCAATTCGTCCGTGTTTCAGGTTTTCAGTGGATTCAGTTGAAGCTCCGTGTGACTGGTCAGTGAGAGATCAGACGATGGACAACGTTACCATGTCAACCGTCGAGGGAACAGCTGAGTGTCCTCTGGTCTCTGAAGACATGAAGGGGATCTGTGTAATGCCAGATTTAAGTGCCATCAAGACTGAACAGTCGGTAGGCGCAAGCCCAGATGACACGGGCGCCCAAAATGTGGCCATGGGCATCAAATTTATCCTGCCCAACCGCTTTGACATGAACGTGTGCTCAAGGTTTGTTAAGTCCCTCAACGAGGAGGACAGCAAGAACATCCAGGATCAGGTGAACTCCGATCTGGAAGTGGCTTCTGTTTTATTTAAAGGTAGAAACGCAAAACGTATTATGACACAACAGTTAAACATTTACATTTTTATTGTCTTTTGATAATGTCTGCTGTGAATAATGTGAGCCTACTTCCCACAAACGATTTCCCTCTCTTACAGCTGAGTGCAACATCCAGACCTCGCCTTCCCCAGGCATACAAGTGCGTCATGTTTATACACCGTCCACCACCAAACATTTCTCCCCCATCAAACAGTCCACCACACTCACAAATAAGCACCGTGGCAATGAGGTTTCCTCCACACCTCTTCTGGTGCATTGTAAGTACTGTAACACCTTTCTTATAAAAACAGATAGTTGAGATGGTCATTAATACGCTTGAAAATGTTTCCTTTCAGCATTATCCATTCATCAGCTAGCAGCCCAAGGAGAAATGGTGTTCCTGGCCAGCAGGATTGAACAAGGTAGGCAGCTCATCCATCAAATGGGTTTATTTGTTAAAAACCATTCATTCTGGATTATCATGCTGAAATTAATTTGAAAAAGTATTCAGGCCTGTAGCTAACATTTATTTTCATTATTGATCCACCTGCCAAGTTATCTTGATGGGTTGGGGTTTAAATGTTACATTTTTGTCCATTAAGTGTCAGGAAATAGTGAAGAAAAGCAACAGATTTTCAGAGAGTGGTGGATGTCTACTCTGTTCAGACGTGTCAAAATAAAAAAATACAGAATTTTGTGAATTGTGAAATGTAAAACAAAGTGAACTTGAATGTCCAGTTTAAATAAGGGAAACCATACCCGTGTATAGGATGGTGATGAACATTTATATAGCTACAGTGTTGTTTTTATCGTTGTGTGTCATTTAAACAGAGACTGTGATCAATCTCCAAGACGAGGAAGGTTTCACCCCCCTGATGTGGGCAGCTGCACATGGACAGATTGCTGTTGTCGAGTTTCTGCTACAAAATGTATTAAGAAATAAGTACATTTTCTATTCAACGTTCAGCGTTGTGTCCTAAAAGAGCAGCTTATTTGTGTTTATTAACTCTGGGTCATTCTTTGCTGTAGGGTGCTGACCCCAACCTCCTGGCCAAAGGGAGGGAAAGCGCATTGTCCTTGGCCTGTAGTAAGGGATACACGGATATTGTCAAGATGCTCATCGACTGTGGTGTTGATGTTAATGAATATGACTGGGTACATTTTTATTTTTGAGTTTGACGGCATAAAATGATAGGATCGATGTATATTTCAGTCACTTTGTGACCAGGCTTCTCTGTACTTCTTCGTAATGTTGCCTTTGTGGCTTTAGAATGGGGGAGCTCCTCTGCTGTACGCTGTCCATGGAAACCACGTGCGCTGTGTGGAAATCTTGCTCGGTGAGGTTTTTACTGAAAATCATTCCTGTCCTAAGTCACTGTGTATATGTAGATATATATATCAGTATTAATATTTCTTGAACGACACATCCTAATGCTTTTGTGTGTCAGAAATATTTTGTCTTGCATCCAACATAAAGATGTACAAAGGTTTTAGATATGTTTGCATGTCTTCCAGAGAGTGGTGCTGATCCAACCATAGAGTCAGACTCTGGATTCAATGCAATGGACATGGCTGTGGCTATGGGCCACCGGAATGGTACGTTGCAAGTAAAAACAAACAAAAAATATTGATATTATATTCAATTGAAAATGAGTTTTTAAACAAAGATTTAATCTTAGAAGAAGAAGAAAATTAGTTTTGACCCTTGTTTAGCTTTAAAGGAGACGAATATGGTGTTTTTTTAATGATCCACATGAAGGTTTAAAGACGGTTTCTATTTTACCCTCTCTGGGAATGAAGAGTAGCTTGGAGAGCAAATATATTTACTTTTCAACAACACATGTCTCTGTTCAGTAAATCACAGAATGTTTCTTGGTTTAGTTCAACAGGTGATGGAGGCACACTTATTGAAGTTACTGATGGGAATCAGAGAATGAACTGTCATACTTTGCGGGGACGTCGCGGAGTTGTGGACAATCATGTAGCACTCACGGGCTGCCAACCAACGGGATCATTTTGTGTCATTCACTGATTTTTTTCCGCAGCATATCATCATCACTGCAACACTTTATGGGCATGATCCACACAAAGGTTTGTGCGATGTTCATTTTCAGTTTTACCGCTCTTTCACTTGTTCACATTGAATATGGAGTGTACGATTTCAGATCAGATTAGACAGATTTAAACTTAACCATAACAATAAACCGCTTTAAGATTAAAAGAATTTTGATGTAATATGTTGAATTGTTTGTTCATGTTGTCTGGTCTTTATAGTGATCAATGAAGGGGACAGTGGGTGGTAAGAACATGTTACTGCAGACTGAAATGCACATTGTACAGACTGTGTTTCACGATGCTGCTGCCAGGCTTTTTCGTTGACTTTGACATTTGAAGATCTTTGCGTTACTTATACTCAGTTTATTTATTTGTTTGGACATTGATTTGTAACGTGACACAATTCTCACATTGATGCTCCTCCGTTTTGTTTTTGTGTAGTGATAATGTCCAGAAATACTGTATCCTTTTACAAAAACCGTACACCTCATTTAAATGTCCCATAAGGTTACTGTGGTGCTGTTTGCATGTCGATGCTTGTGTTTGATACCAGTCATAGGTGGTGTCTCAAAACGGGTGGCAATTCATCATTCTGTAAAGATATTTATGATTACAAGTCAAAACGGTCGAACCACTGTTTATAGACACTGAAATGAAGCCGTTATTTAATTAAATGGTCTTTTTAAAGTGCATAGAACAGTCAGTCCTTGGAATAATATATTCTTAAACAGTGGGAAAAATACTGTGGTTTATGTGGTTCTATGATCATTGTAACATAAAAATATTTAACCATGAAACAGAGAAACACTGTTTATAAGAAATCTTTCCATAATACTATTGCAAGTTGTCATTTCAAGATTTTCTTTATCACAACAAAACCAATTAAATCCTGAAAAGGAAAGGATTTTGTGATGAAGAGGTACTAATAAAACTGAAAAATGTTTAAATAAAAGCTACTGTAATTGTTGTCGAGCGATGATTTAGCCGCTGTGGGAGGTGGTGCGGGACTCTTTAATTACTTTACTCTCCTACAGTAATGAAATGCAAATTAATCTCCAACAATAGCTTTTTTTTAGCAGACTGAGCCTTGTGCTAGCAGTTCTATGCTGTAGATACACATTTCTGATTGAAGCAGATGTGTTAGTAGGCCAACATTTGTTTACACACAAAGTATGAATGGGAATGTCACTGATAACATTCAAAAATAAGTATTGGAGAAATCAGATTTTAAGCCAGATGACGGCAGGATCACCAATCTAACATATTAGTACATGTAGTACATACAAGTCAGACTACAAAGTTTGTAGGATTTATTCTCTGGGGGGTGAACTGTTTGTGCAAATTGTTATTGCGACCCAACTAATACAGACATTTGAGTGTGGACCGAGGTGGTAGACTGACCCTACAGCAGTTTTCACAGTTGTGTGTCAAATGGCAACTTAGTGTTTCAGTTGTAGAAAAAATAATAATATGGGCCATTTAATGACAGTAGCAAAGATTTATTCCAGATACGATGGTTTTAGCGAGGCCACATGGAATTGCGGTTCAGTAACATGGAGGAAACGGATGTACACACGAGCCTTAAACACATTTTATCTCTCACTCTAACTGGAGCACAACAAACCTTTGATGAGTCTGGTGACAAATAAGAGGTGGAATGAGTACTACTACACCTTATGTTTTAATAACCCTAGCCCAGTTTTAATACCTTTTGAGTACTAGTCAAGTAGAAAATTACTGAAAAATAATTCACATAAGACACAAGTACTTGGTTCAGGTGTTGCACATATTACAGAATGCTCACAGACAAAAGTTGATAGATTATCCATCATCTCACGTACTTGTACATGTACTAACTATTAAACTTCCACCTCTCAAAACAGACATAAAACAAATTGTGCACATGGTCCTGTCACGATTTGACACTCCAGGAGTCCCAGGTCCTCTAGTTAGCCTCATCCTTGGATGCTTCATCAAAATTCTCCACCAGATCTGAAACAAACAATTCAGTGGTAAATTTACAGCAGAGTGGAGAAAGGAATGCCCATCTGCATAAATGACTCTCAGAGGTGCTGAGCACTGTTCAGGAAAAGTGTGTTTATCTGAAACGTAATACCACATGTAATGCGATACCAATCCTTTGCTCATCTTTCCCACTTCTATAGTCTACCTCATATGCTCCGCATATGAGGTCCTCATAACTACTGAAAGCAGCTGTGCAAATTATAGCGTAAAGCGTCAAAAAGTTGGCTTCGATTATTCCATGAAATATGAGAAATGTGCCGTTCCAACTTTTTGGCTCAAAGGGTCGAGGGTTAAAATGGAAACAATTCAAAAGGTCTGAGTAAACATGTAGCTTCAGAGGGAGAACAAAAAGGAAACTTAACTCCAATAATAACATGATGGCAATGGCTGTTAACCCTGCACCATCAAGCTTCAGCGGCTCCTAGTGCTGAATACACATGTAATCGTTTGTTACGTTAGTGAGAACTTTAGCGAAAAGAGATAAGTCCTGGGAAAAGCTTAGATTTTTCTAATGACAACCTCATGCTTTTGCTCCGTTTTCTTGACAAAGAAAAGCAAACGGAATCTTTAGTTCTTATAAACAATGAACACGGGATTCAAACACAAAGCCCCGCATTGCGCCATCATCTAAAGTAATTGATGAATCTCCTCTGTATGACCCCTTTCACATGTCTAAAGAAAAACAAACCTGCGCTAGTTATTTAACAGAGTAAGTGAAGAAACTGCTGGACAAATAAAAGGAACATTTCCACACACAACATTTCCAAGTGCAATGCTTCAGAACAAAACCAGATTTTACCAGAAACGTGATCATATTTTGAATGGTGGAACAGGCTTAAGGTGAAAATGGACATTTTAGCACTCACCTGGAACGTCGTCATCTTCTTCTTCTACTACTGCAATTGGCGCTTTTCCATCTGCAACTGTAAGGACAGAAAAGTTCCATCAGAAGCTTGTGGAGGATTTCAAATGCTCAAGCTTATGCAGAAAACACAGCTACAGTGTGAAACATGTATATGGTTATGGTTTTGTTATGCGTTTTACTGATAACCAAGCTACTCACCCTGTTTGGGCAGAGCCTCAGCAAGTCTCCTGAGGCTCGTCAGGCTGTCCGCTCCCAGCTGGTTCAGGATGCCTGGCAGCATCTCGGTCAGCTGCTTCGTCTCAGCGTGGCCAGTGATGGTGAAGGTGTTCGCTGCGAGAGAGGCCTGCACTTTGGGGTTGTTGAAGTGGATGATTGTTCCTTGATTTGTAAACATGTTAACCTGTAAAAGACCAAATTCTTATACGGTTAGCAACGAGTTGTTGGGTAGTGCAGACATATTTTCACATTAGCTAAATGCACCTAACTTACTTAATGGAAGTTATGCATACCTCTTCAATACCAGAGATGTTGTTGACACCGAGCTTCTTTAGGGAGAACTGGAGCTTCTTGTCATCTGCTGTTGCTGTTCTGTGTACAACCTTCTTCTTTCTGCGAGCACTACCCTATGTGGACATTCATACAAACATGTTTCTGTGAACAACTCCACTTTCTTAATTACCTACACTGCATTTTTTTCTGAATCCAACATAACAAGACTCAAGGCTGTTTTTTGCATTTGTTTAATGGTCTACAGGACAGTTTCTTAAAACTACTGTTGCTGTGTTGTCCAAACTAGTCTACTAGAGACTTGCACAGTATCATATTCACACATACAGTCATAAGTAATATTTTTTATCTTAGTGTAATAAAATTATTAGAAACTGGTTTTACCCATTTTGTTGGGGACTTAAATTAATGAACAGTAGAGAAGTTGATAAATACAAAAATTATTACACATGTGATAACCCTATTATTGTGCCGGTTACCTTTCCGCCGATGCGGACTTGTGCTTGTAGTTTAGCAAGTTTTTCTTGATTCATAATTGCTTCTTTCATCTGAAAAAGGAAAGAAAATTACATCTTCACACTCCCGGTCTGTGGATTTAAACCCAATGTGCTATATGGTATTTATTTAGCCATTTTTCTTCTACAATACTGTATCTAGCTCAGTGGTTAAGGCAAAGGGCTGGGATGCAGGAATAGTGGGATCACTTCCTAGACCATCCCCCATACCAGGTGTGTCACTGAGCGAGATCCTGAGCGCCAACCTGTGCCTGCTCACTGCTCCCGCCAGGGGGGCACGGGTCAAATGCAGAGAAGAACTTTTTACATGTTGTAACATGTAAAAATGTATCAATGACCAATAAAGTGGATTCTCCTTCTTCTTACAAACGCTTGAAGTGTTGTGAAATTAACTGAAATAGCTAAAAACAGTCAAGTCAGCAAAGGTGGTGTGTTGTAATGACCCACACACAGCACACCACGCACCAGGGAGCCCAAACTATCAAATTCACAAAACACTAATAATGACCAAAAAAAAGAAAATAATCCATCATGTAAATATCCATATTGGGTCTCATTATGTTTATTCCACTGTCGCCCACAATGTGACTGTGCAGAGCTGCAGTGTTTCATCATGGTAGAAACTGTGGCCCTAAATACTTGTGGCCCCGAATGTTTTTGTAGCTGCGTAGTAAACAGTAAACACACGTGCACAGTGTCTAGTGAGGCGGAAAAGATAGAGGATGGTGATATATCCCTATTCCCTTTACTTCTCTAATATATATGATCCATCACTTCTGTCAGCATCGATGAAGAGCACACATGGTGTAGCTGAAATGTGACAACGTGTTGTTATGATGATCAGTCATTCTGTTCTTCTAGTTATAAAATAGGGTTAGGGTGCACAAATATGCAGCTGCCCGGCACACAGTACGTGGTTAATAACCTTCACCTTTTTTCAATATCTCTGCGAAAGTGGCGCACTGTAATGATCCACACTGTTTAGGCAAATGAGTAGATATTAGGCAAATACTATCTCAACGACACACATGTAAACACACACACACGGAGAAAGCGATTGGGTGCGGGTGTGGTAACGTTAGTAGAAGATAAGGTCGTATTCAAAGCGCAATTTACAAATCCATTTTGTTATTTTATTGCCATAAGCAAACGTGCTAAGTTGCATTTATTAGCAACCCAAAGCTAACGGTCTGTTAGCTCCCTGCTAACTCTCCCCAACTTGTCTGTATGGGGGGACAAGCTAAAACAGACAACATACAAAACGCTGTGTAAGGCCAAATAAAAGAGGCCAAAAGCACCTCAGATGACATCATTTTGATTTTCGCTGACGTTAGTGGAGTAATTCGTTGTTCCGAGCCGAGGTGTGGTTTAGCTTTTGTGCGAGAAGTTGCAGGCTAACTTCAGCTAGCTGCTAAGCTAACTGTGAGATAGTGGAGTGGACGGCCTGTCATTTACAGCCTCACACACAGTCACACACCGTCAGTAACGTTAGCTTCAAACCGCGGCAGATTTCAGCCATCTAGTCAGAAAAGGCTTTCGTTTACCTCTTGCCTTCGAGTCGGGAGAAAACAGTGCAGAGAAGAAGGTATTTAAAGCTCCTGACTGACCTGTAAACTAACAGCAGACACATGCGGGGAGCAAGATGGAAGCGAGAGAGGAGGGAGGAAGTGACGTGCGGCCAAAAAGTGTGTTCAGTGTCTGGGTCTTTGCTGCCCCGAGTGTAGCTTTGCAGGTAAAGCTTTGACGCCCTTGATCAACACAAATTAAATTCATATTCATCTTAGGGTTGGAATAAAAAAAACTGTTTGGAAAAGTGCTCTAGACTGGGAACGCATACAATGTGTGAAACTGGCATGCATATGGTCTGATATTATTGCTTTCAAAAAATGTGTAACTATTTCAGGCAACTTAGGTTCTTTTTAATTAATTAATTGCCTTACAGTATCAGATGTTATATTTATGTAACCCGGTTTATAGGGTAATTGTGTAACAACAATATGGTCAAAGTACATTTAGTATTATTAGCAAATGTACTGAGAAATAATTCACCTTTGTTTTCCTCTTGGAATTAGTTTAAGTATTAAGGGAGTCCAAGGAAACAACTGAATAAATAATCAATCACTTAACTGATTTACATTTTGATTTTATTGACTGTTTCGGTTCTACCATTATATTATATGGACAAAAGAAGCTACTCACATTTGGGTAAGAACTTCAGCTTGATAAGCTCAGTTCAGTGCAACTTGTTGGGAGAATTTTGTCTAAGTAAAGTCACTGTATGATGTTTCTCGATGACAACTCAAGTTCCTGATGTGATGAGATTATTCTAGTGCTCGGTTTTCCATAAACATCAGCACACATATATAAGTTATGTCCATCCAGTGACTACACAGCAATCGTTCCTCCACTAAAAAGCTTCACCTGACTCCTACAGCACAATTGTTTGCTGCACCTTATTTTGCCATTTGTAAATGGGAAAATAATGACAATGTTTGAGCAAAGAAAATCATTTATAAAACCCTGTATGCTATCAGAAGGAAACTCACCTCTGATTATTTTCTCTGTTAAATAAAACTTAAAGTTTTTAAAGAACAAGTTTCAGGGAACTCCCTTTTCAGATGAATCATTGTTCATCAATTAACTCAATCAGCTTCATTTGGCCTTTAGATTTGTCAACTTGTAGCACTGAGGTGGAAGATGGAAAGTGCAGAACTCACGAACCCAACCTGTCTTGTGGTTGAGTTGTATTATTGCTGCTAAAACTATAGAGGATCTCTGTTTTTTTCTTGATAATGGAACTCAACCACACTAAACAGGAAGCATTTCAATGGGTCAGATCTTGTCTTCCCATAAATAGACATCACAATGAAACCTTAGCTCCATAAGATGTATGCAGATTTGTGTATGCAATTAATTTAAATAACCTTCTTTAAATGACCTCCCACTATGTTGCTGAGACCACCTAAAAGGAAAGCCATGGTTGATTTTAGGTATATTGCCTGAACAGGCCACAATAACTGTACTCATAAAGGCTTAATCAGTTTGTATTAGACTTCAGAGCCAATAAGCAAAACAACAAAAAAGGAATTCTCACTTGTAGATGTAATGAACTTTTAAGAACAGATGTGCAGCTCCTACAATATGTGACACAGACATGATATTTAAAAACATTAACAAGGTTTATTCAACAACAACACAATGCACGAGAATAATTGATAACACAAAAGAATCGTCTTTGCATTGGTATTTTTTTTGTCGCGCACTCCCACAAGAATCACTCACCTTCTTCATCCTTGACTGAACATGGATCCAAAGCTACATATGAAACTTTTAGGTGTAAAACTTAAACGCGTAAGATTTTCCCATATGCGCCCAAAAAAAGGTGCTGAATTAACGTGCTGTAATTAATCGATAGGAAACCAGAACGGGCATAAAACTATTTTAAAAATAGTTTTCTAGTGTTTTGGAGATTTTGAGACCAGACCACAATCAAAAATAATAAAAAATATGCAACACACATTAGTTATTCTAATATGTGTATGACCGCAATTATGTGCTCGCTGGAACAATATATCTGAATATGTGGGTATTCACTGAGCCAAATCCCCTTTGACTGTTATGTTCATCGCACCGAGACGCAGACTTCTTGTTGGTACCTTGTTTCGCCTTTTCTGCATGTGATACACATTAATCACATGTTCCACAGACCCCCGCCTCTGTCGGGCGAATCGTTATGGTGACACTCGCGCGTTTTATCAGAGCAGCAGGCAGCCAGCCGCACATTGCGCGTAAAGTGCGGTCCTAGTAGGCTACACCGTGCCGCGCAAGCACCCCAGGACCGAGGAGAGGGGGAATTTAGAAACACTTCAGGGGTGGTTTACCTCACATGCGAGCGCTGGTGCTGCAAAAGAAAGAAAGAATATCACCCAGTGCCACTTCAAGTCTTTTCTACAATGTTGAACTAAAATACTGCAGATCTGAAGGACAAATTCATAAAAACTCATTAACAATTAAAATCACTCAATAGACCTAAATCATCAGTTTCCTGTTACTTGTGTTATATTTCTGCATTTGCAGTAGTTGGTCTTTCAATCACTCTCCACTGCGGCTTTTAAATAAATTAGATAGACATAACGACTGTGAGCTTGAAAGTAACTATACTCACTTCTACCTAAACCTTTCCATTCAAAAAAAGGAAACAAAGAAACACAGACATAGAACAACACTTAGCATAGGATAGTTTAAGTTGTTGCAACAATACCTCAGTACTTATCACCAACAGTGATTCATTTAATTTCAAATAAGTGATAAAAAGCAACAACTGTGTATAAAGGGACAATTTGTAAAGTATCTCTCTGTGTGTAGCCTTTTAATTACATTTTTACTTTCTTCTTAAATTTAATTTAGACAGTCAGTAGACTTTATAATTTTCTAAATATTGCGGTTTGTATTTTTAAAATAAAAAAAATCATAATCAAACTTTAATAATAACAAATAAACGAATCTATAACCTATACAATTAACCACCAGTGAAAGAAGAAATTGTGGGAAAATTTGTTTAATGTTGTTTTGTTTTTCAATATACAGTGTACTGACTTATGATGTTTAAAAATTATTAATTAGACTATAGGCAAAATGAGACTATGCACTGTATAAGGTTTTAAACTTTGATAATTTAGATAAAATCTTTGCTATTAAATCCTAATTTTAAACTGATAAATGAAAGAAAACTTAGTTCGATATTTCTCTAGCTCTTAGTTGTAACTTTTATCTATTGAGGGCCAGAAATGTTTGGTTAATTCAAATATAATCACCGCTAGATGGCGCTGGTCCAAAGCGAACCTCAGAAAAATTCTTGAAGGGCCACACAGTTGCCTGCTCCACTTTGGATGGTAAGTTATGGTAAGTGAAGCTATATACATATTTAAGAGGTTATAATAAATGTGTTTTAGATTACTTACATTAATGGAAATTGGTATATAACTCCAAATTTTCTGACAAAATATGAAAAATAAAACGCGCATAAAGCGTATTTTTCTTCATTCACTGCAAAACTTTGCTCACTTTGATTTTTCTTCATTCACTGTAAAACCTTTCTCACTTTGATGTATTTAGCTACAAATCAGGACAGGTAGGGGAAAGAGGGATAAAACAATTTTCTAACTCATATCTAAGAGCAGTCAAAATATTCAGTCAAAGTTGACCGACAGCGACTGGTTGTGCAGAATTTAACATGATCTATATTCATACTACTTCATTACCTCCTGCTCATCGTGTTTTTAATAAATACTGTAAGATGGTTTAGTGGAACTGCGACGTAAGAAGAGAAAAAAGTACTTTTTCCTCTATAGAAAACATTTCTATAGTCTATAGGCCTATAATCTGAAAAGTTATACAGGACATTTTCATAGATTTAACACTAATTTCACTTGACATGTTGTTGCATAAGACTTTACTTTTGAACATGTTGTTTGTTAAAGATAAACAGACTCAGGCAGAATTTTTGATCTAAATTAAAAAAACAAAAATTACATAATGGTATAATGTATAGTCATAATAATAATTCATATTAAATACAAATGTCTACACACACACACTCACTTACACCAGTACCGTGCTCCAGACGCACGGTAGAGGCCTTATATCAGGGGCTTGCATGCTCTGCATGACCCGTGACTGATTCGAGTTAACAGCTGACTCTTTTCCATTACAAATGGCTCGCGGATAATCTAGATAACTACCGGATCACGCAAACCGAGCTGCCTGGATGTGGTGCGCCAGTCTCTGGCACCACCAAGGCATTCGAATTAAATATTATACAGTTAGAGTTACTCTGTGGAATATAGTTACTCTACGGGGAATATTAGCATTTTTTGGTCATGACTTTATTTTTATTTCTATTTTTGCGGTATAAGTTCTCCAAATATAAACGGAAGTGCGCATGTGCACCCATAATGTATCACATAGTAACTGCCGGTAAATAAATAAAAACCCTGTCACAATATCCGCTTCGGTCTTAGCAGTGACCATCCCAGTAATTAGCCCAGACTAAAGATGATTTTTTTATCTTCCAACATCTCTGCTATTTATACGCACAACACTGGGGTGGAATACAGGCTTCGCATTAGTCATATGTGGACTATAGGCCACCGTGAATGACCACTAAAAAGGATGCAGGCCACACCAGACTTTTTTTTAAACCACTCACAGTTAATTTTCAAAGACCTTTTTTTGTTAGTCATTTTTCCTCTCTCCGTTTTTTCACTCGCCTCTGTGACGTTTCCTCCCCATGTGATCAGGGCAGCGGTATAAAAACAGAGGGAAGATCCGCCCCCTCTGAGATTCAGGTTTGGTCCTTTTGCAGGTTCCCGTGCGCATTTCTCAGCCTGGCATCGGCAGGACTGTTCGTTAGTCGGCGATAAACCTAGAAACATATGGAAACATCCAGAAACCAAGGGGGCATCCACCACTGGCGGCGACACGTGCTCCTCTCCTCTCCCCCTCCTCATATGAGTTTTTGAAGAGGGAGGGCAGGGCAGCTTCTGCATCTCATCGTCTTCCTCATCTGGCGTCGGAGGGCACAGCCGTAGCCTACGTGAGCCATGACTCTGAGCTCAGAGATGTCAGATGCCTCCATCCTTTCGGAAGAGACCGACATAGACGTGGTCGGCGAAGGGGAGGATGGGGACAACCAGACGCGCTCATACGTGGACGATGTGGCGCAGATGCACGACGGCATCCTCCTGGCCGGCTCCCCTTCTTCGTGCCTGGACAGCTCCACTTCCTCAAGGGATACATACAAGCCAGCGGGCAAGAACACCCTGGTGAAGCCCCCTTATTCCTACATCGCCTTAATCACTATGGCCATCCTGCAGAGTCCCAAGAAGAGGCTCACTCTGAGCGAGATCTGCGACTTCATCAGCAACCGCTTCCCGTACTACAGGGAGAAGTTCCCGGCCTGGCAGAACTCCATCAGACACAACTTATCCCTCAATGACTGCTTCGTCAAGATACCGAGGGAACCTGGGAACCCCGGGAAGGGCAACTACTGGACTCTGGACCCGGAGTCGGCTGACATGTTCGACAACGGCAGCTTTTTGAGGCGGAGGAAACGCTTCAAGCGGCAGCAGACGCAGGACTTGCTGCGGGAACACAACGGTTTTCTCCCCGCCGGCGCCGCGTATGGCTACGGACCGTACGGCTGCGCAGGATACGGCATCCAGCTCCAGTCCTACCACACACACTCGGCGCTTTTCGCTTTTCAGCAACAGCAACAGCAGCACTCCAGGCATTCACACACGGGAACCATGATCCCCGCACCGTCTTTGATGCCCACCACCACGGACTTAGCCAGGAGTAGGTTTTATCCCCAGCTCAGCTCCAGTCTGGGCGCAGCCACCGTCCAGGCTGCAGCCCCGGCGCAGAAGTCCAGCTCTCCCGTGCAGCGGTCTCCGTTCTCCATAGAGAGCATCATCGGGGGGTCAATGAGCCCCCCTAGGACTTCTCCGGTGGTTGTCCCGGTCTTACCGTCCTCTCTGGGGCCTCCCGTGGCCAGCCAGCCGCAAACCGTGCCTTCGGGAGCTGTTTTACACCCGGCTGAAAACTTTCCGAGTAGAGTTGTCAGCGGCACTAGCGGCTGTTAAATGTCTTAACTACAAACTTTTCAAGAAACTAAAAAAGATACAGCAGCAAAAAGTAAAAAAACACGCCCCTCTCTGAAGGTAGGATTATTTTTGTATGTTTATTTGATAGCACGCAGCTGAATGATGGACGTAACAAACAAACACGATCGGTGCCTATATTCATGCTGCTTCAAAAAGTTCTATTTATGTTGCTTTTCTTCAGCGAGAATCAGGCTTTTCACACCAACTTTACTTTTGTTTTCCATGAAGTGAATCGTTTCCGTCACTGTTTAGGGCGTCTCAGGATAACAGGTTATAAATGATCACATGTTTAAAATAGGCTAATAATGTATTTGTGTCCAACACATCCATGTTTTTTTTTTATTTCTTTGGCAAATCAAAGCATTTTAAGGTTTTGATTTGAACTTTGTATTAAGAGACACAGAGAGAAAAGTCATACATTTATAATAATAATATGCAGTGTGTGTTTATTTCAGTAATAAAACATTGTAAATTTTTTGGCAAGTATTGTGTAATTGAAGTGTGATATTTTTACACAGTTTGTTTTTCAACAAGAATAAATTTCGTTTTGCAAAAAAAAAGAGAAAACGAGCTAATCTGTTTGGAAATACATTTATGAACTAATCTCATGCGTCATGGCTTTAGTGCGACACCCAAGGGTTTATAGCTCACTTCAGCAGACACTGGGCCACAAAATGCTGCCAAAAAACATTAGGATGAAGCTGTTAATGTTTTCTTTTGGGCTCTACACGTTGTGGTTGTGTGTATTAATCAGCTAACAGTAACTAACTGGCTTTGAGCGAGTGTTCCCTTTTTTCCCGGAGAGCGTGTGTGCGCACGCGTCATGCGCCACGAAGAAATAAACGTCTACGTCGTTAGTATGTATTTTATTCCTAACTTTACTTCACAGTGTTCAGACGTTGCATTCTCTAATGCCAGTGCACACTTTGGAACATGCGCACACGGGCTCTGCGTGTCCATCTGACCTCTCTCACACTCATCCTCGTAATTACACTGAGCGGACAGGAAAGTGTCAGCGGGGTGAGACGGGGGCTGTATTTTGCTGCTTCAGGTCGGTGATTATACCGGTGCTGATGTCTACAGCTGGCCAGCTCTTGAGAAAACACTCCTCGTCCAATATTTCATTATCTCCTCTTATTTGACATAGTTTTCCCAGAGAAAATGAAATGCTGCCACTGGAAGCCTCGCTCCGTGTGCGCCACGGAGGCCAGCAGGGCTCGCGGACGGCGATGTTTTGGAGGTTAAACCCACCTTAATCCACTCGCCATGTGTAGTGTTTACTCTTTTTTATTTGAGGCATTTACTCGTCCCACGTAGTAGCTGACACAAAAAGCCAAACAGAGTGGTTTTTACGCAGAAGCTCGGAGGAAATTGCAGAGTTAAGAGCTATGTTAAAACCGACAGGAGCATTTCTTAATATTTTTTTAACCATCTACAAACACGACTCATCTCCAAGCCGCACATCAGCGTGAAGCAGGTGCTACAGCCATGGACTGCCTGTGAACACCTGTGTGTCCGCGATGCTGCGGGACGCGTCAGACTCCTGACAGACTCTTTAAATGTTTCATGAGCTCGGCGTGTAGCGTCTATTACGCAGGCCCGCTGCTTCCGTGACTGGATGTGTGTGTCTGCCTCCCCTGACTCCAAGCAGCGCGCGCGCGCGCGCGTGTGTGTGTGTGTGTGTGTGTGTGTGTGTAGTAGATAGCTAAATTGGTGCAGCGCTTGGAGCCGGTTCACTGGGCCACGGGAGGACAGCTAATGCGTGATGATGTAACACGCAGAGAGAGAGAGAGACACACAGACACACACATAGTGAAGGGAGAGGGAGAGCAGCAGGGAAGGAGGTCAGTTGTAGCCTACTGTATGAATTTGTTTACAAATACAGATGGCTATACAGGAAGAAGAATGGATGCAATAAGACGTTATTGTTGGCTGCACTATCACAATAAGAGTCCGGTGACTTTTCTGACTGGGGTGATTTTATGGATTTATTTATGGGAATTCCTCGTTGGACACACCGAGAGTGTGTATGGCGTACACGCTGTGAATATACGAGTCTCGTGGACTTTTAATCACCATTATTAATATCTTATAACGTGTTTACTTGTGTGATTATATAAACTTTCCTGTAGGTCATTCTCAGTCATTTTATGCCTCACGTAAATGCTAATTGCTCTGGTACCGGCCAGATGATAAATATCAGTAGCCAATAGCTGTGGTTTGTAGCTTTATTCAGACTATGGGCCTGGAATGATTTGCGAACTCAGTTAGGAAACTGCATTAAGGCAAACGCCACACTGAAAACCCGTCAAGTCATAGCATATACTCTCCCCTCTTCTTTAGCTGTAATTAACTCAAACAACACGAATTATTCTTATTATTATAACTGTGGATACCAGGTATCTCATGTAAAAATATATATAGTTATTACAGATTAAACCCAAAAAATAAACATGGATTC
>JAUMHF010000004.1:2948190-2978159 GCA_032359275.1 Microctenopoma steveboyesi | reverse complement strand
CTACGGCGAAACAGCCCCTCTGAAAACTTTCACACAGGAACGATTCACTCATTTACGTGGAGCTATGTTCCTCTTTCTCTTATTATTAATTTGTGTATTTGTAAAATCATTTTACACGATGAAAGTCATTGGGAGAGTTTAGTTTGTGTGACTCGGAATTTCTAAACATAATTTTAAAATACCTGCAACTGTCAGGTTTGAGAAACTAGATCACAGTATAGATATTTTTTTTTAAAAGGGGGCTTTTGTTGAAATTGCCGGATCATGTGGACATCAGGCTCCTTGAGCATGACAGGATCTGAGTGAGCGGTTTGTGCTGCTCACAGGTCACAGGTCCTGAGTAAAGGGAATAAAGCACAACGATCAGGCCATAAAAGACACTGGGCTCGAGAATGATCTGTATTTCAAATGAGGTTAGAAAGACCTGATTCTTTAGTTTGAATATGTTTCATAATGGGCTTTACTGGACACAAATCAACTCACACCGACTTCATAGGTTTAATTCAGCACAAGTGTAAAAACTACAACTACTTGAATTTATGGAAACAGGGTTAAACGCGTTTTCCTACAAAATAAAAGGCAGTGCGTTTATATCGTATGTAAGACACATATAAATGTTATATAAATAAAATCTTTTTCAGCCCAGTGTTTTCTAAATTAATTTACACTCCATTATCAAAAATTGTTTCAACTACACTTTAAAAAGTTTTTCTACCTCTAGAAATTAAACATTCATCTTCTTGACCTGTAAAAAGCTAATTTAATTTCGTCTCAGTATAAAGTAGTTGTTAAAAGGTTATATTCCTGGCTTATAATAATGCCTTAATATAAAATATTAAACTATTTATGAACGCATGCTGTACTGTTTAAAGTGCAACAATAATTTCGTACCAATCGCTCTGTTTAGTAATAAACTAAAATAACAGCCTCTTTCATTTTTATAATCAATAATAACTGTATAGTACTAGTCATGCAAAGTAACGCAGTACAGTTTTTATTATATTAGGCTTATGTTTATTTAATTGTTGTAAAATTTTAAAATACCAAGTAATACATAAATAAGAAAACAAAAATGAAAAGAGGCCTTAGATACAATCAAAAGTTAAAAATGTATTCACAAAAATCAGCACGACACAGATTCTATTGCAAAAATAATTATTATCAAAGTTAATTATACATTTAAAATAGTATAACGTAGTAAAACGTTTTACCATTATTATTAATTTGAGTTATTACAAGGGCAATGCACATTGACTGCATTATAAATGTCACATATTTGCCACAACAGACAAGATTTGAACTGTTGTCTTGAACAACTTTGTTTAAATTGGAAGCAAAAATTCTGGGTCTAAACCTTAGAACATCAGATGAATGTGAAATGTATAGAAAACACAGGAGAATCATAACAAAAAGAGAGCAATTGGAAATTGGGAGAGCAGAAGGAATGAATAGCTCCCAGGGAGGTGCAGAATCTCTCCATCTGCTATTCAGTGTATGGAACCATTGCTACACTTATCCCCTCTCTCTAAAAGGAGCTCCGCTTTCCACCCCATTAAAAAGTTTGGGAACTAATGCCACCCCTGAATACTACCCTAATTAGAGGCTGCTCAGAACTGCAAGGACCTGCTACACAAGAGTGGCTTTGGGATAGATTCTGCTTTTCCCCTTTTGTAATGCTATAGTTTTGCTCTCTTTTTCTACCCATTACTTCTTCCTTTCTTTCTTTCTAGTACAAGCAGCACAAATCTTTTATCCTTTTTTTTAGCACTTTTGATCCAACTCTGCATAGACACAGAGACACAGAGATGGTGAATGTACCGTGCCATAGCAGTGATGACTACACGTGATGAGCCTTGCAGTTACAGTAACAGCTGTAGAGATGCATGAAGTGCTGTTTGACAGAGGAATTACAGACTCTGGCTCCAGGCCACCTTGCTTCAGACAGGCCACGGACGAAACACCGAGCTTTCATCACTTCATGAAGTGCAAGCTTACACCTACTTGCACATAATTTATTTAGCTGAAGACTTTTATGGGTGTTTTTATTTGTCCTATGTTTTGCCTGTCTCACCTTAGTGTGAACCCACAGATCCGGGATCTGCTGCAGAATTATGTTGCTGCCTTTCACTGCATTTTTCACTTTTTTAGTCCTGCACGTGTTTGCTTTGGCATGCTATCCACTCATACAAACAACTGGGGCCCGTAGCTTATCCATCACGCTTGTGCAGAATGTGATGATAAAATAACAGTAGGCTTGAAACAAACCATTTGTTACAGCAGAATTTATTATTCTGTCCACTTGAAACAAAGTACAGAGGTCACCTACATCTCCTACTTAGGTTACAACAATAAATAGAACAGGAATTGGCTGCACATAGCTTCGGCATCACAGCCGGTTGGAAAGTCCCACCGAGTCCTGCATGGTCACTCCAAAGACTCCGGCAGCTGTGTGATGTCACCGCAACATCCGCTGACCAATTGCATCCTACACATCATTTAGCTTCATCACATTACCGTTCGGAGGGCTCTGCTAGAGAAGCGCTGCTCGCGACTACCAGCTTCAGGCCTGATTAGTTACATGCAACAACGCCTTTTGGTCATAAACACATCATCGGGCTCCAGCAGCCCGTTCATCATCGTGACACCCACAGGTAATCTACACCAACGGCTGCAGCTGACACAAGGCAGAACCCAAACATTTCCTCTGAGCGGGAGCCACTTCTAAACACAGACTGCCGGCAAACTACACAGCAAACACAGATCATTACACACCATATAATGTATCCATAACGAGTAAACCAGATAGACTAAAATCTCCTGTGTGCTTATGTGTGGCATTCTTTTGTGCACACGTACGTTTGTGTGCGTAGGTGTAGAGGGGAGTAGCTCAACTCTGGCTTCCTCCGACAGCTTCCAAGTTTGTAATTTCAGTCTGCGTCCTCTGCGTTATGTCATTGCCTTCTCAGTGATGATGGCCTTGTCACTCAAAGGAAGAAAAAAACACATAAAAACTGGAAGCCACCCATGGAGCCCCATTTACTCTTCATTTTTTCTTCCCTAAATATCCTTCCCCTCTCCTCCCCCCGAACATTCCCTTCTGTTTGTATATTTCTTTCCTTCCATCCTCCTCTTTCTCCAGCTCTCCGCCTCATTGACTCGACCACAAAGTGTCTCTTGCAGCTGACTCGGATCTCTAAAAGGAACAGGGAGAGATGCTGGAGCAGAGCATTTAAGTGGCTGGATCGATCCACCCCTCCTCTTCCTATGTCACTGTGTCTTCTCAGACTTCTGGAGCTCTGCCCATCTGTGATATTTGACAGACATGCTCTTCTCGCGCAGCAACAGATCGAGTCACGATTAGATCCAGAGATTTTAGGACACACACACAAGCACCCCCAGCTCTTGGATATAGCCTTTGCCAAAATGTGAGCCACATAAAAGGCAAAACCATGACCCTCTGCAACATATTAGGGATCTGAGCTTTGATTTCCTGAGCAGACACTGGATGGTTATGTATGACATTGCTGAGGTGAAGAAAAGCCAGTAGAAAGACACGTTCTTAAGTTGTCAACTGCCCTCTGGATCTCGAGTCCGTAATGCCTGGAAAAAGAATAGATTAGTGAGTTTGTGGGAGCAAAAGAGTCCAGAATCTGCATGTCTGCATGTTTGACTAACAGTGGCCGGCTGTCACT
The DNA here is from genome assembly GCA_032359275.1 of Microctenopoma steveboyesi. NCBI lineage: Eukaryota > Metazoa > Chordata > Actinopteri > Anabantiformes > Anabantidae > Microctenopoma > Microctenopoma steveboyesi. The sequence continues at coordinate 2,974,467 of JAUMHF010000004.1, read as the reverse complement.
CTTCTATTTCAAATCTTCTTTTTTGGAGAGTGAAAGAAGTTAAGGATGTCCTATCAACAAACCCTTCTCCACTCCTCTCTTTCTACTCCATAGGTTTGATACAATAACAAAAGAAAACACACTCGCAGTGTGCAACAACAACAGTGATTCTCTCACAGGGAGGAAAGAAACTGCAAAGCTGAAAGCCTGCTTTTGTCCAGAGTCCCAGTGTTGAAACCCACTATAGAGAACATCTAAATGGCAAGGTCTCACCAAAGTAGGAAAAAGATTCTGTTTTATTTGATACTTCCTCCCAAGGCAGTAGGCACTTCCTGTTCCCCGTCACAACATTTTCAGGGGCCTCTATCAAAGTTTAAGTTCACAGTAGGTGGTGTCCCGTGGCCCCCGTGTTTCAGGGTGGCCAGGCCTGCCATTTGTGAGCGGATCTCTGTTGGATATGTGAAGTGGCTCCTCTGGCAGGTAACTGGATACATATTCGGGGCCACAGCGGGGAGCAGCAGACCTGCTGAAATGTAGCTTAACTCTGGGGTTAGCAAAGACTCAGTGTACCAGCTTCATTTCAGTGCAATTCCACCGCTAACGGTCGTGAAATACATCTGAGCAGAACCAACAGGCTGCACTCCTACTCAATTCACACAAATTGCAACAGTTCATGAAGCGGTAAAGAGGTCCATCTTGTGTGTTTACTGAATTACCATAATCTGAACTCGCTCCACGCACCCTAGTTGTATCTGCAATCACTCTGGTTCCGGGTGGTTTTCATGTTTTATCTCCAACGCTTAGAGTGCCTCACTTATGCTTCCATTTTGCCCTCTCGTACATGGCAAAGCTGCAAAAGTGGCTTTTACACACCCACATACCATCAGTGGCACTAATTACCACCATCCAATAGTGGTAATTCAGTGCAGTCATTATGCAAACAGCAAAATATCTGTTTTATCAGGGAGCAGCGCACTAACTCTGACTTATTTCAGCTCACATGTAGAATGGAGAAATTACAGGTTCGTGTACGTGGTTTTACGCGGTGCCTTTAAAGGATGATTCTGATCCGTGTTACATGTAGAGGTTGTTTTGCATCAAGTGAAGTAAAGCTAATGGGAATATAATGCCTGCATGTTCCTGTACATGGAAATGCAACGTGGAACCATAGAATTCCAGCTAAAATCTGAAATGTTTAAATTCAATATATTTAAAGAGGAATTTCACACATATGAGGTGACATTTCCCTAAATCACATGACTGTAGTGTGTGAATTGTCACCGGGAAGGCAGAAACTTTTTTTCATATTTTACAGTCTTGGCATAGAGGAGGATGTTTTGAAACATTTATGGAGATTATACTAAATTAATTATTTAAATTAAAGCAAAAATGCTAAAATAATCAGAAAGAAATCTTCCAGGGATGGGTTCACGCTGGGGGAATTTGAATGATTTGTGACTGCAGTATTTCAGCAAATTTGGCTGCTGTCCTGATAAAGTCTTTTACAATAGCAACAGGTCAACTCTGGCTTTTTATCTGCAGTGTTTTTTCAGGTGTTTCCCATAAACTATTGTACGTGGAGCTCTCCACTGTCTACACACATTCTGTATTTGAACTGAAAAAAAGCCAAAGATATTACAACACACTGAACTATAGATGACACTTAAAATGCTGCGATACATATAAAACCTCCATTTACAATATTTTGTATGGGCTAAGCTGAATATTTCGGTGCGTCTTTAACTGTGGTTTGCTGCACGTCAATCCTGGACTAACAGCATCGACATTTGTTAAAAGCCTGTGTTTGTTTCTGTAGTCTTGGACATTTATCAAACGATGCCTCCGACGGTCATGGCGGCTGCTTCGTGTACAGCACTGCAGCCTGCGCAGCCAACCCAAACACGGCAGAATAATACATTTGGAAACTTTCAACATAACTGGATTAAAGTGTGAGTTATTGTTATAAAAGCAAAGATATTAGGTGCCACATAAACATAGTTAAGAATTTTAGCAGTAAGTAAAGGGGCAAAAAAAGGACTAAAACTCTCCGTCTGCCTGTGTGGCTCGCTGTTTTTACAGTAGCTTAATTGATTCACTGTCCACACTGGTCTCTTTTTCGGACTCTCTCCATCCTCTCCTGTCACTCCTCACTCAGGTTGAACGAGGTGGTGGAGGGGTCCAGGACGGGGTCTCCCTGCAGTGTGAGCACATGTGCTACACAGATCAGTGTGTTTCCATTTCTCTGCCCGTCGTCACAGGGGATAGGATTACCGTGTGCTGGTGAAGGAAGACCAGTGCAGTGAAATGCAGAGCTGCTTGGATGGTGATGGGGATGGGGATGTCACAGAGCAAACACATAAATCTGTGCATCTGAACGTTGCTCATTTATTAGCTGGGCAAATTTTCCTCCCCCTATTAAACTCATACCTCGCTTTCAACCTCCTACTTCTGCAGCCGTTGAATAGAATAGATCAGTCTTAGGAGACATACATCAATGCCTTTCCTATAGCTCTTTGTGCCATTCAAAGGTAGAATAAGAAAAGTTGTGCCTAGTTTCATTTATAGAGTCTATGAGATCAAGAAGCAGTTCCCAGTAAATGTGGAGTAGAAATAAAAACCGTCACGCCAAACCGTCTTGAATGAAAATCTGCACATTGCTGTTTTTACCCATTTCCCATTATCTGTTACTAAAACTAATCTTAGGTTACAATCAAGACTGGAAGTGGGATAAAGCAGATACATCGTAGCTTTGCTTTATCCAAAAATAAAAATGAAATACATCCTCCTACCAGCTTCTGGACCTCGATTTGACACTCATATTTAAGTCACTGTCATGACAGATAACACAGAGTTTACTGAGTTTACAGAGTTTGCTCCCGTGTTTTCAGCCTTTTCATTCCTCGTTATCCACACAGCGCTGCTGCACAACCTACCTGATCTCCAGTTCAGAACAACTTGAGCTTGCAGCTGAGCGGCGTGGCAGATTGATGCTCTCTCGTTAATACTTAATGACTTTTCCAGTCTAAACAAATAATCAGTTGCTCAGTAGTAGAGCAGGGGGATTCATTGGGCTTCCCGATTCGCTCTTTAGGGATTCAGAAGGGAGAGATGGAGGGATGGAGGAGTAATGGCAGCCCAGGAGTGGAGAAGGCTTTTACCAAAGACTTTTTCATCCCTGTCTGGTGCTGCTATGAGGGCAGCCAGTGTGGTGACCTCTCCCAGTAGGAGGGGTCCACTAGTGACCCCTGTATTCCCCTGCATCCCCTTCCAGCCTCGGCTCAATGCAGGCCATTCATGAGTGTGTGTTTATCTTAGTGATGCTCCACAGGGACAAACTGCTATCCACTGCCATTTTATAGAGCCTGAGGGGCAGAGGGAGAGAGAAAGAGAGAGCAATGGAAGCATTTAACTACTCTACTCACACTCACACACAATAACATTTCTATATACCCCCTTTGCTACCAGTTTGTTTTTCCGTCTCCGCGCTCTAAAATGCCATCATAATAAACGTGATTCCTGATATTATTTTGTTTCAGCAAGACACCATTTGGCTTTTGGAGGATTAATATGCGCAGAAGAATAACACAAACTTTCGCTCTCTCACACTGCCTTAGACAAACATACAGCGGAGGCGTACCCACCAGGAGTGAGAGGGAGAGAGTGAAGAAAGTGTTGAAGTATGTCTTACAGCGCTTAACCAAGTGAACCTTGAAGTTATTTAGCTTCCTTCAAACCAAGCATCTGGATCTCCCCAGCTCCTCCTTGCCAACATCAGCCTCCAGGGATCTACCATAGGACAGAGCGTGGAGGAGGAGATGCATACACTTTGTTTTTACAGCTGAGATCATTACATTTGCACACGCAGGATTAGACAAAGGGCGAAGCGAGGTTGGGGATGTCTTGCGACACATGCGTCTTCATAGGGAGGAATTTGCAAACTCATGTCCCACAAGTGAAAACTGCTCAGCATCATGTTGCGAGTGATCTAAAGCATGTGGGTGATCGCTTGCACACATGTATCACTCTTTGTCCCATCACTCTTCAAAGAGAGTGTGCTGGGTGTGAGGCTGATGTGTGGCGCGCTGGCTGACCACCCACGACACAGCACTTCAACTAAAGTGAATTAATGTCTCACATCATTGATGATATGCATCAGAGCAGTGATATCCCTGCATTGAACATAGTCTCACTAACTTTCCTTGTTTAGCATGTGTCTGCAGAATTTAAGCTTAATTAAACTGTCAACTATAAAGTGTGACGGCTACAGGAGATATATCCCTGATAATGTATTGGACCATAGTGTGAGTGCAGACAACGGTAAAAGACGTAGGCTACTTTCACATAGGTTCATCTGGAGAGTCTCCAGATGTAGAAGTTACACAGTCTCAGGTGATGTAAGCTAAGGAGAAACTGGAGCTCACTTACTTAAAAGAGTTGGGAGATCAGAAAACGAGGCTACATTAGCCACTACTAGACTACACAACTGGTCCGAACGGTTGTTGTGTTTTGTGTAAGGTCCCAGATTTGACAGAAAGAGGAGTGCACAAAATAAAAAACATAGCTCTAGTTCTGCTGCATTGATTTTGATACATACAGAATGTATTTGGCACCAAGCACATCTTAGATCAATTCATTATGTGACAACATGTGACTGATGCGACCACTTTTCCATGTTGAATTCATGCAGTATGGACAAAAATAAAACGAGGAAGGAACAAACGTCTTTGGAGTACTGACGATTTTTTAGATATGCTTGAGAAATGTCACCTTGAAATTGTAATGTCTATGATTTTTCATTGCAGTTTGCATCACATACGTAACAAAAAAGATTTGAGTTGACTTGATTAATTCATTTTCAACAATTTAGATCAAAAGTAGAAAGGAAACATGTTAAACTTATGCATAGTTGCCACATAAAGAACGATGAAGAATCATTTTCATGTGTGTAAAATGCACACAAGAGATTTAGGATAAGTGCAGCGTCTCCCGATACTCTCCATATACAGTACAGACCAGCGTCATTGTACTGTGTGGTCGCGTGTTGCAGGATGACAAAACCTTCCTTAAAAACCACTATAGTAACCAATAAATGCGGCCCACGTTTTCACAGTCTCAAACCTCTTTGCCCACTAATCAATTCCTGCTCTGCAGTGTGTCAGAACTCTTTCATATCCCCAACACAAGTCCAGATGTTAGTAAAAAAAACATATTGTATCTCACTCTGCTACACAGTGATACTGTGCTGTGTTTCTCACATTGATTCCTGTAGGTTGGTAACTATATTATATGATTTCAGGTTCTGATGACCCGGCGTGTTGCTAATAAGTCGTCACTCATCGTTGTCGTCATACAGTCAGTATTAATATGCATACAGTGCTCTCTGGGATGCTCAGCAACAGGAGTTTGTTACCTCGCCGAGGAGGCAGTCAGATGAAATTCTTTAAAACAAAAAACCCACAGAAATGATCACTGTCTTGCTTTCCACGTGCACATTCGACGAACGATGGCAGCGAGCACCGACCACGGGGTGCAGCTCATTCTCAACAAAAGCCACCTTGTGTTTCGCCATTCGAATGCTTGTGCAGTGTGAAGCAGCAGAAGAAGGAGCAGTGAGGACGTCTACTGCCTCTTCTGTCTGCATCAATTAGATAAATATGCATACGTCTTCTTCTTGTGAATGCCTCAGTGGCAGACTTTGCCAAAACAACACAAAAACTAGAACAGTGATACGAACATGTCAATATTTTGATTGTTTAATAAATTGAATGGTTTTTATCATTAATTCATTGCGAGTTATTTCTTTCTTTATTTTTGTACTTCTACAGCTTCAAATCCATTTTCGGTAAATCTCTCTAGAGAAATTTCCCTGCATGAATTGGATGGTGTGCTTGAATGGTTTATCTTTAATAAAGGGGAATCTGGGAAAGTATTTCGCTGCACTGATTAATGCAACTTCAGTTTGACACGATCACCGCACGCAGTAAACGCCGTAGAAAATACATCTACTTCAGTTTCACATCATTTCTAGCCACGGTCAGGCCTGTTGCTGGCTCTAGACATGTCTTAATGGATTGTTTCAGTTTCATCGCTGCTGGTGGCTGTTTGTCCTGCATGCGTACTGGAGACCGCTGCATCCAAGACTTGCAAACAACAAACATTACTCAGTCCCATTACACTGGCAACCACTTCAAATTAAAATCCATTTTTTAATTATTTTAATGACCATTTCTGAGCATAGCCCCAAAGCACATTTTCTCTGTGGTCACTTGACTAAGAACTGTCTCACCAACTAAATTTAAATAAGACAGAGGAGACAGAGTTTTTTACATTCGTGGCCTCTTAATTCTGGAACAATTTATTTTATTAAAACTCTTCATTTTTACATTTCTTTTAAACAGTTTTAAAACTATGCATTTTGTTAAGAACTCTGTTGATTCTGTGTTTTTTTGTACTGGACTTTAGTCTTCTCATGTTTTTACTCCTTTTACAAACTTCATGAAGCCTTTTTAAACAACGTAGTCGTTCAAAGATGTGTCATAATGAAATATTATTATGATTAGTTTTCCCAGTACCAGTAGTGGTGATTGTTGTTGTAGTAGGCATGTTGCCATGTTGATATTGCTGTATAAAAAAACAACACACATTTACCACTCAGCAGTAGGTCAGCTCTGTGGGAGTCGTAATGGCACACGGCTGATGAGTCACAATCTTCCTCACAGCCTAGAAAAAACAGTGTGCATCTCTTTGTCGTGAAGATACACGGATGGACCAACATCAGCAGTAGTTACTGGTATTAATATCATACAAATACAACTGTGCTGTCAGATACAGAATACAGAGGGTGCTGCAGTGGAAGGTGCAGTGGTTAATATGACTCCCCAGGACATTTGCTTTAAAAGCCTCATAAGTGAAGCCACCGGACAAAGTTAAACCACAAGCAAAGCAAAGGAACCTGTATTTTGAAGATGGTAAAAACCACCATCATACGCTGCTATCATAACCAGCCAAGTGTAAAGTTCGGAATTTACTTGTAATGTCCGACAATAATTTGAAATGGGAAAACAGTGATGATTTCTTTTCTTCCTCTTTGGTGTTTTCTGCTCACTGTTGTCTTCACAATATACAATTTATGCAACGCCGCAACCATTTCGCGTAATTAGAAGGCGAGCAGCTGTGATTGTAAAAACAATGCAGCAGATTTGATATTTTAGGTACCTATCTGAACAAACGTTAAACTTGCCATTACATGTGCATATGTCTTTGTTGCACATGAGCGCTCTTGTGTATTTTACAGGCCTGCTATGTTTAGCTCCTTGGGAATATCACAAGAATGCCGAAACCGGCCTTTTTCCATAAAACTCCTGCTATAGTCCTCCCATTTTGAGGTTTCTGGCTTTAACATGCTCTGACATACTTCAGTAAATATAATTTCCTTCATTTTTTATTATTATTTCTATACCAAACTAGACTCTTCAAAGGTTTGAAATCTTTTTTGCTAACCCCTGTTTCTCAGTTGCTGAGTTCATTGCCAAAGAGCCATGACCTCATGCTGTAATTTTAGTCTAATTCCAGTTGGGGGGGGGACTCAGCTGAGCAGGCCACTGATTCAAGACCAAAGAGGTTAAGAAACTACCACTGGCTAATAGCAGAGGTAGCGATGCTTAAGAAAATAAAGATCCCTTTTTGACCTTTTTTACTTCCTCTTTCAATTGCTGCTCTCAATCATTTTTTCTCACCAAAGGGCTGACTGCAGATGTTTTCATTTATGAAAGATCATTTTGCTGCAGTTCCACTGCTTCAGAGCGAATATTGCACACTTTCATCCACGGAATGCAAACCTTAAAGAAACAGTTCAGCATTTTTAATAGCGCGCTTACATTTAGTTAAGAAAATTAATTATGACTTACGTACCGGAATGCTAAATGGGAATCAACCTAACAACAAAATCCCCTTTAGAGCTCACAAGTTAACACACGTGTAATTTATTGGTACCACACTTGAATAATTAGATAAAATACAGTTCTGACATTTTATAAAAAGGGTCAGTATTTCTTGGCGCTGAGCAGTTTCCAAACAACTGGCGGAGACTCCAAGAAGCTACTGGTCTCTGCTGAGAAACAGCCTGGGCAATTTGAATTATGACATTTTTAAACCCACTAAATCTATACAGTTTTTCTAGACAGACGGTCTCCTCGTTCATTTTCCAAATGTCAAACTGATTCATGTGGTTTGCTGCATCATAATGTTTCACCTGTTGGGGGAATTTTGTGTGCCGTTGCTTAAACTTTACTTGCTAAATCAGAATTTGTTGATGACACAAGGTTTTAGAGAGTCAGCAGCACTTTGGCTGTTCACCAGGACCGTGTGTGCTCCTTTTTATTTCTACATAGCTTAGCGTAATGTTAGTACTAGTTAATTTCCTGACTTATTGCTACTTGTTGTCTATTAATCAGAAAGAGTCCATAAAATCGTCTCTTTTATTATACTGGATATTGATGAGGACACTGATACATTAGTCTCACCCTGGGTAAAAAAACAAATCACCAGCACTTGCAAAACAATGAGGAAGAGACATAAGCGTGCAGTAAATGGTGGAAACAGAAAGCAAATATGCATGTTTACCATCCAACTGCAGACTGATGAATCTACAAAAGTATTTTTTTCGCCGTGTTCTTCCGGCTTCGTGGGCCACACTGTAAGCTGCTCGAATTGCGAAGGGGACTCTAACTATGCCGGCACAGAAGTGGAGGAGGGTGGTCTCTTTTCAGAATTTGTGAGGTGTGTGAGTTAAAGTCTGGTGTCGTTCTGCTGTAACTGACTCAGTAGTAATAAACCCGCTGTTTGGGCAAAGTGCCAGAGAGCAAAGAACCACCAGGAAATTATCCACTCTGAGCCACTGACCTGTTGTCGCAATGTGCCAAAAAGGAGACATTTGCTTATTTTCATGACAAATTCTCTAAGAAAGATTTCATGTTCCTGTTGCCTGGGCCTCTAAGAATCTGTTGACTCCGTTGTTTGACATCCACTGTTCCCCTCTGAGCCTTGCAGTTGCAGAGGTGTGAAACTCCTCCAGCCTTAGACAGAAGCCTCTCATTGAAAGCCTGTTGGCCCGTCAGCGCTCCCACTGTCGTCTCACTCCCAGACAACCGCGCCTTCTAACCTTCCGTTAGCCTGAAATCCCATCTGTAATCCCATAATGTGTCTCCTCGTCCGTTTCTATCTCACACACATGCAGACGGCTGTCCTCCTCCTGCTTTTCTAGACTGCGTGTGCTCCTCTCCCAAGTACGTTCATGTGAGTCCTTTGTCACTGCTATTTCTCATGCTCTCCTTACACTCATCCAACACACCGGGTGATATTTTAGAGATTTTATTGTGTGCCTAGAAGAAAGTCCGTTAGGAAGGCGATTTATTTTACTGGAGTTCACAAAAGACATACAGCAGATGATGATGCTAAACATATAAATGCTGTGGAGGAGGAGTTTTACAACCCAACCTATGTTCATGTACGTAGACAGTGCGATTCGTCCGTGTGGGTTTACTGTGACTCCTATATGAAGCGTCTCATGCGCAGAACACTCGAGGACACTAAAGCCACACACAGCGTTTGTGAGAGATTATTAGAGCGAAAGATATTGAGTCTGCCGCTGTGGGAGGAGGTTCCTCGATAGACCGAACCAATGGACGGAGAGCCAGTGTGTCTATGTGCACCATAGGGCTGAAGTGTGTGTATACATGTGTGTTTGCATAAGGGGGGAGGGGATCTAGTAATAAAATTACAGGCACTAAGATATATAACAGTAACGACACATGTTTGCATTGTGACAGTACCTCGGCATTGATAGAATCAGTGCCATTATAATACATAAACATACAGCTGATGCCCTAATAAATCACTTAAAAGCAGAGCTTCATTCTGGAAAACGATCACAGCGAAGATTTGTAGGTCCTCTAACTTTTTTAAACTGCATCATGGAAATGAATTGTGATGAAGTATGAAATTAAATGATATCTATTTATATTGTATATCCACGCATGCTAACAAGAGGAGATAAGTATGTTGTTATACTGAGGCCGTCTGAGAGAAAGAGGTGTACATACTGTTTAAGCAGGACATCACAGCTGCTGAGCACATGGAACAACAGTGTCTTTGTATTCAATTTCTTAACAAAATATCGATTTTAGGTGATTCCATATTCACAGATTTAATTCCTTTCAATATAAGAGAACAGATTAAATAATATGGACTAAATATTAATCCAGGATGTCTTCTAATAAGTCACGAGGGGACGTGTCAGTACTGATGCTTAATTTACTCACATGGTAAAAGTACAAGCTAGAACTCAGTTAGGTGTGGAGTAAATGAGTATTACTACTTTACACAGTATGTTACTAGGTAGTTTCAACTAATGGTTTATGACTTTGGGGTCTGTAAAATCATTTTTGTCATGAACTGATCAAACACTGCTTCATTTTAGCCACTATTTTAATCCATAAGAATGCATCGTGTTTTTTCTTATCACAGATTTGATATGTACACTGCAACTTATTTCTGACTAATGATTACAGCTATCCCATCAGGGGAGTAAAAACGTAGTGATGCATATATATACTTTGAGCTATGCTGAAGTAAAGTGAATTTATACCCGTGACTGCTGGTGAAGAAGCATATGGTCAGATGTTTAATGAAAAAGTGGCTCAGCAGTCAGTTGATATTCCAGCTGGGAGACTGAAAAAGCAACACTGGCAAGACCAAGGGAAAAGTACATCAATAACACAGCTAAACATACAAAAAACAGCCTTTGTCTCGCGCACACACACACAAACACAGACTGACCGAGGCAGCACACGCAGTTTGCACTGTTCTACTTTTGTTAATGAAAACCTGCTAAATGTTTGCTTCTCCTGTTAGACATAAGTAAGCAGGGGCGGTCTGGGAATGGAAAAGCAACCTAGAAGCACAAAAAAAGGGGAAACCTCAGAGTTAACTCGGCGGATTGGTGGAAGGTAGATGGGCGTGGTTACATGAGTGAAGGTAAAAGACATCGGAAAGCTCAGTCTGATTCCAAGTGCTTCTAGCCTGAAAGTTTGCGTGAGGCAGCTTAACGGAACGTCGGGTTGTTTTTCCGCTCCACTGCTTTCTGGACTGAACTATAAACTAAAGACGACATCCTCTCATTAGTCTGCCCTGTGTAGCAAAGCCAAGCCATTTAGTGTACCCAAAATCCCATTGTTTAATTGTGCGGGCCAAGTCAAAGGTCAACCAAAATATTGATGAACTTTTTTAAGGAAGGAGGGGGAGTCAGTGAGGCTTGAAGCGGCGGGGAGGCAGACGAGGGCAGAGGTGCAAGGGCCACAAACACAGCTGTACTGAAGCGCACACAGATCCTGCCCGGACTGTAGCACTGGGAAAACAGAACGGAACCGCGTTCCACAGTCATATTTTCACTTTGGAGATGTGACATAAGCAGGTACAGATCGCTCGTTCTCGTTTAAACTGGAAATTAGCCATGAAATTACAGCGAGGAGTTGCTCCTGCTGCCAAAAGCATAACGAAGCCCGTGATACAGATCACCCAGTCAAAGCATCTCGGTCATAACACAACCTGAACCAGAGTGTTATGGATTACACTGTTTGTTTAAATCCATGTTAGGTGGATTATGCTGCTTCACTAAAGAGGGCTGGCGGGGGTCAAAGGCCAGTGAGGCAAAGGCTGCTAAGAAGGTCCTCAAAATACAGCTTTCCCTCTGACCTGAGGGAATTCCTGCAGACGCTGCTCTTTGTGCTCCTGACGTGGGTTTGTTACAACTTAAACTGCTGTTAAAAACAGGTTTGTGCCAGATTAAGGAAAGTCCCCAAATGATTTCTCTCCATTTTCATGCCACGCTTTTAATCTTCCTAATGAAGATGCTGATATTCTATTCTGACATCACAGAGAGAAAAGGCCAAATCCTCTCACCACATTGATACTGTTATAATCCGTTTACCATTAGAAACAAAGAAGAAATGAGAACATCTGGGTGGTTATGAAAGCGGAGATACACATGAGATTCAGCAGTTGTGCAGGGCCTTGAGCAGCAGTTTGTGTCCCGGGGGAGTCAACATTGATCCGTTTTTATCTAAGACAATAAACTGAGCTTTCTCCTCTGACTCTGGTTTGACCCAAAGCCCCGTTGCTCTGCTGCCACATGACAGACGCTGTAACTGAGAGAGATGTAAGCACACAAAACAAAAACAAAGTGGTCACTTTATGCCTCCAGGCGCGTTCCTGGTGACATTTAACAGCAAGCACAGCTATTTCCTTTACCATTTAAAGCCAAACGCTCTTAATTGCTCAAGAAGTCTGCTGCAGTTTGGAAAACACTTTGTGATATTCCTTGAGCTTGATCTCTGCGGTTCACTTGAGTCTGTGTTTATTCCTGTGTGGAGAAAATTGGTTTACTCGCGTTGTAATTTTGATATGACACTAAAATATTCCCTTGAACGCGCACCATTTGGAAACCTTTGTAGTTCTAATGGCCATTCATTATGGTTTTCAAGATAAGTTTATGTTGTCATTAAATCTGACTAAACACAGAAACAAACATTTCCCAAACGCACCTTATCTTTTTCAGTGGAGTAACCGGCAGCGCTGCTGTTTGGCTGCAGAAACGCAGCCTATCGGATGGCCTGGAGTCATCTGTTAAGCAGGACTTCATCGACTGGATCATTTCACCGATAGAAATCTTGGGAATGTTACTTCTTGCAGACTACAGCAGTTCGCTCCCGTGAGCAGGCACCGTGCGCTCCCACTGGGAAAGAGGAATTTCCTTCATGCTTTGTCACAGGCTTTCAGTCTAACATCACCAGTGCGCGCGGAACAACGGCGCAATGAACGAGCTCACCGCTGGATTTCTGTGAGTGCGCACACAACCTCTAAAAGCATTTATTGCCGGGACAAATGCAAAATAAAACCCACCAAGCGATCGTCGTTTTATGTGTTTCCCAATTGAGTGTGTGACAAATCACTTAGAAACAGACTCGTTACTGCCTTCTGTCATAAACACCTGTGACAGTTGCTGAAAACTCTTAAAACGACAGCGCCGTGCAGTTAAACAAAGAAAACACAGATATTTATTCCTAATTTAGCAATTTAATGAGCTGCAACACAAATACAAGTGATTTGGTTTCGACATTAACTTAATATGATTTAGGAGATAAGTAGAACTTTGAACTTTTAGTTCAGCTGAGGGAAACCTGCTGACTGGAGCCTTTGCAGTTCAAACTCTAGCAAAGGGCCTGATTAGAAGGAGTTCAGCAGCTCTGGTGGAGTGAAGATACCGTTATGTTGTTTTTTTTCTTCTTTGACAATTCAAAATAAAGCAAAAACAAAATAAAACGCAGCCAAATTTGATTTTCTTGTCTGTGGAGGTCAAAGGCCCAGATATCCATCCATTTTCATATCTTTATTCAGGCTCATTTATCATTTTATCACACGTTCAGGTTTGTGACCAAAGCGCTGGTCAGAGTACTTGTACAGTAATTTATACATTTACTGCTAAATAATTTATCTTTTTTTAATACCAAATTTCAGAAGCAGCATTATTTAGTAGTAAAAACATCTTCAATGATAATTGAATAATATACACACAGGGCTCGTTTTTCCTTCACTGAGCACGTTTGACAGTAAATGAGTTGATAAGAGCATTTGTACTTGTAATTGTCTGTTTCCAGTGTGCTATCGGTACTTAAGTATAGTATGGGAATACTTCCTCTACGGTCAAACAGGCAGAACACACTTTCTGCGGGAAAGCATCCATCCCGGGAACTGCAGTCAACGTCGCCCATGCGCGACCGGCATTTATTAATAATTGATCGCTCACAGCTGCTTATGGTTTATGGTTTATGGTTTGGCAACGCAGCAGTGCGCAGAGCAGGTCTTTCCTGGTGTCCCTTAAGCAGGATTGTGTGTTTGGCCTCTAATTGTTCCTAATGCCCTGTGAAAAGGAGAAACCCAAAAACAATGCTCTTCCTGCAAGAGGTCTGGAAAAATGCTGCATTTTAATAAATGGATGAAATTCGCGACCTGGACTGATTGAACAGATTTCTTTTCTCTCAGGCTCGTATGCTCAGAAGCAAACAGATCTGACTCACTGGTCTAAACTGTGTTGCTTGGCTTTAGCATCACAAGTAAAATATTAATGCCGAACAGTCAAGCTGATGAAAAATCTGTTTAAAAATGAATGTTTTGTTTTCCCATGAACTGAACTAAATATGTTTTGTGGGGAACTCCATGTGCGGCTGAGTCGTGGTGGGAGGTAGGCTAATTGATGAAAGAGACGAGTGTGTTTTGCCCCAAAGCGAAGGAAACCGGTCCCCTTCACTTCACCGCCAAACACAGAGTGTAAGTCACTCCTTTTCTTTCTTTTTTTTATCAGATCAAAGTCGCACAAAACGAGCACGAACTCAAAATAGAGCTGACGTTAGGAGCATAACAGTTATTTATTATTATTTAGGCCAAAATGATTATTATTTCCCTCATTTAACATCAATTATGTAGAACCTGTGGCCAATCAATCATATTAGGAAATTCTATATTTATTCGTGAAAACAATGAAAATGGAGGAAGATATAACACATATATACTCTCACACGTGATTAAAATCTCTTGAACTCAGTGCCGACATCAATGCATCATGAGGTCAAGGCCTAAACTTACCAAAACCTCATTAATAAGCAGAGGACAAACTGCAACCTGTGCATTTTTCATTCATTCGAGCACAAGAAAACAATGAGCATAACTTCGGCAGGTTATATATAATAGTTTAGGAAATATTTAATTAAAATAACAACAGCAACAATGAGCAATACTTTATATACCATTAATTTAAATCTAGAAAAAAATGTGCTCATCTTTACTTCACGGTGGTGTCTGAGCCTGGAACCACGTTTTAACATCGATCTGCTGAGGAGAAAAAAGTGTCTCGCGCTCACTTGGTTCACCGAGTTTACCGCGCACTCACGAGCGTGGAGCCAGTCCAATGCGCAACATGCGCAAGTGTGATGTGCAAACCTCCCGCGCACAAAAAAGGACTTCTAAGTGGAAACATCTTGCGTCTAGTTTCTGGACTTTTCGAAATGAGCAGGATTTAGTCCTACATATTCATAGACTGTGTGGATGAAAGCGCACGAATAGACGATCTTTTGTAGTGTTTTACTTTTTAAAAGCCTCGTTTTATACAAAGCAGCACTTTGTGGATTTCCCTCAGGGTGATATCTAACTTATTACACTGCCACATATCGAAATAAGAGCCACAGCAATAGTCTGCGTAATTCCATTAATACCCAGATGAGTACCGTAAACCCTGGTTCCGTCTACGTGCCCGTCACGCGCGCATTGACGCGTCCATTGGCTCGGGACGAGGTGTTGCGTAGTTGCAGCCAGTTGTTGTTTTGTCTCTTAATTGACTGGTCAGGTTCACAAACTGTGTAGCTTGGCGCCCACAGGGAGGCTGTGAATGTGGGCCACGACTCCCCCGAGGGGCGGAGGGACGAGACCCAGAAACAGAGCGGAGACATATCCGTGTGCTTCTCAACAGACTGAAGAAAGAGGCCGCGCGCGCGTGGAAAAGCAGGAGCGCATGCCCGAGACGAGGTGGAGAGGTGTGAGCTTAGTAACTTTTTCACTTCCGCGTTCTGAATTTAGATTTTCATCCAATTTCAAACATTTGATTTGTTTGCTCTGCTGTACAAAAACATTACACATGTAAATATTGACTTTTAGAAACATCTGCAAAACACCTGTACATTTAATGGATTCACGAACAGATGGGTGTGTATTTGTATTGGTGATAATCTACATGCTTTTCCTCTCCTTACTGTTAATAGATGATCCTCTGCACTAGCTGTCAGTAAGTTATGCTGAATAGAATACAGGGCTTTACAAATTCTATTACATCACACAAAACAAAACGTATTTAATATCATAATACAACATAATTACCACACTATTTGAGATGAAAATATATATATTACGCAAAGGTTTTCTAAGGAATATGGTTAAATGCAATTATCTCAGCGTCTCTCTGTGGTAAAGTGGGCTATGCACAAAACAAAAAAGAGGGGAAATGCTTCTTTAACCTCTTGAATGAGATTGGAGACATGATGTCAGACTTCTCCACACCCAAATTAACCTCCAGCCACGGGCATTGATTTGCAAATCGCTGCCATATAAACCTTCAGTGACCCCTTGTGCTATTCAGTGCATCTAAGTTCAAGAAGCGCTGGTGCTCACCTGCTACTGCTTTGGCTGCTGCCACCTGCCAATTAACACCTATGGCATGTTAATTAGGCCGCAGAGTCTACCACTTCAGGAGACTTTTCAGACCCTTCACCACAAGTGCCTTTATTTTCACAAGAGCTCATGTGCAATCTGCATATGCATCTTGCACGGGGAATCAGGAAGAAGCCACAGTGGGACTGAAAAGCTCAGAATGTAGCTGCAATGTGGACTGAAGCTCTTTGGAGATCTTGTGCACAACACATTTAGATGCACATTACATTTTAACTTACATTAAAATTGCCTACCAATCTCAATTAATTAGATTTTAACCTAAATCAATTTACAGTCAGTGGGTCATTCAAATGAAAAGCAGTGTGCAGCAGCAACAAGGTGGCAAATGTCAAAATTAATTCATAGTTTAAAATGTATCATACATAATATTCTCCACCATGGGGCAGTTCTACATGACACACACACACACACACACACACACACACACACAGTTCACATTGTCCTGCAGCTTCACACTCAAGCACACATGGATGGGTAAGACAAACAAACCTTGAAAGAAATGAACAAACTGCTGGCTCTTCTCACGCACAACCTACCGCGATTCATCTGCACAAATCTGGAACCAGTCAGCTCAGGGGAACGCACAGAACCTGCCGGAGAAACTCCGCAAGTCCAGAGGCAGAGGAATGTTTTCAGAAGATTAGACAAATGCACAACATGGCATCATTAGTGCCAAAGGGATAGTGGAGGTGAAGTGGGTGTTTGGGAGGGCAGAAGGGAGAGGGTGTGTGTGTGTGTGTGTGTGTGTGTGTGTTCATTAAACATTACTCAGAAGAGAAGAAAACCACCTAAAAGAGCCAGAGAAACACAGTGACACATCAAAAGGAGAAAAACCTGAAAACCTTGGTATAATAAGACTCATGAATAAGCTCAGATCCCAAAGGAACAATGTGTGTTTAAGTGTGTGTGAAAGAGCAAGAGAGGGGGAGCGAGAATGTGTGCGAGCATGTAAACATTCAACATTAGAGCGTGTGTCTGAAGCTGCTCATCAGTCTCTTTCGGATCAAAAAAAAAAGGCCTCAACTCCCCGTAGAAACTTGAATGTGTGTAAGTGTATGAACGTGCATGCACAGTCGCTCCAAAAATCATTGACACAGCGGGGGAACGTCCATTCGCTACATTAATGACTCCCATGCTCAACATAATCATTTCAGTCCTCGTCTCTGGGTGCAGTTCAAAGATGAGAAATGTTTCATGCCTGTGACGCACAAAAACTTAGCAGGAACACAGTGAAATCTGATAACAACAACAAAAATGTGTTTTCTGCTTTTTAAATAGACTAAATGTTTATTTAGGTGAAACCGACTCAGGCAGTTTGTCCTTTTATGAATAAATATTTATAGGGTACTTTTAAAAAAGCTAGAAAACACACATTACAGTACGATACTGCTGGTGGCTGCATCAGTCCATCAGTTCAAGCAGCACTTGACGTTGCCAGGCGAGGCAGATGGCCTCCCACCCTGAGCAGAGTCAAAAAGAAACTGTAGCAACACTCTTAATATCAAGGAACGTCATTTTAATTAGCAATGCACTGTTAAAATAAAGTTGAACGTACAGACATGTAGGCGTATTGGTTTACATGTCTACGCTTTGCCCAAACACTTTTGATTGAACTTCCGTGCACCAGATGCTGCCGAGAAATAAACGCAACGCAAAGAGAGCCCAGCCATGGAGGAGAAACAGAGTCATCTGGGTTGTGTACTCTCGCACAACGCTGGGATTTGGGAGGTAATGCATTTCTCCTTTTCTCTCCGTTTTTACGATTTGTCAACAAACAGATTGTTCAGCGTGACCCCGTTCTTTGAGTCCATCCCCTTGCTCTGTGTAGTATGACATCATTTCCCTGTTGTAAGGCAATTTCTGCTTTGAATCCAAAGTAAAGTGATACGGTGCCAGAAGTTAAGGGATACAGCTTCACTCCCTCCTGTAAACAACGAGAGGCCAGCTCACCATAAGCAGAGGCTGTGGGCACGTTAGGTGGGAAAAAAGGCTCTTTGTGTGTGTGTGCGTGTGTGTGTGTGTGTGCGTAGAGACAGTCAAACAAATCGCTGTGAGTGATGAACTCTCGACTGTGTTATTGTATGTGTGAGCTGTGTGGTTTTATAGAAATGCGTTGGGTTATGAGATATAGCCATAGAGCGTAGACAAAGCGAGATAGGGATCATGATTTATTGTTTTTAAAACGAGAGCCTTAAGGCTTCATCAGTCAAGTGCACCAAAGTGATTTCTCCAGACACTTCTGTACACTCTGTATTTCTACCAAAAGGAACATGGTCAGGGTTTGTGAGCTACTAACTTGATTTCTCAGCATGAATTAAGTAAAGTTGATGTACTGTTTGTGTGAAGGAGCGTGTAAGTCTAACTTTCACTCACGGCGAGTGAGAGTAATGCAAATGAAAATTGTGTAACACAGGTTTGCACAGTTGATTAGAAGTAGAACAAAGTAGAGTTAAATTTACAACATCTGCTGTTAGGACGCTGCCTTCTTCAATTCATTGTGCAACATGGTGGAGACGACGTTTCAATAAGGAGAGATGAGTTGCGCAGACATCGGTTTAATGTTTATTGCATAGAATAACGCTGCACTTTAAATGGGCTATATTCTAGAATTACTATGTTTAAGTTCATCTTCTTCAGGTGAGACGCTCGACCTGATCAGAGACCTGATCTGCAGAAACAAAGTTGTACATGTAGTCTCCCAGGAGGCCTAAACTCAAAGACAGACGAGTGCTGGGTGAAGAAGACGTGTAATCGAGCGATGTTGAATGGAGAGTTTATGTCCGAATCACACGACCTGAACCTAAAGAAAGCTGTGCCAGATTATTTCGGTACGTCTGGCATCTTAGTGGACGATGCTTCACATGTACTGTAAGAAAATATCATTTAATTGTGTTTTGGACTTAAGCCCCAAGCAACTTCAGAGCAACTGATCGTTTTCCCAGAGGCTGAAGAAGAAGCAGTCCAACTCTCCAAGGGTTTATCTATAAATATATAATAAACATCTGAGTATAGGAGCTGGAAACCAGGTCTGGCCGATCTTCAAGATCAAGATTAACTCTGAAGCTATAACTAAGAAATTGAGTAATTACCACTGCAATAAATCTAAACAGGTCTTTAGTAATTCTATACCACAAATAGACATTTTTATCATTTCATCAATCCAAAAATGTATGCCAGATGGATTTTACCTTATTTGATCCTAAAATGATAAATATAATTTCTTCTGAAATTGTTGTTATTGTTACTTAACACGATTTAAGGAGAAGCACTGTTGAAAATTGGTTTATGTTACGCTCTGAACTCTAACAGGATGAACAGTGTGGAGTTTCTATATCACACACACACACACACACACACACACACACACACGCACACGCGCGCGCGCGCACACACCTCAAAAGCAGAGGACTGGGAACTTAAGTGGCAAACACTCTGCAGACCTGCCCAATTTTCAAGGCGATTTCCTAACTTGAGAAAGAGCGGGCTGTGAATAATTGTGGTGCTCTTCATGCTTGTGATAATAATGTTATTCTAAAGGGGTGAATGTGGTACCAATGGTGAAAAAACACTTAGAAAAAAAAAGAAAAAACAGAAGGTAGAACACGTAAAAAGCCGCACATTCTAACTGCCAAATTACTCATTTATCATGAGGTTTCATTTAGCCTGACAATTAAAGTAAAGTGATGGCTTTGGTAACACCATTTCTCTTTCTTCAACACACTTAGGCCCTGCGGTGCTTAAGAGAAAAATACTTCTCGTCTTTCTTTATGTACGATTGAGAGGCCACTATGATCAGAGGAGCAAAACAAATACTCCCCACCACAGAAAAGGTCATTTTATGAATAAATGTATAATAGAACAATAAATACTGTATAGTTTTTACATCACCCTGAAGTCGTGTGTGATATCTTCGTTTTCTTTCTAAAAATACCATCTAAAACAAACTACAGTTGTTAGGATGCCAGTCTAATTATATTTCTGCAGCTTCAACCCAATATTTGATCAATTTATAGGGCTTAGAAATATCCCACAAAGTCATTTTCCTATCACACTGGAATCTCAACACCAACATGGGGAGGTCATTCCAGCCACACTGTCAAACCACCCTCTTAACGTTTGCAGAAATCCAACTGCCACCCAGTATCAGACACAGCCATAGATATTTTAAATACACATCTGATGTTATTACATAACAAGAGAAATGATGTGCAAGTTGTTGACTTATGAATTTGGGTGTTTTGTCTATGGTTTAAGTGCCCAGACTATTCTGTCCTTTGTGTGTGTGTGTGTGTGTGTGTGTTATACCTCAGAGAGTGTTCCGCTGACTGTGTAGGAACTGAATAATGCATCAGGAGTTTCCCCTTTCTCTTTCTCCCTTTCTCCCTCTCTCTCACTCTCTCTCCATCTTATCCCATTTCTTATTCCCGTCTCCTTCTCTCATCTTAACCTCTAATCTCTCAATCATGCAGTTGTTTTTCTAATTCTCACCTAGTTAAGTGACCTTTGTTCTGTATCTCATTCTGCACCATCAATCCACAGCATCACCCCTTGTCCCCCCCACCCCCCTGCGCTTTCCTCCCTTCCTTCTATCACTCAGCCCCTCCCAAGACTACTCATGCGTAAGGTAGTGGGGTGAAAATGCTATGCTCTCAGCACAGCCTCTGCACGCAATCGTGCTGGGATCATGTGAGAAGGTCGGCAGACATGATGCAGCCCCACATAGCCGTGGCATGGAGCCACAGAAGAGATGAGTGGTGTAAAAAAAAAAAAATTTACAGTCCCTGTTACCCGCAACCAGGGGTCTCAGCACAGCCAAAAACCATGGCAATGTTTCACAACGATGAGGGATGTTTTTTTTTTACACTGCCATCACCGGGGTGAATCAGGCGGGTCAAGGTGAAATGGCTGCCACTCTCAAAGCCGAGACGAAGGGAAGGAAAGCTGAGTGACAGAGCACGCCGAGAAAACTAAACAAAGCTGAGCGACTTTCCGTTCATTTAGAGGCGCTCCTAATGAAATCTGTAGCTCAGAATTCCCCGGGCATATTTCTTCTAAACACGTTGATTTAAAGTGGTGATTACGGCGAAGGCTCAGGGTGGAGGGGTGGGTTCACATCACATCCATCCCTCATTCTCTTTTGATTTTCACGGCTCAAATCCTCAAAGGCGAGCCAGCTTGCTCCTTTGACTCTCTCTTTTCCCCTCGGGTCCCCCCGCAGCCACTCTGCACACCTCTGCTGATGCTGGGCTCATTTCAGGGGCGGGTTATAATGAAGTCCTTGCCCCTCTGATGTATGTTCCTTCCAGGCAGCAGGCCGTGTGGGCCAGGAGGCTGAGCAAGTGAAGGTCTCCCCATTACAGATGGGTTAACGTCTTGTGTCAAGCTTTGGCCAGTGTGGCTGCAGTTGTGATAACAACATAATGACTTTCTACCTCTGATTACCAGAGAGTCCGAAACACGCAGGATCAAAGAAAATAAAACAGAGTAGCACCTTCAGCTAAAATAATAAACCGCTTCAGAAGTGGTGCATGCTGGGAGGATTACTCATATTTTTTCATCTAATTAGGACAATACATCATTTACATTTCACATGGTGGAAAGGGGCCAAGTGGAGAGGCCCAGGTTACTCAACATGGGGTAAGTTAAAGCTCACGAGGAGCCAAGTAAAATGAATCAAAAACATGAAATATACACAGCATGTTCCGTTATTTTAACAAAAACATGAGCACATTTGGTTCATTTGTGTAATTGCAGTTGTAGCTTACATCTTGGGTAATATAACACAGGAAATCAGTCCCGACCTGTAGCAATTTCTTCTTTAAATACACTGAGCAGGGAATGTGTGTCACGTTGTTTGATTATAGGTTTCCGAGACCCGAGTGTGCGCCGCTGTGTGCGACTGCATCTCAGATGGTTGCAGGTGTCTGCGTGTGTGTGGTCCCATCGCGGAGGAGCTCGCAGCGTGTGTGTGTGTGTGTGGGGGGGCTTTGAGTGAGGAGGCCTCTTGAAGAACCATCATTCGCAGGGTTAATATCCGTTTTCCATCTTTTCTAAGTGGCTCCCAAGGAATGGTTTCCCCATTTCATTTCTAAAAAGGGGGAAAAGAGGAAAAAAGACCTCTCTTATGAAATTACAAGTACTTTAAAGATCTAATGTGGTCTTAATTGTCTCAGTGCATTTGACAATGGGTGTGGAGGGAAGTAATGAGGTTCTATTTGAGAGGAGGGGGGGGTTCTCAAGTATGTTTCAAATTACAATAGGGCGCTCTACAGAAAATGTGCTTGGCTGTAGTGTGGCTTTGTTATCTTGAACAGGATAAGGAGGTGCAAGAGTTTGGTGAAGCACTTTTTCAGAAAAAAAGCAAAAATGAATGACAAGCTCGAGTCCCAATTTTGCTCCGATTGGACAAATGCGCCGCAACGTATTATGAATTAATGTTTTCTCGCATCCCAGCTTAAAAGAATCAGAAATGGTTAGAATGAAAGAGATGGACAGCGTTTGTCGTTAGAAGACGTAAATGTTACGGTTACGTGAAAAGGAACGTGTGTGGCTGCTATCTGTGAGGGACAAAAGGTAAAGGCAGCAGAAAACTGACCCTTAGTCTAACTGAGGATGGGTGGGGGGGACCTTGGCACAGTTTGTAGGGCAGTCGACGGTAAACTACAAATGGTTGATGGTTCTCCATTCCTGGACGCATGCTGACGAGTCCCTGGCGCCTCAAAGGTTCGCTCTGTCCACAGGACTTCCCTCCAGGTGATTAATAAAGTGAAATACTGCTTTGCTGCACCTCAACCGAGTGATTTTTGTCTACGCACGCCTGTGGTTTCCACAAAAACCAAGACAATCTCCAAACCCTATTGAGCTGCTCGTCTCTACGAGGCCACCCTTGCTGCCAGGTTTCTCTATTGCCAGCTGCTGAAGCCTAATTAGCCATTTCAAGAATCACCCTGCCAGAAGAGATGTGTTTCCATGTATGTGAATTTCCCTCACCAGTCATTCACTTCAACATGTTTCCCACCCTCACTGACTACAAATCTGCATGTGGTGCACATCTGGGCTTTTCATTCAGGGCACTGAGGTGGTTATCAGATGAGAGGAACACACAAGGAAATCTGGCGGGCCTATTTGCTTACTGTGTGACAGACTTGATGTTGACAGAGAAAGGGTTTGATAAATAAATGCATCTTAGATCCCACAGAGCTCAATCGAGCCCGTATACACAAGCAAACTGGGCTATGAAAACTGCCTTTACCGTGGCATCGCGTAGGACGAGCTGAAACAATGGGAACCGTTTATAGCCTTTGATAATTTTTAAATGGAATCAAACACCAGCCTTTAGGGTACAAGGCATTTGCAGCTTAGCAAAATAAAGAGAGACAGACACACACACACACACACACACACACACACACACACACACACACACATAAATGCAAAGCAAATCATCTCTAATTGGATCAGCGCAGCTCTTTGGGCTGATTCACTGACCATGGAGGCCTTGTCCACTGATAAGCAGGGATATAACCAGCATTGGTTGTCTGTGTAATGACCTCCACAAACTCTGAGTGTCCACTGACACCTGACACAGCCAACTTATTCTCCTCACTGGAGCCTAATGTCTGCTGATATAGAGACCACCATCCCCTCTTTAGTTTGGGTGCAGTGAGCCACGTACACATAGACCAAGCAAGTCTGTCACCCTCTACCCACACACCTCTCATTAGGACACAAGACAACCTGTTTCTCTGCAAAGGACTCTTGCTCTATTCAATGCGGGTGGTGGTACAAGGGTTTCCCACTCACTGCGTCTCCCCGGCTGATACATCATAATTAGGCCCAGGGCTAAAATACCCTCAGAGTCTGGTTCTAGTTGGATTTATACAAGCATTTAACATTATGTGGCTTTTAGACAATTTAGAAAAATTATACCCCACTGATAGTAGTCTTGTGTTGTGGTTTTCCCCATTACACAGAGCATGTGTATGGCAAGAACATGCAGCAGCATAAAACCTGCATGATATTAATAGTATGCACTGCAGCAAATTTGGCAAGGGAGGGACTACCGTATCCATGCCACCAACAGCACTGCAGTTTTCCCATGCTCATTGTACAGTACATCTTTAGTGATTTATTTACGATAAGTTATATCTGAACCAGCTACAGTCTCAAAAACCACGCAGAGACAGTAACTAGTAACTAGCATCAATGGAAAACTAAATAACATAGTAAATAAAGTAGGATACCTGTTTAACAGCATTCACCATCCACAGCAAGTGCAGGCTGCAAAAGACTAAGCAAGGTAAACTATAGAGCCGATAAGAGGACTGTATCAAAAACGTCAATAAAATCAAATCAATAAACATTTTGATTGATTAACTTGACTATGTCATATATTTCATTTGTGCTTGGTTAATATACTGTTGCACGCTGCAGAAAGTACTGAGTGGAATATCCATCCAATGCACGGATAAATTATTTAAGTGGACTTTTTTTGAGCGTTCAATGTCCTACGATTGGCCTGGAGCATGTGGGCGTGGCTATGTCATTTAAGCAACTTTGACCATAGAGCCCAGCTTGATTAGCAATTAGCCAAATAATGACCTACAACATAAGAACAAACCTACTTTTAAGTTTACTGAGGCAGAGTCACGCCCATCACTCTTCACAGCTATGGATCAATTCCAGCAACCAGATGTGCTGCATTTTGTGCTGGACTGGGTCATTGTGGCTACCTGACAGCAGCCTGAGAAACACTCTTCACACAGATACAAACTGAAAACTATCACACAACACGTCCCTCTGAAGTAAAGCGGGAGTTTCACTGCAGCTTCAATGATGCTAGCGCTTCGATGTCATGACTTAAAATATGAAAACAAATAGGAAATGGATGTTGTGCAATACAAAGTTAACCAGCTTTAATGTTTATCAGCTGACTTGTGTTTGCCTCACACGTTGGTACAAATAAAAATTCATCAAATGTAATTGCGTGCAACAAGATGATGGTATAAAACCAAATCAAAAGCAGTGTATGAAAGCACAGTACACCGCATTCAAATGCAGGAACAGGACACTGTCAGTTGAATCTGTGGGAACAAAGAAAACGAATCAAACTTCACAGGGTGGCTGCTCTGTCCTATAATATGTAAATCAACATCAAATGTTAAGAGTATTTGTTTTTAGAAAAGGAAATTAATCATTTTCGCCTTTCTTCCGTACACACAGTTCACAGTGAGATGTTAAATATAATCAATCTCACTTCTGCACATGCTTATCTGACATGAGTTCCATCCAATTATGGTTAGAAAAGTGGGGGATGGTGCTCATTACGATGGGTGGAGAAGCTTTTTCTATTCCTCTCCTTCACTTTTTGACAGATGCTATAATTCATAATGTGAGAGGAAGATTGGTGCATGTTAAATACCAAGCATAGCCTACACTCTCATTTGACTTAGCTGGTGGTCCGCCTGAATTATGGTTAAAGAAATGTTTTGTGCGTGTGTGTGTTTTTAACTTTTAAAAGGACAGATAGAACCACTCTCGACAAAGCAATCCTAAAAGCTTCCATTATGCCCTGCTTCATGTGCTGTCTATGAACACCACATGTTGCTGGTCAACGGCAAGAAAAATATGACTTTCTAAATCACTTGTGGCAAGTTTACAATACACTTCCCTCTCTGCGTGTCTGTCCTGCTCTCTGTGTGTCTGTTCTTGCACAAACACACACATAAACACACATATAAAACCACACACACATACATTCACTGTACAGCGGCCAACAGGGAACACCATCATTCAAGCATTTAAGTAGGATGAACCGACTGTAGAGGGCGGGGGACAACTCTGAGAATCATAAAAAATGTTTGAACACACACACGCGCGCACACACACACGCGCGCACACACACACACCTTAAACTGTCTGTGCGTCGTACGTAATGCTGACATCTGCCGGCACCAAATTCTATAT
>JAUMHF010000004.1:2923802-2948090 GCA_032359275.1 Microctenopoma steveboyesi | reverse complement strand
CGCGCGCACACACACACACCTTAAACTGTCTGTGCGTCGTACGTAATGCTGACATCTGCCGGCACCAAATTCTATATTAGCTGCAGTTTCTCCAAAAGAAAAAAATCAAACTTTCCTTATTTTAAAAATAGTAAGACAGCGTCAATCAAAAATGGGTTTTTAATTATTTGCAAATCATTGGATTTTAGTTTTTTGGGAAATTTTATAAATCACTGGTTATTATTGTTATCAGGGCATTCTGTGTGAACAGGTACCAACTATTGTGGTTAATGTGCATGTTGTTTAACAGACATTCCACATGAGTCTTTAGTCAGTTTTTAATATACGTATACTAATTAGTGCATATTTAAATAAATGTACTGAGCAAAATCCTACCACTAAACATTCCTGTTTCAATGTGTAAATCAAAGTAATCAACCAATCAAGTAATAGAAAGCGGTAACAGTGTAGGCCTAGAATTGGCTATAATTAGGGTGTACTATCACACTGAAGATAATCAAATTAGTACCTGTACCTTATGAGCCGGTTTATGCTGTGGCTCTTTGTCTGTCTCTTTAATTGCACAATGATGTTGACACTACTTTGAAACAGGACTACTAAATACATGAGCATAGAGATGCACTGTGGGTCTCTCATTCCACTTATTAAACGGTTTCATTTCTCCCTCAGACACCATTCTAAGTAGATTCCGCAGTTACGTCAGCAACGAATGCTGAAAATAAAAGTAAATATCTTTCAGCTTGATTAAGTGATGTCTTGATTTATCCACTTCTTCCATCCATGAGGTCTGTTCAAATTCAATAAATGTACACAGCAAGCTGTGTTGCATTGCTGCATTTGCCAAAACACAAACTTAAATCAGTTTCATTCTAACTGTAAAAAGAAGACATGCTGTATGTTGAGTAGTGTTATGGTTGCCGCGTTCATGAGTTCTCCAGCCAAAGCTGGATTAAGCAGGCTTGGCTGGTCTGCCCAGATAAAAAGTTCCTCCTCTCCGCAGAATAATTTAACATTTTTATGTTAAGTGTGTGTAACCTCGAAATGGGAGCCAGCCCTGCTCATTAAACCAACGAATAGAGGTTCAGTAAAACTGATAATTGTTTAGTTCAGTTTTCCAGCTAAACAATGTTTTGAATCAATCATATTAAACAGACTATATCCTCAAGAATCTCTTTGATTGGTGTCCGTTGAAAGACTTGAAGTCCACTACTGCCACAGACTAATATAGGATTTGAAGCTACACTGCCATGTGTTGAAACAATCAATCAAGACCACTGACCCGGAAAAGCCACCATCTTTGAATTCAGGACAACATTAGGTTATAACACGACGTTATAAGTCATTGAGGGCTCCGTTGGTGATTCTGACTCGTGTCTCGTCAAGATGCATAAAGCATGACTGAAGACTGAATGACTGTCAACCAATACTGAGGCTGCAGTAACAAGATGAAATGCAGTTGCGGTCTTTCACCGACACTCATCTGTAGGTCACAGAAAGAGGGGAGATGCATTGTGATCAATGTCACTGGAGCGTATAACAAGGTAGAACTGTGAAACTACTGTAAGTAGGTGGGCACATACCAAATACAGAGGTGAGGTTTTCAGGGCCTACAGAGGCGAGAAGCCAGGTAATGATAGGCAGTCTGACACAAAACAGCATAAGGCGAGGAAGAAGTAGTCTGAAGGAAAAACATACTCACAGTTGATAGCGGGTCTGAGAAGGAAACATGGCAGACAGGGACAGCGATAAAGGGTCAGAGAAGGAACAGGTCGTTCATAAACCAAGCAAACAGTATGCAAAGGTCAAACATGCAAATGGAAAAATGGAGTCTGTGTAATGGCTGATATAGTGTCCCAGGTCAGGTGGTACAGAGCAGGTGAGCGAGTGGGTGGAGCTAAGTGGACATGGAGGGAAAATAGTGAGAGAGTGTTGGACAGCACAGAGCTGACAGGTGTGTGTGTGAGTGTGAGGCAGGTAACAGGGGGCAGACTGGGTAGACATGAATTTCTGCCAGAAGAAAAAAAAATCCTCTACAATACCGCTACTCTGTGCACCTGTCACTACAAGAACATTTTAGAGTTTACTTCCTTAAAATGCTTCTATTGCAGCTTTAAGCCTTTAATGTTAAATCAACGTTGCTATTGGTTCATCTTTTGATCCATAATAAATCAATGATTTGTGGCTTTGTTTAGTTATTGCTTTTATTTAACACTGTATAAAGTATTGCTGTATCACACATCACTGTGAACACAAATTCCCCTTGCCACGTAATCTTTCCGATGCCTTGCTCAGTGGCAGTTTCTGTGACAATGTCTGTTTTTAGCTCAAAGCTGGAACTTTCCATCTGTCCATTCGAGAAGGATCCAACTACTGTAGCTACTCTCTTGTTTACTAGGGAGCTCCCACACGGCCTCCAGCACCAATGTCCATATACAGTAAGTGTACGTTAATAACTTGTCTAATTGAGGCTGTCATTCCCGGAAAACAGCAGCATCAGTAAAACAGATTTAAAAACTAGTTACTACAGAGGTCCAGTGACATTTTTATGTCTGCTTAAGGAGGTCGGCATGGTCAGCAAAACACTGGACCTCAGCACTCAAACCTGCACTTAACCAAACCTGAACACGCCATAATGACATCATAAAATATATGTATATTTCAAAAGCGATATGAAAAGTTTCTGCGGCTCGATGACATATTTTGTCACTACATTTTGAGTCTTGGAGATGCTTTTCAGTACAAAGGCTGTCATCAGGGTAATAAATACATTTTCACTGAGCTCTTTCAGTAACGTGTAAAATGACTTAGACCGGAAAATGGGCGCTACATTCGCATCTTGGAAAAGGTAAACATCTCAGACTCTTATTATGAAGTATTGAAAAGTCTGTAAAAATATGAAGCCTATAATAACAAATTAATCTGATTATGAATGAAAGTAGATTTTATTATACTTACAAACAGAGACTAAATGGGTTCACATGCCACACAGTGGAGCAGCGCATATTTCCACTGAAAATGAGCTGGAAAAATAAAACTGTGAGGGAGGGAAAATGAGGAAAAGAGGGATTGATAAAAGAGACAATGTATCCCAGCTGAATAATGTAAGTGGCAGATGAATTGAAAACAATATCCCATCCGCTGGGTTTGCCAAATTCACTTATGGACTTCAGCTTTAACCTATTGGATCCCTGGAGCTGTTTTGAAGGGAGTGAGCAGGAAAGCAAACAGTATTAATCCTCAAAAAGTTCAAAATATCTTCCTGTCATAACAAAGGATCGAGCCCTTGTTCTGCTTAAAGTCTGCGAAATAATATTAAGTGCAGATGTGAAGGAAGATGGAGGCATAAACACTGGGCCTTGTCTTTTCTAAATGTTTAAAAATGAGCCCTAATGCAGAAGGGCTGGGGGTATTTGCCCAGCTGTTGGATAAATAAGCAGAGAGATTCAAAGGCTGGATAACCTCCTCCAATGCCCATCAAACCAAACAGATGAGAGACTGTAGTAATCTGCTCCATTCTCAGATGGGACAACACTGACTCCAATTAGCCTTTAGTCACAGCTCCACACGGGGAGGTGGGTGGAGATATGAAAAAAGAAATGCTATGATCTTTCTTACAATTTAATAATGGTATGAAAACCCACAAGTTGCAACAGTTTAAAATAGCACCTGTTGTCTTCACACTGTGGTAACACTCACAGTGTTTGACCGGCTGTTGTTCAGCGCGTGAATGGCTGCACCCTCGCTCACACGTCAGCCTAAAAATGGTTTTGTTTGGGGGAGTATCAATTGGCGATAGGATCCCTCTAGAAACATAGAGAAATCGTTTTCACTACTGTTAAGCTCAGTGGTGCACGTCCCGTGCTAGGAAGGGACGCGGTGCACAGAGGAGTAATTAAAGCGCGGGGGAAGAAGTGAGGTGACATTCATTAGGGCTGAGGGAGGAAAGCCGAAACCAACCGACTAATTCGCCATCTCTACTTACTTTCTTGGCCTTTCCTCGCTCTTGAGTTTGTTTTGTCATGATACGGCCAATTTTTTAGCCGAATCTCATAAATCCACCTTTAATCCTCACCATTGATTGTACAAATACAATTTTCCAAGTTATTATGTAATTAAATGTATGTTTTGCTGCTGGAAACTTCAAAGCACCAGCTGCTGCTGAAGACATTGCTTACCGCTGATGTAATAATTTCCCTAGGATATTTAAAATAAACACATTAGGCCTGAAAGAATTCAAAACTTGTCTTGGACTATATTGCCCAGCCTTTTGATTAGCACGAGGTGTGGAATGCCACTTTTCAGTGGAAACCAATGGTCGTCTTTAACAGCCTGTGTTTCCAAGCTCCCATGCAGTGTAAATTATAGGATAATAGAGCGCAGGCGATTGCAGACTCTGTTTATTCAATCCATTTCTTCACACAAGTTCCCATTGCCTTTTTCCTTCTTTGTGCTGTGTGAGGTGGTCCTCTGATCCTGCTGACCCTCACCATATGTTTTCACTTTCAGCTCTGATCTCAGCTCTGTGACCAGCAGGGAACCAAATACAAATTGAACAGTAACCATTCACAGGCCACCCTTTTTCGTACCACTGTTAAACTCGCTTTGTCTTCCTCAGAAGGAGCTTAGGGGATGGATGTCTCTGGTTTGGTCATGGGATCGTGAGTCTGTTCCCCTCGCAGCTATCGGGTTTGGTTGTAGACATTCAACAACAATGCAGTTTCCTGCAGTTCGCAGCGCAGTTGACATGTCTCAAATCCAAGTCACGTTGCTCCCTGAAAAGAATTAACACAAACGAGAAGTTTGTGTTAATTCTTTTCAGGGAGCAAAGTATTTTAAATGAAGAACCAGGAACTACAGAGAGGAACTAATGGCTAGTGTTTGGCTGGTGTGCTTTTTATTATTTCAGTTAAGGTGAAGTTTTCATTAGGCTCATAAGCCCTCCCTTTGGAAAGCGAGTGGCGGGGTGTGTTTGTTCAGCTTTTATCGAGAGAAGAAGTTAAAAAGAACCTTTTTGTTGTTCTTAGGGTTCATGTTTTCTCTGGAGTCGCTCTGCGTTCACTGTTTGTTCCCGCGGCTGAAAATGAAAAGACTAAAACCTGAGTGCAATAACTCACCGAAAGTGAAGACAAACTCTCAGAAGACTCCACGGATAATCTCTCAGATAAGATATGAATCAAGCAGAGTGAAAACCATGAGCTGCAGGCTCTCGTCGAGGGCGGTTGCCAGAAATGTGTGTTTAGACAGTTTAACTTCACTTTTTAAATGCCCGTCTGAGACTTAGCGAACAATTTAGTGACCTGGCATTATGTAATCCACAAAACTGGGCCCAGACTTATCCAAAAGCCACAATGTTTGATCAAATGATACACCACTGATAAGGTCTACATGCTGCTGCAGTAAAACCAGTCACAGGAGGAGACGCTGACATGCTGCAACCGAGTAGATTTAAAAATCCACATTCATGGGTTTGTAATGTGACTTTTCAATAATGTTCTCTTCAACAGGATTCTTCCTCAGAGCCTCTTTATTAGAGTAAAAAGTCATCATCTGTTTCATATTAAAGTTTCACGCGTCCAGCCCCTTGTATCTTGTAAACTCTGCTTCGTTTACTTAGCCTGGCTTTCATTCATTGGTTTACCTTTGTTTAATTTACCCAACTTAAACATCCCAGCTGAACGCTTTAACCTTTTTAACGTGAGTCTTTTTTTATGTCGTTGAAAGTGACAGAGAGAGGGTGAGGATGATTAAGTTTATGATCCACACTGACAAATGGTTTTACTTGTCAAGTGGGAACGTGATTGGACTTTATTTTTTTTATAAATGCTCCCATTATATGCAACCAACTATTCAATCTGCTGAATCTTAATTTTACATCTTTAAAGCACAGCATTTCTTTTGTAATGTGCTTGATTTATCTTCCATGTTTTTACACTGAATTACATCTCTTACAAGAATTTTATCCAAATTCCTTCATTGAATTTAGGTATCAATGCCTGTCTAATACTTGTCCCCAGTCTAACTTCCAGACTGCATCAGTTTCACCAGCACATGTCTGAAACTCTCAGAGGACTTTCCTTAAACAAATACAGGCTCAGACAAAAATTAGACAGAAGGAAAGCTAAAAAACTGGTGCACACACTGAAAGCCAAGTGAGTCCTCATTTGCTGAACCAAAAATATCCTCTGTTTAAGGACCAGCGCCACGGCTGATGACTGGCGTTCGGTTCCCATGCTCCAGCATTGTGTCTCTTCCAGCTGCAGCCAGGGAAAATGGGGGAGGCACACTCATGGGTGGTCCACCCCACATCGTCCCACACTTTGCGGTTTGCGCCCTACATCTGATAGCAGTGGCTCTCAGCTGGGGCACGCACAGCTCACATTCTGTGTGTCATTTTACTGCAATAATCTCAAGCTCCAGGAGGAGAGTGGAGCTGTTTATCAGAGCGCCACACTGTACAGCTGGCTTTTCATACACCACGGATAACCTTTATCACCAAAGATTGCTGTCACATTCTTCTCTTAGTTTTTGAACGACTACTATTTCAGATGGATAATGGGTCTTAGTGATTAACTTGTATCTTTTCAAGCACTTACACCTGTATGCTGCTTTGGAAATAATCCTAGTTTTGATCCTTTTATCTACTTTTATCAGGCTCAGTTAAGTGAGCATTAACTACTTATGCTGCACAATAACCGTTACTCTGTGCACATTTGGCTTAAAGAGACTCTCACATACCCTAAAATCAATCGTTT
Organism: Microctenopoma steveboyesi; assembly: GCA_032359275.1. Taxonomy (NCBI): domain Eukaryota; kingdom Metazoa; phylum Chordata; class Actinopteri; order Anabantiformes; family Anabantidae; genus Microctenopoma; species Microctenopoma steveboyesi. Next base: position 2,941,338 of record JAUMHF010000004.1, on the reverse strand, counting down.
GTCAGCCAGAAGGTTTTGCAATGTTCACACAACTCACGCAGACATTTCAGTCATGAACGCCGTGCACCATAAGTAACAAGCGTGGAGGCTGTTAGATCATTTATGTTGAAGTGGATTCATCCTCAAGCCCACAAGTACCACATTTTATTGACTTTCATATGCAGGCAATCTATTCCGAAGTACAGGAGCACAATTAGCTTCGTAATAATATTTTATGGAAATAATCAATACGTAGCAGAGCAGAGACCTTCAAGTGTGGTCTTTGGTGCAGTACAGACAGTTAGACTATGGTTTTCATCAACGTTCTCATGAGCAGCATGTTGCAATGATCTTTTAACCCAACCACACACACACACACACACACACACACGTGAAGATCAATGTTGCTATATATTTTCATTTAATTTTCAGCGACAGTAATCTAGTTTTAGGTCAGTGAGTGGCTGATAGATTTAAATTTTTTTGATTAGAGTTTCAATTTTAGCAAATGTATCTTTTGCTTTGTAGAAAAATATAGTGGAACTCTTCTACAAAGTTGTATGTACAGACTACGCACAAACATGTCATAAAATGCCATATGTCATTAATCTAACAGATTTTCTAGCAGATACAATCCTGTTATTGATGAGATACGTTGACAGAAGGTCAAATCCAGGTCAACATCCTATAATAAAACACTGATATTCTCTTGTGGGATGATATGATCTATAGTTATGATAAAGATACAAAAATATGTGGCGAAAACCAAGATCCAATTGTGTGTTTTCCCATTGAGCGTGTGTGGTAATAAATTCTTCTACTTCAGAAGCTGTTTTTCAAATGTTTCATGCACAACATATTTCTGAGAGACACGCTCAACAATGAGCTCCAGAAGATTCACCACGCGATACGTGGCATCATTCATTCTGCACTTTGACAGTGGTGTACGGAGCCATTGGATGAATCTGTTGATGATCAGAGCTCCCAGATGACACTTCTACGTCACATAGAAACTAAAAACATCAACAAATATGCAGCATGGCACGAGCCTTGTGAATGGTACAGAGGTCTTTGCATGCAAATCTATAGGTAGAATTACACTGGATGTGGATACTATGCACATGTGTGAAAAGACAGACAGACAATATAATATAATATAATATATTGATTATAAATAGGCTCCAGCACCCACCGCGACCCGATTTTGGATAAGCGGAAGACAATGGATGTATGGATGGATGATTATAAAAAGCATTAGTTGCTGCTTTGAAAAAAAACAAAACTGCTGGACCATCCAGGATCGAGACAACCAACGGAAACAAGACACATGTGTTGTCAAACAACACAACAGGGCTGCTTGTCTCCCCATGAGGACAGTAAAAGCATCACCATGTGTGTAAAATCTGCAGACAGCACGTGCAGATAAACACACGCGCTCCTCGCACATTACGCTGAGCGATGAGTAACCAGAACGACCAGCAGTAATCATAGATACGTTAAACAATACGAAATAAATAGAGTGTAAGCAAATTCATATTGTGTAGTTTTAAATTGCGCACACCTTGCAGTTCTAGGTCCACAGAACGTGATAATCATTTCACAAAATAAACCACGTGAATAAAACCATAATATGCATAAGTCCTGATTTTATTATCGGTTAGCGTATTTGTAAAGAGTAATTTCCTCGTCTCCTCCGGCTTAATCTCTTCTGTAACTTTGAAGCCATCAGTGCATAATAAAGAAAACCATACTGTAATTAGGACATGCTCAGAAAGCTTCTTATATTATTAAAGAATAAAGCAGCAGCGAAAACGCGCCTCACACTCGATGACAGGCTAATAAATATTTTCAGCGGTGGAAGATGAAATGTTGGCATCGTTATTGGCGGATTAACATGAGGACCATTCTGCCTGCATTAAATTTTACTGCCTCCACTTGAGTGAAGCCATCAGTGATGGTACAATGTGATTGAATGCAGTCTATATTTATCACAGTAACATTAATAAATATGCGTATGTGTTACATTTTACATTTACAATACAATAATAATAGTTTTTAAAAGGACAATGAGACGTGGCTTGGTTGAACATGTGCAGACATGCTGACTTTCCTACATCTGATAATGATCAACTCTTTTTTTTCAGAAATTAGTATTTAACATTTGGGAATAAAGCTCTTGATTTCCCTGCAATCTGGACACCATGAGAACAACGAAGAGTATCAGTTTCCTTTTTATTTTTCATGTCTTATCATACTTGCACTCTGAGCAGTCACTGCTGAGAGGCTGAAAGGTGAATTTTAAGATGTTGCAGCTGATGCAGGCCTTGAGACAGTAATGTGGCAACTAGCTCCTCTTTCATCCTGAAAGATTTCTGCACTTATCACTTAAATCTGTCCTTTCACTGGCAGACACACCAAAGACCTTCACATGTGGGTTCGTCTGTTATATAGTCTGTCACAGTGCATGGTAACCCCGTGAACTCTTGTATTTCTAGTTCTATTTTCCTTTGCTGCATAACAATGTCACATACAATGCACAGTATCTTCTGCAACATTCTGCTTGTTCCAACAACTGATGTCTGTCCATGCCTTCGATTTGATAAAATGTTTATAAGTCCAAGAGTCTACAGCCACAGTGCGATGCTACATATAACATTTATAAGAAGTATAGCAGCTATACATTTCATCTTATCACCCAGTTTGGTGCAGTTGCATGCTAATATCCTTATTAGCCAAATAATCCTAATGAGTATTTGCTTAGATGACACCCAGAGTTTTTTTGATGAGGCTTATATGGACATAGATGTGCATACCATATTTCATGGACATCCATTCTCTGTTTGTTGAAAGATTTCCTCATTAATCGCATTAAAAGTCTGAGAATCACAGAAGTCGTCAAGATTTTTCATGTGAGAACTGTGGATGTCTTCACAAAAATTGGTTCCAATCCAATTAGTAGATGTTGAGACACTGGAGAAGACACAAAAAACACAAATCAATTAAATAAACCCCAAACATTTTATTAAATGTGGGCATTATAGAATAGTAAGGGGATCACCAAAGCTAATATGACTCATATGACACCAACAGTGCCATCCCAGACAGCCAATGGGCAAAGGATGGTTTAAAAGTGACATAAAATAAACACGTATGAAAACGTTTGTGTGTGTGTGTGTGTGTGTGTGTGTGTGTGCGTGTGTGCAAGGTGGGGACAGACTTAAGTGTTTATGTATGTTTGTCAGAGAAAGCTTTCTTTCTGGGTGTGGGATGGGTGGGCGTGTTTGATTTCAAAGCTTTGCGAAATGAAACCTAAAACTCAGGAAAAGCTGACAAAACATACCAACCCCAGGTGGTTAATGGGTCCAGGAGAAATGACCAGTTGACCAGTATCAGAGACAATCCCAGTCTGATGTGGCCTCTCCCTGGCCAACACCCATCTGCTAGATATTACACCTAGAAACGTCTATTTTTCCAGCATATGTAACAGGTGGGTGGTCTTGTGACAGCACAGGATGAGGCCTGTCATGTCACTGAATGACACCTTTCCCTGTGTTTTCCTCCGCAGCATCGGAGCAGCGTTAAAGACGGCGGTCCACCAGTGTGGCAACGACGTCAGACCAGCCAAGACAACCTGCTCATTACTTCGTGATGCTGCTTTGATGTCAGCTGCTGTAAGGATGCAGAATTACGGGCAAAGGATCTTTTAATCTCCTTTGCCCTATATCACTGCAACTCTTTAATCGCTCTGTTTCACCCAGATGCACCGCGAAGACACAAAAAGGACCAGAACAGGGAGAAAGTTTCAGGTGTCAGAGGTGAGAGGTTGAATGTCCTAAATATGTGGGTGGTTCTGATGAAGCCCTGTTAGCAGTTAATGAGGGTTGAACAGACACACTGATCACCCCTTGTAATTTTCGGGGGCTAATCGCTGAATATTCCCTTTGACAAGCGAGATTACACACTGAGCCCGAGGCTGGACAATAGAGATCTGCCATGTAACGTCTCCACTATAGACTCGGGACACAAAAAAAGAGTGGATCAGACTGTAGGAGAGGGGAATTAGAGAAGGGGAAGGCAAAGGGGGTGGATGTGACACCGGCCAAGAGGTGCCACCTTTGGGACAATGTGAAGATAGGGAGGGGGTGCATGGGTGGGACGGGGGTTGGGCAGGCAGACACAAGAACACAAGGTTTAGAATCACGATGACCTTAAGGCTATGACCTTAGAGAATGACCATGTGCACTGAGTAGTGTGATTTACAAAAAGGACAAGACTATGGTTTTGTGTTTTAAATAAACTATAATCTATATTTCATTGTTAGCGACGGATAACACGGTTACGTGTGAGTGAAAGATAGACAGTTGCTCACAAGGACTGCGTTTCAGAGTGTGTGTTAGTGTTCTGGTTCCTGTCACTGCTCTCATCAGCACCGTTTTCAGTCACTGTGGATTTAAGCAGGAAAAGCTTCCGTACCTGACTTGACCCAGCAGAAAAACAGAGAGATGTGTATGTTCACGTGAATCAGTTAATGGAGATTGAAAATGAATAAAAGGCAGCTTAAACGTTCCCGTTCACTAAATAATCTGCTGCTTTCTTTTGAGTGTCTGTCAACCACTTGCTGCATTAATGTCCTCTTGGCTTTTTAGAGGAAAAATTCAACGGGAGGCTTTAGTTCTCAGTCCATCGAGCACATGGAAAGCTCATAACTCAACGGGGCAGAGCTCGCTTTAGTGGTTTTCAGCGACATAGATGACTTTTACAGATTCAAAATTATTACATGTGTGAATGTACCATTAACTTTAGATACTTAGTGTCTAACACGACCAAATGCTGTGTGAGGTTTGGATCGGTCATGATGATCAACTTTGGCCTTCAAACCAAACATGGGTTAACTCCCCTCTGCCTTTTTCATGTTAGTTGAATTTGTAAGATAGAAAAGTGTAATGCGTTGATGGTGTTTGATGATTTTCTTTGGGGCTGATGAAGCATTAGCTCGCTGTTCCCTTTTTAGTAAATTTCAGTGGAAACTCTGAACTCTGAATTCATCTGTGCACCTTTGTTAAACTTGCAGCGCATGTAGTATGTTTGGCAAACCCCCGAGCTAATGGTTAGCATGCACGTACGTTGGGAACATGCTGACACTTCTTAGTGTTTTTTTTCTATTTTCAACATTTGATGATGATGATGTGAATAACACCTACCTGAGTAAGCAGACCTGTTACCTGTCAGTTGCCATGCTCATGATCTAGGTCGTTCGCGGGACAACAAGTTCACACGAAGTATGTACGAGGAGTATTTGTACTGGCTGTTCCAAAGTAATGAATTTACTTTGCCCCATTAGGATTACAAACATTTTGCTGTGAAATGTCAGCTGGTTGGGACTTTAAGTGAACACTCTCAGCAGGACTTTGGCTCTAAATCTAACCTCAGCGAAAGCTGTTGGTGAATTTGTGTGCAGTTCTGTTTGTGACTACAGTGACCGGTTACTTTAACCCATTTGTTTTTTCCTCTTTTGTTTTCTTGTTCCCTTGACAGCTCCTGTGTCAGTCATATTTGAGACGTGTGGCTTTTTGTTTTGCCAAAACATCCGTTGGGTTTGGCATGTGTGCCGAAACCAAAGGGTGCATGCAACATGTTGTACAAGTCTGTTAGGACAGACAGGATCTTTTTTTTGCTTTAGAAGAGAGGACCACCAAAGATGTCAGCTTCAAACTCAAATTAATTACAATCTTGAGAATGATCCAGTTCGTCTGACATCAGTTCCTCTGTTCGTTTGTGCGCATTTACTTTCAAGTACTATTCCACATATCTTTGCAGACACTAAAGAGAGTTGAATCCCAAAGGCTCGGTGACAATCATGGGAATCTGAAGCTGCACATCGAACATAAACTCCCAGTGGCAGTCTGATGAGAACCCTTCGCCTCTGAATACATACAGTATAATTTGTGAGGTTGCGGGCTCTGTCACTGGCACTTCAAAGGGAACATTTACTTTGTCTGGTGCACAGTTTTGGGCTACGAAGGTGAAACACAAGGTGCCAGGAAGGCGAGGAGGTTGTACACAGACCTCAGGCACGAAGGTGAACATCACAACTGTGGTGCCTTGATTTAACAGCTGACGTTTTTTAAATCCCAGAGCATATAAAAACCTGCCATCAACACATATAATCTCTTAGCTGAGTCCATTGAAAGCCGTGTCCCAGGGGTTAATTCTCCCATCACTCCATGTTTGAATCAACTCCTGACTCACATTGAGATGAAAGCCGCAGTGTCTCAGGACCAAGCATGGACTCCGAGGCCTGCTGATCCTGGACGACTGGAGCGGATTATTGCATGTTCGTCTTGTTGGACCTCCATCGGGACAGGGAAACTGAAAAGAAAAACAATAATTAGAGATAATTGCTTGTGTCCAAACATGAGCGTTAAAGCCCTCCTCCCTCCGATCTCCTTTCGTAGTATGTGAGGTGGAATGAAAGGGACACCCCCCCTGTTTTGACAGCTGGGCAGGCGAACATAATTTGTGACAGCTGAACTGAAACGTCTTTAACCGCAGGGAGAGACACAGAGAGAGAAGGATTTGGGAGAGAGAGAGAGAGAGAAGATCAGACGGAGAGGTCCTGCCCAACAGAAAGGAAGAAGATGTCAGAGAAGAAAAGGAGACAGAGAAGAATTGGGGAGAAGTGATTGCCGTGTACAGGGGTGGGATTTAAGCAAAGAGGGACGAGGGAGGTTAAAGGGAGGAAAATTTGTCACACACCACATAGAGAAGAAAAAGAGAGGTAGAACTTGAAATACCCCACGAAAAAAAAAGGCAGGACAAGAGATGGATTAACAGCAAATGCAAGCAAGTGGAAAAGAGGAGAACATTTAAACAGCAGAGCTTGGCTGAACATGGTGTCATGCCAGGTTTGACACATTGGGTTAATTTGCTGCTCCCTGGAGGTGACCCTTGAACTTCAGGGACACAAGGTCAAATTGAACTCAGAGTGAAACAGCCAAAATCATGTCAGTCTGAGGAGCCGGGTCACGGGTCACCTCGGAGATTCTTGATATATAGGCCAAAACAAGGACCATATGTGGACGGAAACACGTTTGAAACAAAAATAAGGCCTGATTTTCCATCCTCACTCCAAACCTGCAGTTTGCTTTTTCAGTTTCTTTTCCCTCCTCCTTCACCTCACCTCCCGCCTCTGAACACCGGAGCCCACCACAGAGTTTCTTCCCTAATTCAATAAAGTCATAAATACCAGCGTAGCAGCAAATTGACATAATGTTGGCTGCGTGCCCTTTAAATTGTCAGTGACAGAAGTTTTCCCAGAGGTGGAATATTAATACAAACACAGGATTTCATTTCCAAAATACCCAGCTCCCAAATTCTCCCATGTTTACTTTTCTCCTTGCTCCTAATTTCTGTTAGTGTGAAATGTTATACTTACTGTTGTATTTACTGACAGGGGAGGAATGGAAACCTGGGAGCTGGGTGAGTCCACATGGGGCATCATTCAGCCAAGTAAGTGAAGTTTGAGTAAATCCTTGATTAATCACCATTCGAACAGCAAATAAACTGACCATTAATAATTCCTCACTATTGGTGTTGCGTTTTCAGTCACTGCTGCATCAAATAGTGACTTTTAGCCCAAAACTCTCACACTGAAATGCTAACTGCAATATAAACTGAATGTATTCAGACTGGCTAAAACGTGTGCACACGCTTCATGTAAGATTGAGGTTGTGAGGATTAATGCTGCTATTATTGCAAATCTGGGACAGGTTAAAAATTACAACAGTCTTATTATTCTTTAAAAAGGCCTTTAGCACCTGTAAACTAATTTTATGAGTATGGAAGATAATAAACTGATTTACTAACAGGCATTCCTTGTAATATTTTAATTTATTTACACATTAGATAATGTTTCAATAGTAATGACAGTATAGGTATGTTTTATAAAACTACAATATACATGATAATATATTACAGTAAATACCATAATATGTAACATATGCAGCATAAATAATATATATACACTACAATAACAATGTATAAACAGAAAATACATATATAACATAACATAAAATGCATCTATAATATATCAGTAATATATTATGTTTCAATTTGATGCTATTAAAAATAAACTACTACTTGTTTTCTACAAATCAAGAAGCAGCGCAGTATAATTTTGGTAATATATAATTGGGGAGTTCTTGTTAAAATGTGTAGCATTAAAGTCAAACACTGGGTGGTCTGCAGCGCACGTACAGCACGTACTTGTGTTGTAACTGCCACCTAGTAATTATAATATTTTCTTGACCAAATACAATTAACTCAAAGTCTTAACTTTCAGTAACTTTATCAGTCCTTTACTCAAGAATTACAGAAACAACTCATCCTCTGATTAGGACAGGAACATAAAGCTGTAAAACTGAAATGTGAGGAATAAGAACAAACATTTTATTTTAATTATTTTGTGGAACTCAGTTTCATAATCTTGAAAGTTTGAAATACAAGACACAAAGGGACTGTGTCTGCGTTTGCCAGTAACATTCACTATTCACTATATGAAAGCCTCATAGTTGTTAAAGTCATATAAAATTCTCATAAGGACGACTAAAGCCGCCCTCTTATCATTTACAAAATGAAATATTGCTCATAACCCCAATCATCAAAGAACTCTTTTTCCACATGACAAAGCACTGACCCTTACCGAAGACACATGTAATTGCGCTCAGAATATGGTCAAATCCTCTGTGGTTGCCCTCATAACATATATATGGTTATTTTTAATAACACAGCACATGTAGCTGACCTCGCTGTGCTCCGTCTGAATGAGCTGAACACCTGCTCTCTGAGGTGAATCAGGGAGGCCATAAAAAATACGATGGGAAAGTTATTAGAGAGGGTAGCGGGGGGGTGGTGGGGGGTGGGAATCAGAGGCTATGACAGAGGGAGGGAGATGACTTTATCAGGGCCATAAAAAGTTGTCAACTGACTTTAATGACTGATAGTTTTGCCACATTAGCTCTGGAAAACAATCAATCTTTAGTGTCTCTGTCTGCGTGTGTGTGTGACAGCGAGACAGAGAGAGACAGAGAAAGTTTTTCCTGCACTTAAGCAACTGTATGCACATGTAAGAGTGTGTCCAAGTAACTGCACGTACCTGCAACGTTAGTCTGATCATATGGAGTGTGTTAAAGAGAGAGAGAGAGAGAGAGCAGACAAGAGCAATTGTGTTTTTCCCCCGTGCATGTGTGTAGCGCAGCTCCATACGAGGATGAGTATGTAAAGGGGTTATTATGCTGAGAAGGTCTGCAAATCATTTCCTGTGGGCTGACTATTTATCAGATTCCCTTGAGGTTTAGAAGCTCATCTCACAAACTTGTCTGCATGTGTGTGTGTAAAGAAAATTTACAAGGAGATGCACAAAACAACCGTCTCGAGGACGATTGTTTTCCCAGAGCCTTGAGGATAAAAAGCTGATAATTATCATTTTTCACCACTTTCACCACCAGAAGAAACACGATCAAAACTGCGAGGACTTTAATCTGAAAGTGACAAACCAGTCAAATGAATTTAAGAGCGACTGAAACAAAAGTGTGAAAACACTAAATACATGAGAGCAGCGCGAGTCTCTGGGTGCATCCGAGTTCAGTGCCTGTGTGTGTGTCTGCGACCAGTAAACTCTACCTTCCACGCACAGACCTGCTCGCTGGGTGGTGACACTGCTGGCGAGTGAACTGAAGGCTGCAAACAACAAAAGCTGGAACAACAGGAAGATAATTCAGATTTGATTGGTTTCACGTGTTCTTCATAAACAACAAAGTTTTCCTGTGCCTCCAGTGTGTTTTCCTGCAAACATGGAATCCATTTGTCCCCTGTCTTCATGCCCTGTAGTTGCACAGGCTCTTGTACACACACACACACACACACACACACACACACACATAGCTCGCCCACCACTGTGGCACTAGGATCTTTTGATATACGGTCAGGAACTTATTTTGAAAACAGCCACTTTCAGCTGCTAAAAATAATCAAGAGGGACTCTGAGATGAAAATGTGAATGAGGCTCGCCAGATTTGCCTCATCCATCACAATAACAAGAAATGTCCCCGACAGAAGCCAACGAAGCCAGCTCCACACATGCATGCACACGAACACACAGACATTTAAAGGCTCAATTCACCCAAATGAAATAAACAGTAACATACAAACATGTTTCCCTTTGTTTGGCTTCATCGCACCACTGAAAAGGATTTTGTAATTAATATTATTGATGGTTTGTGTGGATTTCCATATCAGCTATGTTAATTCCTTAGAGCAGGTTTAGATCACAGAGTCTCAAAAGAAAAAGGTAAACGTAACGCTGCTCTGTTTATGGTTTTTAGTTTGAAATGCACAGTTAATTTCTTCAAATTAAATAATCTGACTTGAGAAAATCAATATACGCCACATTTAGTCAGGATATATATATATAAAAAATATTATAGTAGCAGCCTACATATTGAAAATTAAAATGGTTTGGAGATTTAAATTATACAAGTCTGCTGATAATTCAGTTATTAAGTGAGTGGGTTCATGCATGAAGCAGTAAAAAGCAGACACTTGCAAGTCGTCATTCCCTGATGTATGAAACTGTACACGTGTCTTTGGAGGAATGTTGCCCACACAGAAAACAAGAGGCTGGAACATTTCCTGTTTGCATGATATTTAAATATGCCGTATCTTGGAAAAATATGAATGAATAAACACTGCTGTCAAACGGCGCGAAATATTGACTCTATGTCTGAAAGAAAAGGCTGAAAATGTCCTGGTAAGAGGTTAAAGAAAAACCTTTTCACTGAAATACTGAACCACATGCTCAAACAAAACTGACTTCAAGCATTTCTAATACGCTTTTCTACACTGTCAGTCTTAATATATTGTAACTCAGAACAAATCTCCCTATTGAGAGCAGTGATATAAGAGAGTTTCCCCACACAATGAGATCAAGCTTTAAACGCCAACTTCCGCTGTTTGTAAGTTGCAGAGAACAAACCTTCTCAGTGGTATTAGCATGCACCATATGGGAGTATGATGGTGTAACAATGCAAACACAGAGGCTGGGTCTGCTCACTGTCAGCACGCAGAGCAAAGTTAGTGCTAATTACTCTACTCTAATCATGATTTCCAGGGGATTACGTGACCCTTTGGTATGTTTGATTTCAAAAGGAAAATGCCATCTCAGATGTAGTTTACAAATCCATCCACAAATGTTTAGCTGGGAGCACATGCTCAGTGAGAGGGCCTCCAGCTTAGGCCTCCTGCACAATCACCAACCTCTTTTGAGTGGCCTCACAATGCAGGCTCATCCTGGAAAACGTACTGGGAATAAAAACCGATTCACAGAAGAGAGAGGAAGTTAAGAAAAAAGCACCTGTTGATCAGAGAGTTTGGTATTTTTATTCACACTGATGATTTTCATTTTACCCAAGGAAATTCTAATATATTAGGACATTATCGGTTGCCATAGTTTATTAGTTATTTCCGTGCACAGATCTGCTGTTTGTCTTTAAAACATCCACAGTTGGAAAAAGTCTAATGGTTTCCCGTATTATTAACCACAAAATGACTGATAATAACCCATTCATAATCTTCTATCAGGACTCCTTCTAGAGGGATTTTGTTAGCAAATATTTCCACTTCCCCTCCTTCTCTTTTATCCGGAGCTGTTATCGTTCGGCGTGTTCCGTAATACTTTCAGAAATCGTGTCCAATGCTCCAAACTGGTGAAATAATGGGCCCTGTCGGCCACCCGCGTTTTACTGTGCTGTAAAAATAATGAAAGTCATATTGCGCTGCGGTTTGAAATCCGCACAGGCAAACGGCGCAAGTTTGAAGGAGGTCCCGAGATGTTTTCTAAATTGCTGTGAATTTTCAATTTGCGACTTCTTTTTTTGGGGGGGGGGTGAGCTGGATACGCCTGCTCTTTGGAGCAAAGCCCGAATTCGTGTGGATTTCAGCAACTGTTGGAAAAATAAGAAAAGGTTTACTGAGCTGAACACAGCGACATGTCACCTCACCTCCAAACAGCGATAGATCGATTTCTCCTGCTGAAATCTGACCTGATGATGTGATCTCACCACACCACAAATGCCTTTTCTCCACAATGAGCTTAAATACTAAAGGAATGAATGCAGCTGTAATCAACAATATTATACAAGAAAACCTTTATCACTGTGTTCATAATCAGAGATGGATGTTAGTTGGTTAAATGTGTTTCTATAAGTTTTTAACACTGGGTTCACATTAAATTATTATTTTCTACTTCATCTTTACATTGATAATTTATTTAGCCTAATATACAGTTTTTTAAAGTTAATTCTTAAATCCTAAGTGTTATTCACACGCCGATACATGAGAAAAAGAACCCGCACAATGAAGACAATATTTAGGGACAAGCTGTATCAGAGCGAGTTCATTTTAACATGAACTTTACTTAGACAAAAAGGGTGAAGTCGTTTGAATATCAAGGCAGCCTGTAACATATGATAGGAGGTGAAATAAGAGTCTAGAAATATAAGAATGAATACAACACGTGTATTTCATCTTATGTCAAAAAATTTAATTTAATAAAAATAATAATCAACAATGCAGTGAAAAAGTCTCAACACCACCAAAGCAGGGATGGTTGTTGCTGTTGTTAATGGGGGGTATGTTAATCCCGGTAAAACCACCTGATCTGACCCGATGGGTCATGGAGCCTATTGATTTTCTCAGTGTTTCTGCCCCCGTGTGGTGCAGTGACACTTGTGTTTACCCTGCAAACACAGCTGACAGCAAAATCCTCGGAAAACTATTATGCCCAACAAATCTCTGTCCTTTTAGTGTTACTGTTTGTACTCAATTACAAAAATTATAAGTAGCAGTTGTTGTCTCAGTAGTAGAGTTTTGGTGTTAATCTTCTCCAGCATAAAATTCCTTTTTTTTTATGTATCTGGTGAGTTCATTCCAAAGAGTCTCTGAGGCGATGATGGCTGTCTGCATTTTTTCTGTCAAAATGATCTGGGCATGTACGGAGAGGGACAACAAGCACTGGAAACATACATAGAAATATGTTTTCAAAACCCAAGCTATGATCAAGTCAACAAGTCGTATCATTGAACTTTTTTAGAGGAAAGACGAGGTGTGCCGCAGGAAGATATGATCTCTTTACCATAAAAACGCTGAGGTGGAGCAGTTTTTCCTTTGATCCGTCCCCCGTTTGGCCTTTACCACTGGAAACATACAAAAAGTGGTCGAGAGTTGTGACAACATAAGTGAGAAGCAGTGATCTGAGTATGTGTTCATATGCTCGGGGCACCAGGTTATAGTCATCCTGGGTTAACGGTATTATTCCTGCTGTCTGTTTAGATTAAAGTGAATTACTTTCCTGGAAACCTGCTGGGAGTGGGTTAAAACAACAAAACAAAGTGAAAACTTGTGAGTTTCCACTAACGGAAACCAGCTTTTTGTTTATTAGGACATCTGTCAGAAGATATTTCACTGGATTTCAAATGAATCCTGTAGCTATTGGAAAGAAACTCTCTTCTGATCATGCAGAATGTTTTGTTTCCCTCAGCACTTCGTATAGGACCAGGTGGGAAAAAATGAACTAGAAATCGACGTAACAATTAGCTTTTTCACTACAAAGCTCATATAACCAGTGCACAGTGATTATGGGAGTAAATGGACTGCTATTCTGATTTTAATTGCTTCAATTGTCCCCATTTACATGAGAATTATTTTACTTTTCTATCCTATTTCTTTAACATTACCCATCTTGGCTAAGGAATCCCATTTTTTTCAGAGTGACAGTGACACAGTGCTCACAGCAGAGTCGTTTACATGAATCACTAGGTGTGATCACTACAGCGCTTAATTGTACCATATTTGTCTGGGAAAGTCCCAAAAACGCTTTGAGCCGAGTCCAGCGTGTACTTGTGGATAGTGAGACCTGAACTTTGGTGTACTTCGTCTTCATGAGATCTAACATGTTTTCTCATATCTCACTTACTGTAAAACGAACTCACTGCCTCCGCTGGTTTTATCTGTTCGGTCAACATGTTTCATGCTGGATACAAAGTTGAACTCAGCCTTAAGGCAAATCCACTGTCTGTGGATGATTTTGCACTGAACAAGAAAGAAAAATGACGATGAGTGCACCTGACCTCAAAAACCACAGGTTTATCAAAACTGCATGTTTAAATAATGGAAGACCCCAGCAGGACTAGAACATCAGAGCAAGGTCATCCATGTAGCCACTGTTCCTTACCTGCTTCCTCTGTTGCCTGTTTCTGTGCTGTGAGATGAACTGTTTGACTGATGTTAAAGCTACGTTATCCACACAGCACACATCATTGGGTGGAAGAGAGAGCTGCATGGATGTGAGGCTGGACACCTGTGCCCTGATGAACGTCCTATGTGATAAAGTTATACACAGGTGAAGTAGCACTGTTGTGATATATCACGTTGGTTGATTTGTCCTTTGGGGGTTTGCTCCATCAGAAGAGAATCTCTGCCCACTGTCTGCAAATTTAGCATCAATTTCTGCTGGTCCTGCAAACACCTGTTAACATAAAAGTAAAGACTGAGAAGGGTCGAAGGAGAGCAGCATTGCCCCAGTCTTCATCATCATCATCATCCAGCCAACTGTCATGGATTGATGGGGATATGGAGCTGTTATCATCTGAGCCTGGTCATGAAGTCGCACACTTCAGATGGCTGTAGGGTGTATTTCTAGCCCTGTTCTCCATTACAGGTCTTTCTCTCCTCGTGTTAGACCAGAAACCTTGAGGTCTTTGTTGGTCCATGAGTCACCTCTGTGTCAAACATGTGAAGACTCAGACTAAGTCAGTGAGTCACACAAGCTCTCTGTGTGAACAACAAGTCAAACTGATTGAACAGAAACACGTTGAAGAGTCCTACTAACCCGCACTTGAATCCCAGTGGCCATAAGTACTTGTACCAGTAGTGCTCATTATGCTGGACACGGCTCATGGTGCTAGGTTGGTAAATCAGAGGACATTTCTGTGTGGATCTTGGCTGTGTGTATTTACAGGAACTGTACTCAAACGAAAAGTGTCATTAATTTGTTTTAGACTTCCACCACTAGAGTCTCACTGTTAGTACGGCATGACCCTTACTGTCTGAAGGCTGAGGCACACTTAAAAACAGCCTGACCTCAGTATGTATGTGTGTTACAGCAAAAGAAACACCCATGTTCATAAATAAATAAAAAAAGAGACATGCAAACATCTTTTTCAGCTACATTCTACCATAGTCTGCTCTTTTCTTAGGAGACAGTTTGCATGCATCTACATGAAAGCACACTGCATTTCAAGTAGCATCCATTTTTAGTAAAGAAAAAACAAAAGGTCCTCAGGTGGAAACAACCAAATACTGAGCACGCAAACACGCGATGTCAGTGACCCAACCGTGTGTGTATACGCGTGCGTTTAAATGTGTGTCTCTCGCCTTGCCATAGCCTTAGATAGTTTCACTTGGCACAAATAAACAAAGGGACAGATAACTAACTGTACAAAGAATTCATACGAGTGCAATGTTTAAAGAACCAAAAGCTGAAGAACTGATGTTGCACAGATTCTTTCAATTAGCAAACTCCAAATATTTATGATCTGAACATTTCCTCCCTGGAAGGAATGAGTGTGTGTGTGTGTGTGTGTGTGAGTCTCCTATTGATTCACACTGGGGTGTATTGATCCCCTGGGCTTATGCTTCATTTCACTTGGGTTCAGCCATCATCCTTATTGTACAGTGCATTTTAAAATCAGAAAACAAGAGAGTTTAGAGGGCAACTTTAAGCATTAAACAATGAGGTCACTTCACATTATGCCACGTAAAGGAAGATTTGACGAATGCCTCCAAATCTTTAATTTCCTTAAAGCACCAAATCATCACAACCGCACATTGTGAAATTAGCATCACCCTGGTAGAGTCAGAATCTTGTAGGGCCTGTGGACTGTGACTGCCTTTCTCAGTGTTAGTGGTGTCCTCATCTCTTCTTCTTTGATGTGAAATATGTGTCTCTCTCTGTGTGTTGGTGATTTTCTCGTGTCCTCTCCCTCTTTTTGAATGAAAAAAAGCCACAGGACCACCATTGGAATTAGGATGTGTTTCTCAGTCATCCCCCTCCCCCAAACACACACTTGCACACACATGCTTACTATGACAAATACCCTGTGACATGCCTCTGTGAACATGGCACGGAAGGGTCCACTCCCTCTCCCTGGGGCTGACAGGGCAGTGGTTTGTGGGACTCCTTGCTGGATCTCAGTTTTACCTCCAGTAACTCACTAGGTCAAGTTATTTCTTTTTGAGGTGACAGTGAAGGATGAAATGCACATTACTAGACTATACACGAACAACAAGGGAGGTTGCGATAACAGACACCAAACAACATAATATTCCCATGATACATCAGCATATTAGGTGACACAATCATCATGTCAGGGATTTGCTGAAGAGAGCTGGAGGGTGTGTGGGATCTCTAAACATAGGCAGTCTACAGTGGCGGTGCTGGTGCACATTCATGTAAAAACTCACATTTACTTGGATGTGATACATCACTGAGGATTTCCTCACTACTCAGTACAACAAGAATAGAGTTTATTTTTTGAAACAATGGCGCCTCAGGTAAGTCTGTGAACGTTTTAAAGACGTAAAAGTCTGATGAGTTACTTTTTGTACAATCTTCCTTTTTTTCTGTTTATTAGTATTGACTGATTGACTGCAATGCTGGTGATCTGCTGATCAGATAAAAGCAATTCATCAGACTTATTTTACTGTAATAAATCCCTGTCTTGTCCTTTTAAAAGCTGAATTGCATCCATATTTTTTGGGCCAGGGGAAAACGGTTAACAGAGTTCTGCTTGCTGAGTGGAAAATGTGACGGATGCTTTTGGATGCGAGTGTGACATGTTCAGGGTTTGAGTTATTCTAAAGAGGTCTTTTGGGATTTGGAGCAAGTTGGGGTGAGGAATCCATATTAATGCAATAAACTTACACCATTCTTGTTTGTTCAGATGGTTTTCCTCGCGGTGAAGAGGGAGATCAAATGGGCACATCAATTATAAATTGTCCATAAATGTTACTGATGTGGGGCTAGATCTCTGGATTGTAGAATAACTCAACTCTATGGCTCCAGTGGGCCTTTGGACAAACATAACTGTGATGGTAGACAACAAAGACTAACGGCTCCCTCTCCTCCGATTGTTCCATGGCACTGATTCTTAAGTTCAGGCGCTCTCAGTCAATACCAGACACGTGACTCCACCAACTGTTCAGACGTTTTGGGGAAATGTGACTGAAATGTTTCTTTAAACCAAATGTCAACCTTTGTGACCCAAAATCAACATTGAATTAGGAACTTTTGCTATCTGGGTATTCTCTTCTCTTTTCACAGAGAGTTTGGGAATATCAATGCCTCTCCAATGTCCGTGTAGTAAAAATGAAATGACCTTAATCTACCCATCTTCACTGAAGCTCATGAATTCATGAATTTTAGTCTTTGGCTAGGAGCAGC
>JAUMHF010000004.1:2860559-2914840 GCA_032359275.1 Microctenopoma steveboyesi | reverse complement strand
CTTCAAAAAAGTAAAGAAAAACTAGTTTGTGAATCAAGCAGCGAGTTAGATGAACATCTATTACATAAAAACATTCACAAACGTAACGGTCAACGTAAAACAAAAACACAGAAATAAGGACCTACAGTTAAAACCAAACTGCAAACCTCAGGCATGAGACATTTCCCTTACATCACTAATAATGTTACCATTGAATAATTTGCCTGATGGAGCTGCTGCTACTGCCCCGTCTGTAATCCCAGAGAGGACATCAGAGCAATAGGCGTTGCCATCGTCTATGCTGCCTACTACAGTTTTGCAGTAGGCATCTGTAAAGTCATCACATAGGAAGCGACTCGATCTTCCGGCACTGGAATGAGGCCTCTGGAGCTCCTTAACGGCCAACCCCAAGCCCGGGCGACGCGGTGGATTGAAATTATCACTGAAGGCTATCCACTGGCTCTGAGACCAGGACACGGACGCAAAGGCATCGCCGCTCTTTGGAGGGCTGGCAGCAGCGCGTTGTTCACCGGGGTCAACCGGCTCGGCCGGCAGAGTGAGGGGTGCACTCTGGGCCCTCGCTGGTGTGGGTTTAAGTGCTTGGTAAGGGTTGTCCGGTGAGTCCCAGGGAGAAGATGTGGGCGAAGAGAAAGAGGAAACATCTTTGGAGGGGTGGCTTTCTGCCAAGGAGGGACAGCGCTCCCGCTGTGGCGCCGTCTCAGCTGAAGCGACGCGATTGGCAGCGATGACAGAACAAATACAAAGCAAAGTATAGACAGTAAATCCGTGAGACATTTAGTCACTTTTGTAGATTAAGACAAAGTTTGATGCAAGATGGGTTTAAGCTCGTCAGGTAAATCATGTCACTGTTTAACTGTGCTCTGGTATTTACACGCCAAGTACCTGGAGGCTCCTGGAACGCTGTGAATGAGTCACTGAGTTTCATTGTGAACCTGTTGCAGGATTTCATTTTGTGTATTTTAACATATACATATAGGATAAATTTATTAAATGTATCTACACTATAATGTAGAAGGTAAATCATAGAATTTACTTTTCTATTTCTCTTTACTGCTGCACTACACCTGTCTTTAAAGAAAAATGATATACGGCAAGAACAACTTCAGTTTTACTTATAATGAAACTTTATCATCAGAGATTAGTTAAATTAGTCAGAGGTTACGTAAATGCCCTTTGTTCTGAACAATTGTGCAAAGCAATCTTCAATCCTATTTTAGAGCATCCCAGCGTCCTAATAAAGTCCAATAAAGTCTCTGTTTACACTCACTGATTTAAAAAAAACATCTGAAATAAGATGAGAAGATTTAAAGGTAGTTGACGAATCACTCAAGCTCTTCAACAACACTTTCATTTAAATTACGGTCACACACGTTTTACCTGATGCCTCTGGCAGAGAGACGTCTGAGTCATTCATCAGAAAAGACGGAGATGGAGGTAGTGAAAGGAAAACAGAGGCAAGGTCTAACAAGGGCAAGTAAAGAAATCAAACCAATATCAAATCAAGTAAATAAAAACTTAAAGTAACATGGAACAAAAACAGTAATAAAAGAGACATAAAGGTATAAATCATCATTTGAACACAAACCAAACGGATAAATCAGTAGTTTAGTACCTCTCATTCATGACTTTGTTTGTGTGTCGTGTGCATTTGGAGCGAAGACTTTTAACAGACTTCGATGGCAAATAAGTTCCCACTTAGTGAATCTTAATCGGGGCAGTTCATGATGCTTATTTGACTTCTAAGCTCAGCCCTTTGACCGTAATGAGACACTGTTTGACAACATACGTGCCAGTGGGCTTTATAGCCGACCCTCTGACATCAACTAGGTGCCAATTAACTGTGGATTACGCTTAGCCTAGGCAATGGGTCAGCGCTAATGTCACTCTGTTTAAACACTGGTGTGATGCACGTTAAGCCGCGAGAATCACACGATCACATCTCTGTGCAGGGAAAAGTGTGAAAAAAAAGTATAAGAACAGATTTTAGCAAAAAGACAGATACAGCTACATCATGCGAAGTGAGAAAACTGTTGAACTGGAATGGAAACAGTCGGCCTAAAGTCAAGTATTCTGTTGACTTCAAGGGTCAGTCACTCCAACTGCGAGTGCAGTAAAAGGAAACGCTACACACTGAACAGCCTGAAGGAAGAAATCGGTGCAGAGTAGACTACATATGTTCTACTCTAAATAAAATGCTGTTATGTTACCTGCTGATGACAACACGGAGGAGGTGGGTCCTGCAGCCAGGTTTGGGCCCAACGGGTCCAGAGACAGAAGGTCATTGTTGGTCAGACTGCCAAGACAAGTAAAGCTCATTATAATTCAATTTCAAGCCCTTTGCTTCTGAGTCAAACGTGAGCGCGCACAGATGTTCAAAGAAAATAGTGGCTCTGTGAACAGACGCGCTGTTACGCTGGAGGTTCGAAGGTTCTACTTCAATACTCACTCATAAGAAGTTGGCACCCTGGTCTTTGCCAGTTCATCACCTGCAGCGAGAAAAAAACAAACATGAAATTAAAAGGACCGCAGACCTGCACAGAGTGATGACAGAAAACACACATTCACAGCGAGTAAAAAACAAAACCAAACCGTTCAACCCCAACACAAGAGGTTTTCACCGCCTAGTATTCAAAGACGTTTGCCAAAAGCCATGTTTAAAGTACACCTTAAACCAGAAATACAAACTGAGGTTTGGCCTGAACAAGTGAAAGTCATAGAAATATATTTTCATTAAGATTTGGGTTAAATTCATTTTCTTATTTTTGCCTTACAAAGCAAAACCCTCCTGCACAAGGATTAACTTTCTGACGTGCTTTTATTTTGGCGGTAGCACTTTAAAACAGGGCAAGGAGTGATTTAGCAACTAAAAATGAGGCTTTGTTATTTTGGATCCCTGTTGAAAAGTGTTACATCGTGTTACAATGCACCTGAGAACCACGCGTAAGAGATTATACTTTAGCTTCACACAGATAACGTATCTGATAGCACCACCAGCACCACGTATGCTCAGCTACAGTATATTTAAAACGCAAACATGGCAAACACACACAAAACGGTGCCAGTTTGCAGGAACTCTATCTGACATATCAAAATAAAACAGCTAATTAAGCAGTTAATCTTATTTGTACCACAGAAGGGACACATCCTTCAAACTCACATTTACAGAAGGGAACCGTTATTGACTTTTTTTTTTGGGGTATGTTAGCTTTGGCTGACTCTCTGGGTTTTCCTTTTTTTAAGGACAGCCTCTTTAAAAACAACTGGGGCCCAAGAAAAATGGAGTTGAGAAGTTGCACAGCTGACCCGGCGTTGCAGCCATCCAGCAACACACAGGCACAGGGAGGTCAAGACAGAGAAAAATACTCACTGGACTGGTTCCTTCGCATCTGCCCCTGAAAGGAAAAACAGACATTAGTTCATAAAATAAACGATTCATTTTCAGTTGTAAGAACACGACGAAAAAAAGTCTTCATCACTTTTAATTCCTCTTCTACTACTACTACTAAATGAACACACTCCTGTATTCATGTTTGAAAATGTGTAAATCTAACATAAATATATTACGCAAATGTTTAACGTGTGCATTAATTATTTGCAGTGACAGAGAGAATTTTCCACTTCAGAGTTAAAGACTATAAATCACCGGACTCACACATACCAGACGTTAAACCTAGGGTGAAAAATTCTGCAAAACTGTGCATCTAAGCACATACAGCGATCAGTCAGGGACAACAGAGAGCGTGCCCCCAACACTTCACCGACTTCCTTCACAGGGCGGGGTGAATCTGCCGTGTCAGGCTGCATAACACAAGTCATGCAAGATATGCTCTTGAGGGCCAGCAACCCAATGGAAACTAAGAGCATCAATTTCAATGAAGAACTTATTCGTACAGGGAGGAAGGTTGGGGGGGGGTTGTCGTGGGAGGAGGGGAGAAAAAGAAACAAAATGGGTTTAAGGAACATAGAAAAAGTGTTTAACCACCACAGAGCTGTGAGGCCGGGGTTTAGTCCCACAGGCGCTAAGCGGCAAATGGGTTCAATTACGGCTCTTGCTGGCCACACACACACACACATACACACACACGCACACGCACACACACACACACACACGAGTTCCACTGCTATTTCAATAAAAGGAACGCTGCAGAGGGGGAACAAACAGGAGGAGAAATGAAAAAAAATCTCTTAATAATTTACACCAGATGATGATGTTTGCCATCACCTTAGATGTACATTTCAGTCATTGTAAAAGTCCGAACAGAGAGTAGGAAATATGTTGTAACGACTATTTTGGTATTTAAATACAAATCACTGAAACAGCAGTTTGTTATTGTGGGTTTGAGTCTCAACAACAACCAAAACCAAACTGCAATATACAGAGTCAAAAGGTTTAGAGGAGAACATCTTTCCTCCTTGATCTTGTTACATTAAATAGAAAAAAAACATCCTCTATAAACTCATAACGTATCTTTATCATTAATTCCTGAGGTTGAAAAAAGAAAACATTCGTAAAATCCGGGCAACTAACCCCATAAAGTATTCATAAATAACCACAACAGAGTCCTGTCTGGAACAAGTGGTCTCCAATAAAAACCCAAAGAGTGAAAGCAAACAAAGGAACAGGGGAAAATAAGCGAGGTACAACACAAACAGTGAAGAGGAGCTGCGGTGAAAGCAGAAGACGAGAAAGGCTGAGGGACAGTCAACGCCGGGAAGAAGATGGCGTGACATTTGTTTAATGCGCAGCTGAGGAGTGTGATCGGTGTGCCCCCTCAGCTGCTTCACAACAACAACAACAACAACAGCAGCGGCGGCGGCGGCTCAGTGCACACACGGTGCGTGTTTGCACACAAGCAGCAGTAGTGGTTTTAAATTTTAATGGCAGTGGCTATTTTCATAGAGCAGCAGAGAGTGATTTGGAGATTGAGTGATGGTGAGGGACAGGGAGCTGAATGAAGGGGTCACAGATCAAACTGGGCTCTGTGAGCGTGAGCATGTGTGTGTGTGTGTGTGTGTAGCCTGCTGACCACTGCCGCAAAGCATTTCCTTAAGTGCCTGCAAGAAGACCAGCGTTCATGTGTGCGAGTCGGCATCAGCGGCCAACAATATCAGATACTTAACTCAGAAATTATAGTTTCAGAGTTCTTGGTTGTTTGTTTTTTTTTTTCCTAAAAAGAAATGTGATCCAAAGATTGTTGAAACTGAATCCTAAGTCGAGACAACATGAGATGTGTGCAAACAGGAACCTTACTGAGTCAGAAGCCAATCTGATCACAACACGTACGCCTTTCCAGCGTAAATAAAATGAGCTTCGAGAAAGAGTGAATGATGGCAACAGCTACAGGGGGAGTAGTGCAGTTCTACTTCTAATACATTCTCCTGTTGCCACCTAGTGTTGCAGAGGCAAGTACGCACGTCTGCTCCAGCTCAGCAGGACGGCAACAGGTTTCTATTTGGGACTTTGATGTGTTTTCTGCATGTCTCAAAGCTGTACCGAAGTTGACGGGGACAGGATGATGTTTCCGATGGAGGCCTTCAGCTCATCGATAGTGGCTCGGTTCTGATGCGTGCCGTTGTTTGGCTGAACGGGTTTGATTTGTACGTGGAACTTCCTGGGTTCTTCTTCATCCTCCGAGTCGCTGGACGAGTAGAAAGAATTCTCTTTGGCATGTGAGACAAAATGAAGAAGTCAAGGAGGCAACAACAACAACAGGGAGAACACAAAGTGGGATCGTTTACAGTCCAGAGTTATTTAAAAAACAAGTAACATTAAATCCTGAGCCTAAGAGTGTGAATGGCATCGAGACAAATGAAGAGGATATCGTTTTCATTTCCTTCTGGTCTGATACAGAAGCCTTCTTCATCCACCTGAGGAATATTCTACAATAAAAAGAAAAAAGTTGAAAATATTTATAACAGCTTAACGACACTCAAAAGGTTTTATGTATATATTCTTGTAATAAAAGATTTGTTTCTGTTTATGTGGCAAATATATGAATATTTTTTCAATCACATTTAGGCAAATGTTTCGTTAAATGATACGTGTAATATTATACAAATGTAAAACCTGTAAAACTGTTCGTTAACTGTTAGTCTAAATGTAAATATATATTATATAAATATAATATTAAAGTTTAGTTTTTTTTTCTAAAGACTACTTTACTTTATTATAGTGAACAACAAGTGTTTGTGTGTCTGTGTGTATCAGCTCGCTCACGGCGTTCTGGATGTCTATGGAGCCATAGTATCCAGGGAGAGCACCGTTGGCAGTGTTCTACAAGCAGAAATAAACAGCAATAAACAAGCATACCTAGCAAACAAATGAGGGCAGCGAGTCACGTGTTTAAGTGGTAAAACGTAGCATGCATGAAATGAACGAGGATCTTTTCTACCTCCTGCTGTTTGAAATTAAAATAACCCACAAAGCCTGAGTTAGAAATGAATGAAAAAGTCTCAAAAGGAAAGAATACGCACAGCAGCTTCGACCTCCGTAGACTCC
The DNA here is from genome assembly GCA_032359275.1 of Microctenopoma steveboyesi. Taxonomy (NCBI): domain Eukaryota; kingdom Metazoa; phylum Chordata; class Actinopteri; order Anabantiformes; family Anabantidae; genus Microctenopoma; species Microctenopoma steveboyesi. The sequence continues at coordinate 2,908,341 of JAUMHF010000004.1, read as the reverse complement.
CTGAAAAAGAGAGAAGGAAGATGTGAACCAGAAGCTAAAGAGAAAATAAGCTGCATTAACTGTGCTGTGCTCAGACGACGCTTTCACTCACGTGGAGTCTGTGTCTTTGTCTTTCTTTCGACCTGGGATGCCAAATGGTTTTCGCTTTCTGGGTTTGGCACCTTGAAACAGAAGATGAAGCACATTTAACCGGCAGTGAAACCCCGCTCGCTGAGGTAATAACCTGTCATCTGCATCTTTCATTTTCACCTACCTTCAGTAGCGATAGCTGTATTGCACTCTTCAAACTCAATGGGCCCTAATGAGACAAAAAAAAAATCATTTGGGTTCATTTGGCACGGAAAGGGTTAATGACCCACTGCCGCGAATGCTGTGAATGTACATCACGCAATAATCACACACACACAGCACAAATACACTGTGGCAAACACACAATATCTGCAGTCTGCTGTGCCACAAAGAGTGTGGACACAAACAGAGCTAGGCTGCTCCCAGAGGGCAGACAGGGTCAATAGCAGAGTCAACTGTGTGTCTGGTGGCCCTTCCAAAGATGAGACACTCCCTCCTGGGGACACGAAGCACCACTCTACAGCGCTGTGTGAGAGACACGTGAAAACCCCACCTGGGACGCCACAACTGTGAACAGATTCTTGATGAACGAAGGGGTCTTGGCATTAGGAGCATACAGCAGGTATAAGGACTACAAACATCACTACAACGAGGCAAACAAGGCCAGGATTACATGCGGGTAAGCAATGTGTGCATGTGCCGATCAGAGAAGTTCAGGAGGTTTATCTATTAGAAAGGGTGATACTGCAGCCCTATGATGAACAAACTGAAACTTAAATGACAGTGATGTAATATATTTAAATACATTAACTTAAAGATGCACAGTGTGTGTCTGACAGACACAGATACACTGCATAAAACTAGAAAGCTTAATAGCAGCAGCAGCAGGGAGAGAGAGTGTGCCAGAGATAAAAAGGGAGAGAGAGCGAGATGGGGACAGGACCCCCTGGCAATATTTCTGATACACTAACATTCTTTGACCTGAAAACAACAAAGCTAATGATATTTTGACTCTAAACGTACACAGTAGCCGCGGTCCAATGCAGTCTACCCAGAGGACGTCAGCGGCGAGCAGAATTGACGCACTGTTTGGCGTGTGTAATGCTGAGTGAAGCGCAGGGAAGCGGCGAGTCACGAGAGGCACGCATCACGTCAAGTGAAGTGGATGAAGCACACCAATGACCGCTCTACTCTACTGTGCAATATCAGGCCTCTCTCACCGCCGGTGACTACGCGGAGGCAGCGCGGGCGCCGTTCTGCGCATGCGAGTTCTGTGCCAATCAAAACTAAATTGGCATGGTCATTCGGGAACTTCCTCTCGTGGTAGGAAGCGAGAGAGAGACATTAATGTCATTGTCCCCATTTGCCCACTCCGCTGACATAAAACAGGTGAGAACAGCTCAGGGTCGTGAAGCGCATCTTATTCTGGAGAGGAAGTCTCTCATCTTTCACTAAATACATCAGCTGTAGATACTGTCGAACAAAAAAAAAAAAAGAAAAAAGGAAGGAGCCAGGAAGGGGGAAATTACTGGAAAATTACACATCGTATTCTTCAGTCGAGCTCTGGGATGTTAAACAAATGCTGTGGATGTACGTAAGGCCCAGGCAGAGCAGGAACTCTTTGCTGCTGGCATCCTATGATTGCATCTGACAATATTTATGCACACCAACTGCAAAAAAGTCTAAACATCAGACACATGAATATTACCTAAATCTGGGCAGACATTAGGAACTGTTTAAACATCCTCTAAACAGACAGACGACAGTGTTTATACGGGGGAAGATGTTTCTTTTCTTCCTGCTCTCTGTGAAGGAAGCATGTAGTCACGCATGAGCAGAGAATGTTTTTTTAAATTGCATATGCTTCACATGGCAGTAGGAGGGGTGGGGAAGGGGGTGGGGGGGTTTGCGTGTCTGGCCCGCCGCCAGTTGACAGCTCAGCTGGATATCGTTGAACACTCCGAACCCCCCCGCCTCGCAGCGTGTCACTTTGGGATTGTTTCCGCAATAGAAAGTTTATTCAACCTCTCTCTTTCTGAAGCCAGTGGACCGGCCATCCGTTCAGCCATTGAATCAGGGGACGGACAGGTTATTTTTCTGACAGGGCTGGGGCTGCTGCGCTCTCCCCAATGAACAGCTTGATACAAAAGGAATTTAGTGACCGTTTTTTTAGCCTCAATTAATTCTGCTGTCCAAACAAATGAAGGCCACCACTCCTTGAATGCAGCGTCTGGACACAGGGGTCACCATTTGTGTACACACAAACACAGCAGAGGTGAACCCTTTGTGTGTGTGACCTGACGTAGCCTAGCACAAGTACAAGGGCTACTGAAGTAATTGGATTTTTGCAGCATATGACTTTAAACTGTCCACATGCATCAGGTTCTAGTGACAATATAATAAAAGCAAGGCCTAAACGTGCAAGAATCCCAAGCACCGGAAGAGCTGCAGGAGTATGCAAGTAGTGAATGAGCTGTGAGTGTGTGTGTGAGAAAGTGCAGGAGGTGAGTGTGCCGAGCCAAAAGGAGTCTGAGGAGTGTTCCCTTGATTATTGTGGCATGGCAAAGTTTACACAAGCGTCATTGTTGAGCTCTGACCTCCCGAAAAGGTTGGTTCTGCCTGCTTAGTCCGCGAGCATAGCAAAGCCCTGTATGTCACATGCTTACTGGAATGCCAAGCCTGTCTACCTTTCCAGCAGATTACCATGATTGACTCTGATGGCCCTCTCCTACTTCTAATTGCCCCTCTCTATACACCCTCCCCTCCCTACAAGGTAATAAGCAAAAGGCCCGTCACTTCAGAAAATATGCAATTTTTGTTCATCTTTAATTATTCTTAAGATGTGCTGAGACCTGACTGGACTCCTGCACTCCTCATGTCAAACTGTCCACAGTTTGCACTCTCTATGTCAGGACCTAAAACTAGTCAAGAAATCCAGGGAACTTTTTTATCTCCACAATCTATGGGGTGAGGCACACAGGTCACACCAAAACCATGTCAAAAGCCCAGAGCGTTCCTGGGGAACCACCAGGGCTCTTTCTAAACTTGGCCATCTAGTCTGGTACCAGGTCGGGGAGGCCCAGCCAGAGTCTACACTGAAACCCAGAGAGCTGAGGGGGGCAGTTCACAAAGGGAGTTCCAGAGGATATACACAAAAAGTATTCTACAGACATGAGGAGATACTGCATTCTCTCACAGGAACAAACACTGGACGCTGGTATCTTACCCGGTCTCTCCTTGCCTGTTCCTTTGCCCTCTGCCAGTTTCTGTATTAAGCTCTCCACTGAGGTGTTTTCAATGTTCCTCACAAACTCATTGTGGACCTTCAAAAAAGAAAAAGGAAATTTACATTGAGTTTATTTGACATTCACAGACTTGCTGGATGCAGTTTATGGGACGACAAGTACAGCTGAGCCAGAATCAGATTTAAAATCAATATCTACTGGTGAATGTTTAGTGTCGGGGTTAGAGACTGAAAATCAATTTATCCTTAATTCAAATCCACTTTGGTAAAAGTTCATTAGGTGATGCTGCAGCATAATGAACAATATTTATGGAAACGTTGAAGCACTGCTGCAAAGTTATTTACACTGCTTTAATAAACTTTTGAAATATGCGATAGATGAGAAGTAAATGAGCAGAATGTTAACAGATTGCCATTCCCTTAGGGAGAAAGGTAATTAAATAAGTCAGCTTGATACAGTAATTGCCTTTGACTTTCACACTTTCATTTATGTCGCAGCATTTACACACTTCAAAGGCTAAAATATGCAGGAAAGAAAGGACTGGTGCCATGTGCTGCAATATCTTGGAAGAAAAACCGGGTGAGAGATAAACGCTGTTGCACTTAACTCGCCTGTAGGTGATATTTATTCTGTATTTTGCCTGTGGACACACATCCGTTCTACTTCCGTTCTATTGTGTCAGGCTGAATCATTCCTCTTCATCACTGTGGTTTGCTGAGGCCCTTTGGGTCGTATCAGAGGAAAGATAGTGTGGGTGCTTGTTTGTTTTGGTTGTGCATGTGTGCTGGTGTGTTTGCTGAGGGGGGAAGTGAAAGTGATGTATAGGCATGGGAGTGAAGAACAGCAGTCGACTGTGCCGTCTCACCAAACCATTTAGATGTGCGTGATACTGTAAGCGCAGAGTGGCTCCACCATCAAACAAACACACACATATGTGTCAGCCCTTGGGCCCCTGTGGTGAGGTGGAGTGCATTAGCCTTCTGTGCCATGGCAGGATAGCTGCAGGGTGGGGAGGGCGATGTGCGTGAAGTTAGGGGGGGGCAGGGAGGTTGCCACGCTGAGGAAATACACTCATTGCAGCACACGCGATGTGTCAGGTGCTGCTGCCATGACGGAGGGCACGAATGTCGGCAACCTGCATGCCCTGCTCGCCTCCGTCTCTCACACACACACACACACACAAACCTCAGAGACGTCTGCCTTCAAGAGATCTTCACTCGCACACAAATGCTCACTTAGAAAAACAAACACAGCACGCACACTGACAGACACACCTGGCCTTATGCAAAGTTCTCTCTGCAGAGAGCAGCACATCTCTCGCTCAAGGGTTAAGGTTACTATACCGTATAAGGCATTCTCCTTCCTTTAGACGGCTCATATTTTCCCTCTCATCCCGTCCTTCTGACCCTCTTATCCTTCACGCCCACTGAGCTGATACCAGTTGAGCCTTGTTTGAAAATATCCGCCCGATTGACAGGATTACTTCCTGATTTTAGTGGCACTTTCAGCTACAAGTACTCCGCTCTGGTTTAATTTACTGAAATCTTCTTATCTCCAGTCGTCCCAAGACATCTTTGATGGTCTTCAGTACTATTAAGGCTTCAGGGAAAACTCAGGGCTTTTGTTAAGTCCAGGAAAATAAATACTACAGTGTTGAGAACTCATGAGAATTGTTGCCCTGGTGCAGGTTCTCATGTAAGACTGAAGATAAGTAAAAGCAGTTCCATGACCACTTCACAGAAAGATATTCCTGTTTATCTTTCCCTCTTTCCTCCCTTAGCACACATATATTCAACTGCAAACTCTGTATTATTTGTCTTTGTTTTTCTGTGATGTGGAAAAACTAATGCACATCATACAATCTATTGTTGTATAGAGTAGAGATCTAAGCTCAGTTAATACACGTGTAAATTTACTATATTAGAGACTGTTTGGATGCTATGAAACGCTTCAGCACACACGTGTTGTTAAAAGATTAATTCTGTTAGTTTGTGACATGGTGTGCGAGTATCTAACTGAAACGGCAGTTCAACTATTTGAACTTTCAAACTTAAGAGTACGCACATGTATGATTAACTCAGCTGAAAGTTGCAGAGCCGAAACCTGCCTCAGCCTCCTGTTGTCTTTCTCCCGCCTCACACTTTTGTAATATGGTCATTGCTCACACACTATTTGATACAATATTATCACCAAATCCTAACTTCTTAGTCCGATTCTGACTTTCTGGTGTGGAAAGACTGGCCACTTGTCTCCTGGGTGTATTTAAATTTGGCTCAGCAACAGGCGGCAGCGCTGCCCATCTCCTGCTCACAAACAGGAACTACGGGGCTGAATAACCTGCGGTAGCCTGTCGCTCCACATTCTTTCCAACTTGCCGCACCAGCTGCAGCCTGGACTGAGGTGCCCTTGATGGAGCTGCGTCGCCCTCTTTGGACAACCAGAGAAGTGCAGCATCAATACCGAGATTAATGAGAGGAGAGCTGCAGATTGTAATTGGTCTCGAGTTATTCAGTGTGGCAGTGGTAATTATGATTGCTGAACAAATAAATGAAAAGAGATCTCTGCTTAATGTTACATACTGATTAATATAGCTCTGAATGGTGTTTGAAGGGCTTCGCAGTTGAACTTATTGCCATTTGCTCAAGCCTCAATACAGTCTCTTTCTAGAAAGAAACGAGCAGGTGAAACACTCGACTATCAGACACGGTGTTTGGCAAGTGTTTGAACTTCTGGAGGTGTTTTAGATAGAGCGGGAGTTTTGATCAGTTTTTAATTGCTTGGCATAAAAACCCGAATGGAACATTTCCTGCTTCTCAGTTAAATGATTAATGAGATCAAAGATGACACTAATTGATATGACACACAGTGAACCCAATGAGCACAGTCTCAGGGCAACAAGACACCTACTCTACCCACAGGAATGTCAGAGTTTATGTACAAACTCACCTCTCCTATTTGGATGTGCGTTTCATCGACGGACTGTGCGTATGCCTGAATGATCTCCTTCATGTGGAGAATGTGGCTTTCTTCAATGTCCTGGAATTTCTGTAAGACAGAGCGATGGGGAGTTATGGAAACGCAATGCAACAAGTCACCTAGTCGGTGGAAATCGAATTGACTGCATGCCGAGAAATCTGCATCATTAAACAGGCACAAAAACAAGGAGGGAAACGTCAACGTATTCTGAACCTTCCACTTCCTGTGTGTGTTGGTGGTCTATTGTTTAAACACACACACACACTCTGTTCATGAAACACGTAGACGTGGGTTCCCCTCTGGCTTTCAGCAGCAGCATGGTGTAGATCACAATCTTAAATGCTGGTATTTACTTCCATTTGAGCCTGACTCTTGGCTTTTGGGGTTACACCGAGAAGAATGAGTATAAATAATCATAAACTAGAAAATCACAGTGCGGATGGAGAGGAAGATGAGCCTCTCCAACCACAAACGCACGCAAATGAAGAGCCACTCACGTCTGCATTTACACTACAGAGACACACACACACACACACACAACTGGTGCTGTACTTGTGTCACTCACCGCAGTAACAGCTAGCATATGCTCACACGCAGACACACCCACCCAGACACACTCAGACAAAGGGAACACACATGTAGGAGCCCCGGTGATGTCAGCGAGCACATGTGTTCAGTGTTTATAACTCATGTGCACATGTGCTGCATTTGAGATGAGCTGTAGACTGTGATCCCGGGGAAGCGAAGCTGCTATGCCGCTTTCTCTAGGGGGGGAAAACAAAAACCGCTGGGCTAACTGGAACCATTTCTGGTGTTGGAGCTGCTGTGGTGCAGAAGATATGGAGGCCAAATTCTGTTGATCTGATTTTAATTTGGAGTTTATCTAATCAGTCCTTCAGATGGATTCAATAAAGGGCTTTCCACAATGATTCCATTGCAGAGGAAAAAACACAATCTGGAGATGATACAGGGCACAAAATGTGGAACACACACACACACACACACGGAGCACTGACATATTACACAATGACTGTGTTGCATACCACAGAGACAGACAATAAAAAGCATTTATGAGCATGTATGTCACTCGAACGTGTGCACACAGGACAAGGTGATTTATTTACCTGTGCAGTTTCTGTCATCTTCTGTTCAAAGTCCATCTTAGCTGTGGCATATTTTTCTACATATGACTTGTAGGTCTCTGTGGCTTTTTTGGCTTTCACTCCAGCCTGCAAAGTATAAACAGACAGATAAATGACTATCATCAGTTTACGTACTGCAGACAATGGACCTTTGTTTTCCCGGATCGACTGCGGAATCGGCAAAAGGAAACTGAGCTCAATTTAACATCTGAAGGCAAGAAGCTTTGTGAGGTTAAAGTGGAAGTGTACAGACTGGAGGGTTAAGGCACTTCATCATGCCTTATTACCATACCATGATTATGTGGGTGTGTGTACATGCGAGTGTGACCTCCCACCTTGTCCACATCTCTCTGGGTGGCCCCCTCTTTGCGGAGGCGCTCCTGCTCTACAGTTTTGGCGTTGTAGATCTCCTTGGACTTCTGCAGAGCCTGAGATATGGTCTGGATGTTCTGGACGGCCTCCAAAGTCGACGCCACTTCTTCTTTTGTCTAACAATGCACAAATGTCCTGTACAGTAACTCTGCAACGACATTGTGCAATGCACTTGTCCTGAGATACCCTTATTTATAACGCGAGTAGGAAAAAATCAGAGGTCCTTTATTGCCCTCGTAAAACGCTATTTCACTTTCTCTCTCTCCCCAGCCTGCGACACAGAACTAATGCACAGTACAGCAGGAAGCGATTAAAGCTATAAAAATGTATCTCTGGATTGGATTTGGACCACACGTCGTTCTATTTTTATAACTTTTCATGTCAGCTTCAATATTTGAAGGACACAAGGAAAAAAAACCCCATAATCAAATAGTGATGTCTTACAGCACAGTACGCGTGGTGGGTCGCCACCATCACTGAACCGTCCTTATTTCTCATTTGGACATGGTCACGGTATAATGTAAACATCACTGGGCTAATCAAAAGGACCGGCACAATCCTAAATTGCGTAGAAATTTTTAGCATCTTTCGGAAAGTGTTTATTTCTTGCACTCAACCGCAATATGCATTGTATCTGCAAGTTGGCCAAGAAACACAGAGCCGAAATGAACGGGGAGTGCAGGGAGGCGAAACCGTGACATGCTTCTGACAGTCACGCTGAAAGCACCAACACAACGCCACTAATTTCAAGCTCCGTTTTAACTTTGTGTTGTGTGGCCTCATGCATGAGATATGAACTAATGGCGTGTCTCAGCGGGGAGGAGACATGGAGGAGTGAGGTGTAAAAGTTTCATAGAATAACCCCAAACGCTGCGCCTTCCAGAGATGGAATCTGTTTTTGTGTTGAAGTTCATGTCGGCTTCCTCTACTCTAGGGACAATCGCTACAGTGTACTTGAACATAAATAAAAAGGGATCCTGGAATAAAAGGGAAACTGTGCCAAAACAGTCATTCTGCTCATATCATTCTCTCAGTTTTGCTGTTTTTCAAGTTTTTTTCCACAGCTGTTTGTGTTTACAAAGTATTTATCAATTATCAGCAGCAGTCAAACAACTTTGATGCAGCAGTCTCCTTAAATCTCTTTACCTTCTTGTGTGCTTTGGCCTGCTCGTCCACATACTTCTGGACCTCTTTTATGAGCTCTTGCAACTTCCTCACGAGCTCCATGTGACAGCTGGCCAGCTTCTCTGTTGAGGTCTTGAACACGTCCCACACAGGAGCAAACGTGCTATGACAAAGCATGACAGGCACCTGAGTGTCCAGGACAGTGCGAGACACCCAGTCTTTTTTTTTGTTTTATTTTTGGACTGCTGTTCACACTTACCCGAGCTGAGAAAAGTTGCCAGCTGACTTGGCCAATTTGGTCATTGACCTTGCATACGCTTCTTCGATAGTGCTCCTTGGAGAGAAACACAGAAGGAGTTTGATTAATGTGAATATTCAATGTGAGTAAAGTCAAGATAACAATTCTACCGTCAAAGCTTTGTATTATATAGTATGACAAAGTCTTTCCAAAGTATGCGCAACTAGGTTAGAGCTCAAACAGGGCATGTCGCTGAACAACCCAAGATCCCAGCCAAAAACATCCACTTAGAACTTGCAACATAAATGTTTGACCACATGCACCGTGTGTGTGCAAATAAGTGCGGTTTGGCTTGTGATTTGTTCATAAACCTCACGTTGAAGCTGACAGCGTATGAAAGCGAGAGCTCGAATCCCCTTCATTCCGCCGCCGAGTGCCAGAAGTAAAAAAAAAAAAAAGTAAAAAACAACATTAAAAAACACTGCGGCAGTGTTACAGTGAGAGCCTGAATTATGGATGTCTCGTTTAGCCAGCCTCTCTCTGCAGTCACGTCACAGGAACCAGGTCAGCCAGAGGGAAACGGGATAAATGTACACGCATCCATCATAAATACACACACACACACACACACACATTATTCTCTGCGTTCACTTTTCCAATCAAATCCATAAAGAACTGTTCATTTCCTTCAAAATATAAAATGTGTGTCGTGTGCCACAAACTCACACAGATTTTACAAAGAACATCGCATTTCTTTTACTCCACCATATTTCTCACACCCCCATCTACATATATATCTGCTTATATAGAATAACATTTCAGTGCAGGTAGCTGCTAGAGAACACCACCCAAAGAATTTTATTGATGTCATGCATGCATTTCAGCCATTAACAGCTTAAAAGCACTGCAAAGCAGCTGACAGCTGATAGACAGAAATATATGAACACAGTCCGGAGAGCTGTTCTCCCCGTGAGGAGGCACAGTTTCGTTTTTCAGAAAGGAGGAGAAAAACCCACAGAGCACCACTGAGCACAGGCACAGAATTACAGACAAAACAGTCAAATAGATATTTATCACATTTAAAGAAGTTTGATCAAGGAGGGTCAACTTTATATTTGGTCAAAAGATCATAATCAATAAGACATTTCAAACATCTTTCAGTAAGCACAGGTGATCCAGCGTATGAAATCAGGTTAGAGGTACAGGTTTGTACCAGAGTGTAACAAAGTGCACCCATGAACCATCTATTATTTAACAGGCTTTAAACACCTGTAGACCAATACTCTCCCTCTCTCACACACCGACGGCAATCTTTAAGGAGGCAGGAAGACTTTGGATATTTTATGTTATTAACCAGCTGTAGGCACTGAATGTGTATAGGTTACTGTGGGGGGGGGGGGGGGGGGGGGGTTAAGTTTGCAGAACATTCACACTAATCCAACAATATGCAGTAGTCACAATGTTGAACTTAACAATATATTCCAGTTAGTTTTCATGATAAATATCGAGATTCCTACTCGAGATAACAATTTTACTATTAGAACTAGAACTAGAAGCAGACACACACAATAAGAGGTTTATGAGTGAATGCTAAAGGTGAAAATTCTTACCTTTCTCGGATGAAATCCGTCAGCTCCTTGGAGGAGATTTGGCCATGCTTCATGTTATGGTAGAGCACATCAAAGCCATTATTTTTTTCCCCCTAAACAAAAATGGAATGCAGACAAATCAGCGACCAAGTCCTACAAAAATAACATCTCAGTTATTGATTGCACACTACCATAAAGGCCTTCTCAGCAAGCAGCCTTTTCATTGTCTGCATTGCTTCCAGCTGCATTCGGAGCAGCCTCTGGTCAACCATACACATCTTGGCCATGTTAGAGAGTAACAATAGTTGGAAACGTTCAATGATGGTGTGCGAGGCTCCAGTGTATAATGTAAGAGATGCCGTAACCATGCCACTGGATAACAGTGTCCAGTTGCACTGATGCTTTAAAAATGCAAACTCATCATTTATTCATTTATATGAAAAACAAATATGGGTGTTGACATTGTTTAACATCTGCTAAATCAAACAGAAGAAGAAAAAAATAATAATACATGCTCATATACATACACTCAGGCTGCATACACATTACAAACACCTGATATTTGATAGTCCCTGGTTAACTGCATACGTTGGCCAGTGGAATGTGACATGATCTTCACAAATATAATAATATTTCATGTCTTTGTGGAAACCATCCATTTAAACACACGCTGCTGCCTCCTCCTGCTGGCGTGAATGGCTCTCTTGACTGAGAATCATCACAGACACCACCAGGTGGTGTTACCATTAAAACCACTAGGTGGTGTGAGCGTTATCACCACTAGATGGCGGTAATGTTACGGCTGATCAGTGTAAATAAAACTGAATTAAATGTGCTTTTACACATCTAGATTTCAATGACAACATCACAACTTAAATGTGCAAACAGGAACTCTCCCGCCGTGTCACTCAGCAGCCTGTTACCTACAACGAGAACAAGCGGTTCACATACGCAGCATAATCAATCAACACATCGCAGCCTGCAGAATCCAAATACTGAGTTTCATTGTGTTCAGGTTCACCGTTGACATTGGGCTGACATTGATGGCACCGAGTTTGTTTTCAAAATTAGAGCTCCAGTGGTTTGGAAACGAGTAACAGACTGCACACAAACAGCTGTCAGAATAGTGCAGGTGACATGAGGAAATTCCTGCCACGCAGATTATAATATCAGCGATCTAGTTAAACCTCGGCTGTTATAGCTTATGGCACGTAGATGTCAAAGGACTAGTTCAATGTGTGAAACATGAGCAAGAAAACTCATCAATTACTAAAATACGGGCTGAAAGAAATATGAAAACACCTCACAGTTCACACTGCCGCGGTTCATCCTCATTTTAGTCTGATTTAACCTTTCCTGAATCCACCAACAGCAGTTTGGTGTAACAGAGTGCAGAACGATGGCAGCTGTAAGTCATGGTTTAACCCATTTCTACACTGACAAAAGCGAAAGGTCAGGAGGTTGGTGTCAAATGAAGCTCTGCGTTTGCTCAAATAGTATGATATTTACAGAGTAAACAGACATTAAAAGGAAAGTATCATTCATGATGCTGCAGCTCGCCGGCTGCCTACATTTTCGCCCAGTGAAGACCAGTTAGAGTGCTTCCTGTTGTAACCAGATCAGTGCTAAAAAACTAGATGTTCAGCTGCTCCCCTGACTGCAGCGAACAGGATGACATGCAAACGACTGCATGCATTAGAGGTCACGGTGAGAAACAGACCATAACATGAACCCTACGTTACGGCAAAACGGCCTGAATTATAAGAAAAACACCGACAACTGGCCAATCGGAACAAAACAGGGAAGTGACGAGATGTGAGCGACAACGCGCGGTAGCAACAGGAAGACTGGCCATTCAGTGCAACACAAGAAAACTTTGCTCAAGTGGACTGTGATATCAGTGAACACAAAGACAAATAAAAGCAAACACAGGAAGCAGCTCAGGGCGTTTTTGACTTTTCAGCAGGTTACAATACTGGAACTGAACCTTAAACATTAACTAGACATTTCTAATTCTAAACATCTGTAATATAAAAATGTGTAATAGACAATAGGGAGTGATAATAGATTTCCACACGACGTGTCAAAGTTTAATTTTCAAACCACACATTGGAAATTCAGAGAGCGCGCATTATGTTTAGATTCAGATGAAGTGACTTTCTTGAAAAAGCATTTCAGCAGCTTGCTGCAGCCTGATAGAGTTCACGAAAAGGGAAGAGGAAAGTGAAGACTGTCAGTGACTCAATATTCTGGGTCTAGTGGCTGTTTCGCACAGCACTGCGTGTGTGCACGCCACACGCAGCAGGATACCCGGTGTCTTTGAGCGCTTTAGGCTGGAAAATGTACTGGAGGTAATAGTCCAGAACCTAGACAGCTTTTGTCACAGTTGAACGTGCACTAATGCTTCTGCTGTCTAACTCAAGGGCCGTGGGATGGAGAGCTTAGACGGAAAAAGCAGCAACCTTACTTAATGAACACAGACTTTAATATAGAGGAATAAACTATAACTCCGGGTCATGTAGCGGTATTTACAATGAAACCAGTTTCTTTTCCTGGAATAAAACTATGTCCTTGCACTGTGGCTAAGAACTACTCAATGTACTAAAGAACTCACTGTTTTACCACTTATCATGCAAAGAACAGCTTGACAAGACACACTTGATTCATTCCTCCTCCACCTGCTTCCTTAAGACATGCTAACCCTCCTATTTCTAATATTTCCAGTTTACTTTCATAGGAACTATTAACACAATGTCTTTTGATGTGACGATTTAATGTAAACTGAACGGAAAGTTTTATGTAGTGTCTGACAAAATGAAGCACAAGTAGATGCTGACTATAATGTATGTTAAGTATTGTATTATATATATCATGATAATGAATAATAGATTTGAAGAAGCAGAGTGAGACGCAGGCAGTAGTGTCGTGGAATGGCTCTGTTTGATACGAGTGTTAAAGAGCCACGACTGCAAAACACACCAAAGACGGCCTGAAATATATTTATACTCCGTAACGTTCTCACATGCAACAATAACACACATGTGATTACAGAGCACAATCAACACAAAAAAGAAACAGTTGGTTTGCCGACATCCGTAATCTAACATACCACCTTAAAGGACAGATAAACAAAACCACGGCGCTGCAGTTTATCGTGTAACATCTGCCAGGCAGAAGAAGACAGGAATTCGCTTTCTTTCGGTTAAGAGCACAAAACCTGTTTCAATATCCTGTGTGTGGAGGACCAAATGTGTAATGCCTGACAGGCAGTAATGAAACCCATGACATGAAAACAATCCTGAGTAATCACACTGCATTCACCTCAGAACAAAAAAAGATAATTAGGAAAGAAAACAACAGGTAAACGTTTATTAGGCTAAAACTAATGTAATCTAATCCAATAGTCCTTCAATAAATCTGTCTCCGTGGTGAACAGTACATCGCAGTACTATCTTAACTGACTACTGTAGTGTACATGATACGTGCATACTTCACACACTAGTGTTAAATACAATAGGGGCAGGCTAAGTGTGCTTTGGGTCGTCTGTTCACTTCATTTTCAGAAGCAACCAAGCAGCTCAGGAAGAAACGTGCGAGCGGACATGACTTATTCTCAGGTATTGAAGTGTTCATTTGAAAGCAGCAGACACAATATATGCATGCACATGTTCTCTGAGGAATCTAGGAACAGCAAAACAAGACTCCTTCACTACAGGCAAGCTGTAAACTACGGCCTGGTGGAGTCTGTAGACCTTAGAGCTGAGAGCGGGTAGACAGCGGAATGACTTCAGGGTGTCTGCCCTAGATCATGTGACCAGTGAGGTCTGAGAGCGGTGCACTGAGCTGTCGCAGCAGCACACATGCACTGTATGTAGTATGTGGTAAGCACAGACATAGACATAGATGTGGAAGAACTTGACCAGTGCTTACAGTTAGGGATGTGACATCAATGGCATGGCTACTGTATAAAAACAAGAACAGGTCAGTGAGTCATAAGCCATGACTTTATTAGCCACCTCTACATACACTCTACATGCAGTTCAGGAGAGCAAGAGAGCTGCAACACAAAGACATGACTAGGAAGAAAAGCCGTCCACGCTCACAGGATCTTTACAGAAATATCACCAGTTCTCATGGCTCCCTGCAGGACCATTCTCTAGAGACAAACATGGAAAGCAGTGTGGTAGCAGGTTGTGTTTGTGTATTTAATGCTGCATTGAACAAAGGGGCCAAACAAAAGGAAATTATTCATGTCCATTTCTTCTTCTAACTTCAGTCTTTTCTGTGTTATTATTACACGTATGACTGTAAGCTTGCACACGGAGTTGCGTGAGAACCTATTAGACCACACACACACACATTGTTGGATGTATCAACACTGTTTGCTAAACCCAATGCCACCTTTTTCCCATGATCTGCTGAGAGCTCACAGGCTCATCATAAATCTAGGGACTAAAACTGGATCGTTCATCTAATGGGCTACTAAGACATATCGGCATGAGTGTGGTGTTAAACATACTGCAGAACAAAAAGCTCTACTCACAGACATCGAAAACACAGAAAAAGGGAAATGAGACGTGCAAACACATACAGAGGAAATGCTGCAGCCAGTGACCAACCAAGTGATGCAAGCTGTCCAGAGAAACAACAGTTCAGTACAACGTCTGGCTCCTAATGCCTAAAGAACTTGTTTACTCAGCTGAGGGGTTGATGCGGTCTACATCAGAGATTTAAGCTAAAGTAACTCATGAGAAAAAAGGGGACAACAAGTGATATAGAAAATATTAGTGTGTATGTGTCTGTGCATGGTGACGATTTGTAGTCAGGTCAAATGGAAATGGACACATCTCCCAATGTCAAGTGTGCATGTGCGTGTGATGCATGTTAAAAACACAGCTGATCTTTGCAAATCACTGGATCCTCTTGTGGCTCAGTGCAGGGCACAAAGGGCAGATTGACGACTCAGGAGTGTCTCGGCTCTCCTCTTTTCCATTTGGTTAATGGTGAAGTCTCCTTCACAAATAAAAAGGGCTGCAGGGGTTGACAGGACTGTACTTTCTCATTACTTTGAACCTTTACCTTAACCTAAATCTCAATAACAGTTCATTTGATCAGCTTTGTAAACAGGTGTTTCCCTACAGCGGTCGCCACTTGGAATTGAGGTCAAGTGGGGCTAAAAACTACTTGGGCTGTGTTTTCCCATGTTAGGGAAGATACGGGTACCACACTGTATGAATGGTGGTTATTTCTAGCTGACCACATCAACATTACAACAGCGTAATACAAGCCATTTATCTATTGCTATTGTCCAAAACTGAATGTGATCAACCATGGAGATCACAGCAGACTGAAAAAAATGAGTTATTATTTTATGGCTAAGTGTTTTTAAATAAACAAAACAAAAAACTACAAAAATAATGGAGGTCTGGTGGAAGATAGACACATCTTTAAAGGCATTAATGAGCACTATCTGTAATACAGACAGGCCTTTAAACAAGCTATGACAAAGCCACGTCAAATAAATAACCACAGACAAACGACCTTAAGGTAGTGTCACACACACAAACTACATCGCCGGTCACGTAACCTTAAAATTAGAGATAAATTTCCATTAAAGTAGGGGGCTGGTTTGGTGTTTAAAGCTCGTCTCAAACTTACTAACATCTGGCCTCTCACTGAAACTTTGTTACGAAGAGAAAATGACGCGTCCGGCTGAGGGACTGGACTGACAGCCGCAGCGTCCAATAGGATTCATGGAAATGACCGCTGAACATTCCAACCGAACCTGAGGCGACCAATTAGCGTGCTCGTGGGTGTATTCTTCTAGGTTTCATGTTAGATGGCTTTACAGAGGCCCAAACCCCGGGGTGGCAAAATAATAATCTCCGAGGAAAATGAACGCTGGCCGGGGGCCTGCTGACCAGTACGGCCAGCGGCGCCGACAACCGCCGCTACAGACGGAGCAGGCTAACGAACCACCACGGTGCATCTGCAGCGTGAATAAGAGCCGATTCCTGTTTGACATGATCATGATCGGGAGGGAGCACAGCGAGAGAATAAGGAATAGCGCCGGTGTTAACAACGTAAATAAAAAGCACCACCTACCCAGAAATTCTCTAGGAAGTACGGCTTTATCATCTTGTCTTATTCCTCTTCGCCGTAACTCTCGAATTTGTTGTGATGGAACTTTTTAAACGTCAATCATCCGCCGTCCACCCCCCGACTCTGTTGTATCTGCCTTTCCCCGTTTTCCTCCTCTCTCCCCTTTCTTCTCCCTCCCCACCTTCAGACTCCACCTCCGCTCCGCTCCGCTGCGGCGCGTCTCTGCCCCTGCGGCTTCTTTCCTTTCGAAACGGTGACTGTCGCTGCGCGAAACAGCGCCGCCAGTGGCGGAGAAAGACACTGCAGCGGTGGGTGAAATGCTGCGTTAAGAACTTTCTGAATTTGTCTACACTGGAAACGCAGCGGTGGCAGACTGAGGTAGATAACACGTTAATTAAGCGAGATATGAATGCTTAATTTAAACACTAAATATGAAACACTGACATTACTGCATAATAGTCTTAATGCAAAATTATACAGTTTATATTTCCGTCCAGGTGTTTGGACAATTTGCTTAAACGTTACTCCATAATCATCCCAAAATATTTTATCCTGGTGCGTAATACACTACTTTTACAATTTTCGTTTGTTGCGTCTCTTAAAGGGCTTAAATGATTCATCACCGTCATTCGAGGTGTGAAATGATGTACATAATTTAAGAACCAGGCTCTATGTAGCAGCTAAAAAGATGAACGTTCACTGTTCAACACTAAATCTACTATCTTTTTTTCATAATATCCCGCTACAGAAGGGGAAATGCTCTAAGAAAAACACAAAACATGAAAGACAAATGCCCATGATAATGTAAACAATTTATTGCAACAATGTACAGATTCAAGCAATGGTAACCAGTCACACCCACTATATCATCTTACAAATATTACAAAATTACTACAGTACAATATAGATTCTTTGCATGATCCAAAATATTTGGTGGCCCCAAAAGTATAACTTTTAATATTCAGCAGCTTATAAAAAAAACATGTCTATCAAAATTATGTTTTTGCTTTTATTAGCAAAAAAAAAAGAAAAGATGAAGGCTAAATGAGTACGAGAATACAGGAGTTATTTGACTAGACATTCCTTAATATTGGTGGGAACCTTAGAAAATTTTCATTTTTCAAATAAAGCTTCATAGAAAGTCAAAGTTGTATTGCAAAACATGTTTAGAATATTTTTAAGCTGTCAACCTACGTCTTTGCTTTTAAATTAGGTGGTGTCTTTAGATACAGTATATTGATTGCAAAGCACCAACAAAACCTCAAAAGTGTTTGCTTTGAAGGCATTGTGTACACGCTACACTAAGATTTTAAATTGTCTAATCACTTTTGATAAAAACTACATAAAGTATGCGCAAGTTACCATTTCCAAGTCTCTCCGTCTACTTGCCTTGCATTCTGTAGTAACATTTGACAGCTAGAAGTGTTGCACGCATACAGTATACTGTAGGTAATGTCAATTAGTACGATGACCCACTTTATAATGAAGGGAAAGAGGTTTACTAATCTTTAGCTGTTTAGATGAGATGCTAAAAGGCATACACTTTGGGGAAATGGTAAAAACAAATAACACTGAACACAGACAACCTGAGGTTTACACATAGAAAACACATATTCAAGTAGTGAAACACGTCTACAATGTATAGCAGCAGTCAAGTCAGAAATACAGCACAGTAATTGTGGGGATCGTTACGTGTGTATTATAGACCTACACTCTTTGAATGAAAGAATAACAGGACTGTGTACACACACCCCACCAAGCTGCGATTTCTCCATTTTTTCATGCCAGACAGCTGGAATGTGACAGAAACAACACTTCAAAACACAAAATGATGTGGCACATACAAGTATTTGCCTCTGTATTCCATGATGTATTATATCATGTATTTACCAACAGTTAGCACATTAATGTTAAATCTAAAATACCTGTCATCTGAAAGAAGTTTATCTAAAACTCTAAGCTATGGACTTAAACAATTTACTAACCCAATTGCATCAACATATTTATTGTGTTAAGCAAATTTACCTTAGCAGTAATACTTTTTATCCATGCTAACATTAGAGTAATATTCTGAAGGGTTTAGCTCAATTATAAATCTTGCAAACTTGCAATTACAATTTTAAGTGCATGTCATGTGCATCACTAAGGGTCAAAATACTGCAGTTACTACTCTGGCCAGCAGAGGTAAAATGACTGGCGGGGCATAAAAAAAAAAACAATAAAAAGATCTTCTTACTTCGCCAACCTCATCATGGAATACATTCAGGCCATCTGTAACTTACACAGTTCATAAAATACAACAGTGCAAAACAACCGGAGACAATAATGTTGCTGTAGTTTCACAGTATTTATAAACTATACATCCAGCTATGGGGTAAAAGTTTAGGGAGAACACTCCAGCGAGATTTCTATGAAGTTAAAAACATCCCAGTGTTGTAATACATAAATGGTTATCATGTACGTTTGAAGCCTTTAAGTGATGCTTCCCTCCCTCCCAGAATCCCCTTCCCACTATATGTTGGGGTGTGAGGGGCCACCAACATGCAAGAAATGAAAGCATCCAAGTACCCCACGAAACACAACCACCCATAATATTACAGTCATCCTCAAGATCATGCTTTTAGCAGAAGAAGCCAAATGACCCATAACAAAACTTTAGTACACCGAGAAATAAACATATTCAACATTGATTTGATGGATTGCATGTGTCTGACAGCCAAAGTCACAGAAGGATTTGTGTCGCCGTGGTTTAAGTCGAAGAAACAAAAATACTGACAGACTCGCATGATAATAATCTGTGTGGTCAACCTTCATTTTTCTTTCATGATGCTCAGACAATGTAAACGTCTGTGAGTATCCTAAGCTTTGATATGCTTGCTGATGAATGTAAATGTCACATTCACGCCACAAGACCAAACGGAAGAGACTGACTCCAACATTACTCCACAGCCAAGACACACACACATTTCCTAAATTCAGTGTGTAAACCCACTCATGCTACATCACAGCTGACTGCTGTAATTCTCTGGTAGAAGAAACAAAAGTATTGTAAAGAGATAACTTACAAGGTCAAAGAAGAACCTTATCACAGGGCAATGACAGTCGTCAGACGCAACACATTTCACTAAAGTTGTACAGCTTTTCACAATGATATAAGCATGCTACCTATTCCCCGAAAAGCTGATCTTAAGAGAAGGTCTCGAGCTCTCCAGTGGCATAATTACCAGCATTGGCCCTGCTAAAGTAAAGGAACACAGAAATAATCTGATAACTATGATGCCCAGCCCCACAAATTCAATTCTCCAGAAATGAATCCAATACAATACATTCTTAGCAACAGCTGCTAATCCTTAGCCTGAAACTATACTTGTATTTAGAGAAAACATCCACTTTAACTCACATTTTTTAAAGAACACTGGTAGAATTTAGTTTCAGTAAAGCCTAGTTGACATAACTTTCTGGTCATAACGACAAAAGTAAATGCTTGACAAATTCTCCAGTTATGCTCACATTTCTTTTCACAAGTTCCGTTGACAGAAAATAAGATATTTGGAGAATAAATTGAGAGAAGAATGATGATACACTTCATGGTTTCTGATGGTGATGTGATTATATGAATTTTTCTCCCATGATAAGGTTGTTCTGCCAAACCCTTTCCCCCCTTTGCCTCTGCATTGGGGCTCCGAGCACTGCAGCTACCACCTCCCTCCCACCCCATCCACAAGGCTGGGGAGGGCAGGTCCATCCCTTCCCTCCCCCTTGCAAGCAGATCCTTCCCCCAAGTAAAGGGTAACATGTTCCCTGGGTAAAAGAGGTTCCCCTACAGTCTTCCATAGTTAATGTCCTGTGGAGAATGAGAGACATGATCAGAACACGTGACTTCTTTTACATTAATCAGCATAGTGACATCAGCAGGCTTTTTAGATGATTTTCTGCAAAAGAACATTTGAAGAAACCAACCCCACTAATGAGGCACGCTGCTGTGGAAACAGTTAAACCCCATAAAAGGTTGACAGCCGTTCTTTCAGTGGCATGGGGAACTGATCAGAGAAGCGTCTCCAGTTGTCTTCTCCCACCTGGTTCTTAAACCCATGAAGGATCTGAAATCAAACACCAGGAGAAATGTAGTCCAACTGAGCCATGTCTTTCAAAATAGATCTTGTGCATTACAGAGTTTACACTGGCGCCAACTGCACGTGCTGCAATTCCTGCGTTTGGCCACTGAAGAGCAAACAGGATGACTATCTGCTCTTTTGTGCAGGCATGAACAGGAGAAACACTACAAAAACTATCTCCAGCAGGCTAATGGTGTGCATGGACCAAGCTCTCAGAACTCCCTAAAGGCGGCACGAGGGCCAGACACCCTCTAGCGTGATCTGGTGTGAAGTATTGTTTGTGTAAACAGCCATTGTCAGCTTTTACCTTGCCGAACATGTCTCTGAGATCCTCCTTTGGATTAACCCAGGAGGCCACCGCATCACAGAAGAATATAAAATCCTGTTTCAGAGAAGAGATGTGAGGCAGCATGTCAACTTTGAGAACAACTAGGAACAGAATGGACAAGCTACCATCTTACTACTGGATCTCACCTGCACTACACCTCCTGGATTTACACTGATCATAGTGCAAATTCCTCTGAACGCCGAATCTTTCTCTTCATTGTCTCTTATATTTCGTAGAGAAGTGCACCTGACAACAGGATTGGCCACATTTAAGGTCACATATCAGAAATTCGCAGGAAAAATAAGTAGAAATACTACTACTAATCGAAATACCGATGTATCAATACACTAGAGAAAATGTTTGTTTTTTCCTTATCATCAATAACATATTATAGTCATACATTCATGTGAAAAGAACATTTTATCCATCGAGGCCTGAGATAACAACTTAAGCATGCATACAAAACATTCTCTTTAACTTTTAACACAACTACTCTGAGCTCTTATAACTCCTTTTTGTCTACGAGCAGCGTGTGTAGCACCTTGACAGTAAAATAACTTTTGACTAGAGAAGGTTTGGGGTCATTTTGGGACAGGCACATGCAGCTGGATGACTACTAAATGAGAAAGGTATTTAGGAAAGCTCTATTTTATCCAGCAGCAGCAAAGACTGCATCCTTTCTCCGTTGTTGAACCAGCAGGCATGTGACATATCTGATCCCATGCATCTTTTAGGTTGTTAGCAACAGTTAATGACAAAAAAACTAAAAATTAAACAAATTAATGTATAATATATGAAGGTGCTACTGAGGAAAAAAAAGTACACCACAAATAGGACCTAAAAGAGGACAGGGTTAGTCACATGGTTGGCAATGATTACAAACTGATAAACAAAAAAACAACTGAAAAGACTTTTCTTGAGAAGGAAAGTGAGGAGAGGAGAGCAACAGGGGAGGAAAGGAGCAATAGGAGACAGACAAGAAGACCAGAAGAAAGCAGAGAGAAGATGAATTAAATAAAAGATTGAATAATACACACCAGGGTCTTATAAACTGCTGTAGCATGGGTGCCACCTCTTGAGGACAAACGTAACCAAGACGACCAATTGTTATTGCTAAGGTAACGCAATCACGGTTACACACCACCAAACGCCAACCAAGACATGAGCAATGAGGAGGGGAGGAGAAAAATAAAGAAAAAAACAAACAACTCAGAGACATAAATCAACAGAATCTGTGTATGATAATAAACAGAAGATTTCACTAGTGTTGATTATTACTGCCCCTTCAGTCATGGGGGGAATGTAAAATATGACACTCTAAAAAACATAGAACACGTTTAAGGGAGAACACATTGACAACTTTGACAGGACATTCATAGAAAAAGGCAAACAATGGCATCTGCTTTCATAAATCACATGGAAACAGCTATTAAAATCTAGTATGAAACCGACTGAAATTCATTAGCTCGATTTCAAAAATATGTCTTAATGTTAAGACACAATCTAACTAAGGTGGAACATGTGTATGTGACTAGCCTAAACAAGAGCAGTTTGCTTGGGTTTTCAGCAATTTCTCCCTTAAACTCACAAATGGTAATTTTCCATTAGAAACAGAAATTTGTTTTTGTTCTTTTAAAAAGAAATGACACATTACTCCAAGCCAACTACATGGAGGGAGACTAGTATCCAGCACAGCAGGTTCTTATGAGGCAGAGAGGAGGGAGGACCTAAGTTTAAAAGACACAAAACTATGCAACATTCTCATTAACAAACAGGCATTTATGAACAGTCCAATGATACATGCAGAAAGCAGATGGTATGCTCATTAGAGTAAAGTTCAATGCAGGATCAGTTGTTCAAACGCAAGAAGAAAAGTGCCGTCGCGCACTCTCCAAGAATTTACTGCCTTATCCACCTTCAACGGTGGTTTTAAGCGGCTGTGCTTTATCAATTTAGTTCCAAAGTGATTCTCTTGGAAATCTCTACACCAAACATGTTTTACACATAATTTGGTTCACTGTTTCAATTCAAGCACTGCAATATGCAGCAAACTGTGAAACGGTCATGTATCCTGCATCAAACACTGGCCATTCTTAACAACATTTAACATCTACTGGCAGATAATGCATTCACATTTAAAGAACAGTAAACAAAAGCAACAAATAAACTGAGAGCAAAACAAACAGGAACACTTCTACAGAGTACTTAAAGTTGTCTTGTCTTTTATTTCGGCAGGTCACACTTCAACCTTGCATGAGTCTTTTAGATGATTTGATCACTTTGACTCATCAAAGCCGAATGTCCAATTCAAATGGTAGAAACAAGAGAAAAGTGTGACCCATTTAAAGAATAGCCCTAAGTTTAGTCAGTTTAGCTGTAATCATCATACTTATTAAATGATCAGAGAATATGTAGTCTTCTGGTAACATATCTATGTGAGGCTGTAAACTCTACTGCACTGCGTGTGTTTTGAAATGTGTTATAGGTTATAATCTTCTGCCTCACCTGATGGTGCACAGTCAGTCCACATTAACTGATTCCAAGACTGGGCCCTTACTTGCCTTGCTTTATTCAAAGTGGCAAGAATTTATTTGACACCAGGGACTTAACTTTCTTTTACTCTCATCTTCATTTACAGGCCATGCTGCAAAGCTGAAAATCAGTAGATCAAATTTTTTACATACTTTGGTGAAACCAGCGAAACCTGTAAGGCTCATGGCTTGGGGAGGATTTTGAAGAGAGATTAGGGCAGGACAGGCACCCTGGCAAGTCTGCTGACTTATGGCTGACTGCACCTGTGTGTGTGTGTGTGCGTGAGCACCTCCCTGCGTGTTTGGTGACCTGGCTGGCTGGCTCAGCACTGCCACCAAGTGGTACCTGTGTTCTCCAGTAGAGTCTTTGGGGTATTTGGCCTGTT
The DNA here is from genome assembly GCA_032359275.1 of Microctenopoma steveboyesi. Taxonomy (NCBI): domain Eukaryota; kingdom Metazoa; phylum Chordata; class Actinopteri; order Anabantiformes; family Anabantidae; genus Microctenopoma; species Microctenopoma steveboyesi. The sequence continues at coordinate 2,884,123 of JAUMHF010000004.1, read as the reverse complement.
AATGATCTCCACCAGCTGGTGCAGAACCATGGCAATGTATGGCTGCATTTCAGGCCCTATGGGTGTAGAAAGTGAGGGAAATAAATCTGTTGGCTAGTAACTACAAATACATAATAGTGTGTGTTGTAGAATACTGCTTGTAAAATTATCTTAAAAGCAAAACACTTACCCATTTGTATGGATATCTCTCCAATTGCCCATGTTGCATTGTTGCATACTGATATTAACTCTGGGTTTAAATTAGTACCCAGTATGGGCATAAAATCAGCTGGAAGAAGAAGAAGAAGAAGAAAAGTGAACCGACTTAGCAACCGACTATAAATGTAATGCCAAACAGCGTTTTAGAGTTAGCTAGGAAGAAGATACCGATGCATGGTTTGACATGCTGGAAACAAGCCTTGGTGAGATCTCCTAGTAGAGCAAACGAACTCTGACGCACTTCTGGCATTTTGTCCTGAATGGTCGGACAGGAAAAGAAAATGTGAACAATGCGAGTGACTTAATAATTTTATCAGATAAGTGGTAAATGTAAGATACATTTAGAGGTCTTCACCTGCATGCACTGGTACATGAGGGTGAGGATGTTGCTACGAGCAACCAGCTGTTCAATAGTGCCTCCCAAGCCCTCAGCCAGTCCACTAAGAAGATCCAAAGCCACGATCATAAAGTCTTTGTCAGGGGACTCGTACTGGTCTGGCTGTGACTGGTGAAGCTAGAAGAAGAAGAAAAAAGAAAGATTAGAATACAACAGTAGAAGCTAATCAAAACATTAAATAATTTCGCTATCCTGATGTTACATTGCGAATGCTCACTTTTTTATTTACAGATAAAATGACAATAAAGAAGTAGAGAGAGATTGTGCGTGTATACATCTGAGGGTCCTACACACTCACCATGGCTTGTGCCAGGGTCTTCTGGACCAGGTTGACACAGCGTTGGTACACAGGCTCGCAGTAGGGTAGAAACCCACTCTGCAGCGCAGTAGCTACTGAGGACAAACACTAAAGAAAGCGCACAGTCAGACACCTGTTCGTTCAGTATTTAAGCCATAGAAGGGACGCAACTGACTACAAGCTTTGCGCAGGCAGTAAATGCACATTAGAAACTCACTTCTAATAAAGGAAAGAGGTCTTTGTCTTCATCCTTCAGCTGGTTCCATTTCTGGATTAGTGGAGGCATCAACATTTGGATGTACTCCTAATAAACAACATAGATTATATTAGTCTTCAGACAGGGTTTATACCTAATTAGTTACCGATAAAAAATACACCATAACCCATACAGTCAAATAAAGCACAGGGATCTGTTGTGTATTTTCATTATACATCTATAGTACACATACCACTGCTAGAATGAGTAAATAGCATGTGCTAATTTTACATTCAGACAGAAATGCGAAGTGAAACCAAGTTCTTGTTTCTGTTCTTCATACCGGTTTATTGAGGTGGTGCCCCACTGAGTCTGCGAGTGTCCCTATGGCGTCGTAGAGAATGAGGAGATTTTTGTGTTGGTACTTGCTGAAAGCAAACACTAGTGTATCCAGTATGAACGCCAGGTAGGGCACCAGCTCTGTACAAGCTTCCTCCTCCAAAGTGGCAAAGGCACTGAAGGTTTTGAAAGAAAAACATATGGAGAGGTAATTGAACATTTTACACCAAACAATGTGTGGCTACAACCTCTCATCAACATAATCCAATCTCATTGCATCTCAACATTCACAGATGTGCTGTAAAATAGCAGTTTAGAAATTCTTGCTCACCTGCAGGCAGCCTCCTGCACACGCTTGTTGCCATCTAGTATACGTTTAAGCAGCTCTGTCATTAGAGGCTTCAAGTAAACATCTGGTGGCTGGCTGACAACCCAGTGGGCATAGCGGCTCAAAGTCCAACAAGTGATGGAACGCACCAGGGCCTTCTTGTCAGACAAACACTGGATGAGGTGGGGAATGAGCTCAGGCAGGTATGGGATCATACCTTGCATGCAGCCTGGAAACAGGAATGAGAACAGAATCATTTCCAGTTTCCTATTTCTTCCGACACTTTGAGAGGGACCTTACTCCCTTTGTGCTGTCCCCACTTCTTCCTCTTCTTATCAATTTGCTTCTTACCTTCAGCTATAGCCCCCAGCACAAGGATGCCAGACTCTTTAACTACCCACTCAGGATGGAAGAGAAGTTCTTTGAGTAAGGGCAGAATGTGCAGCAACAGATCATCCCTGAAGACGTTGGCCAACACGTCCAACGCTGCTGCTGAACACTTACCTAACGTACAGTGAAAAGTAGAGGGGCGTACATACAAACATCAATACACTGCTGCCTTAGAGCATATTTTAAAGATAAAGGGAAACAATGGAAAAGCACATTCATATCATTAAGGAGACACACAGTGACCAGAGGTACTGAACTCACGCAGGTTCCAATCAGAGATAGTATCATCATCATCCAGTTCATCATCCTCATCCTCATCTTCCTCAATCCCATCACCCTCGTGCTGCTGGGCGACTGTCCGTGAGCGGTGGAAGCGTGGTCTGATGTCCTGCTCGTTGTCCGGAATGGCCTCGTCTTCTTCAATGTCACCCTGATGACAAATTTACAGGACGGAATATGTGGACATGTTCCAGAGAGATTAATAGAGCTCGGCTTTGTCTGGACTGCAAAAGTAGATTATGCATATGAAAAGTATTATTCCAATGTCTAGAAACGCGATGCCCCACACAATCACAAAAAACAAGCAAACAACTTCATTGAGCTCTACTGTATGTTCTAACGAGTCAAGTATTTTTTCCTACAGGTGCCAATATTTTATACACTGACCTTGAGCAGAATAATGTCAATCTCAGAGTACTTCATCCCATTGACAAGCACAGGAGTGAGCCTGAAGTGGAAACCAGTGAAAAATGACAAAGGGCAAGGATAGGTCAGAGCCCACAAGTAATCACTCACATGTGATTCCGGATGTGGGCACAATTTAATGTGGCGGTGTTGTGACAGATGTTACAGCTGAGGTCAACAGCCTGGACTCTTAATCAGCCATCCCGAGGTGGCGAAGAAGAATATTGGCATAGGACAAGGTCTTCACTGACTTACTAACACCAAGGCTGCTATAAATCAACAGCATTTAATGTTAGCATTGGAGTGTCAGTCTGTGTATTGTATGCACGTGTGTGTGTATAAATTCTTACTGCGATAGGTGTCCACACAGCACTTCCTTACACACCGGCTGCTCAGCCAGAGTTAGCCAGAACTCACAGGCCTCCAGAGCAACATTTTCATCTTGGTCCTGAGTCCTCTGCAGCATATACTGAGAAGAAATTTAGATTAATGTAATCTTTCATACTTTACTTTTTTTGATCACAAACCAGACCCTGTTTCACTCTAAAGAGTAATTAAAAGGCTGCTCAAAGAACATCATCACAAGCATATCGGATTGTAATATTCAACAGACAAATTCAATCAAAACATGTTCTTTCTGAACATGTCATAAAAATAAAATAAACTGAGTGCACATTAATTCTTTTTAAAAAAAGGGATACATTTCCTGAAACAGTTGTTTTATAGGGTTAGTTGATCAGAAAAACATATCTAAATATTTGAAATAAATACAGAAAATCCCACTTAAACCTCTGCTACATAGATTTATTTTTCCATTTCACAGCAGTATTTTAGCAGGCCTTGTTCTCCTGCTCATGTTTTCTAAGCCTGAATCCCTTAAACTCAATTACCTCTATGATGTTATGCATGTGTGGCAGCAGACGGTCCAGACGAACCTCCAGCAGCATAACAAGAGCTCTGCACACATTCTTCCTCACTTCTGGTTCCTCATCTGTTGCCAGGGCAAACAGATTCTATAGCAAGACAATGGATCAAACTACAGTATTATTAAACAATAATAATGTTTTTATAACCTACAATTTACATACAAAGTATCATTCAATTTAATCTACCAAATTCAACTTTGGGATTTCAGGTTAGCAGAATCACTCCTCCGTGCCCTCTATCTCCCTTCTCTGCGATGCCCCGATATGCCACAAAACAAAAGGCTTCAACAGTGGCCGTTAGAAAATCAGGTTCTATAGCCTTAATACATATAATTTGATTCATGCCAAAAACATTTAACATAAATAATTAGCCATTTTAGGAGCATTTTTTTATAAATGTGTTGTAGTATTGGGATGCTACAATTAACTTACAATACAAAACAAAAAGAAGTTAAATGTATTGTAGAAGTTACAGAAATTGTGAGCCAGAATTTGCATGTGGTTGGGACCTAACGATGAGTAGCTATAGGGTAACCACAGACAGGCCGTCAGTGCAGGAGCTATTATTTGCTAAAGCAGAGGGAGTACCTGACGGCATTACAGTCAGACTTGCCTCAATAAACGGATCAATGTGCAGCATAAGTGCCTGAGTCCTGCTGATGATGAACTGATTGACGCAGGCCATGGCGTGAGACCTGGAACACAAAAACCACCACTTAAGAGTCACACAGACGTGTTTTCCTCACATGCTGCGCGCTATGAATGCAGCCTTTGACTGACCTGACCCGACCCCACCCCACCCTACTACACACACACACACACACACACACACACACACACACACACACACACCTCTTCCAACTACATATTTGACAAACTTTTCATTTCTGTCAACAGGCCTGGTGCATTAGAATAGACTGAAACTTCAACTGTACAATGACACAGAAGTCTGTTTTGTAGTGTGACAAAAATACAATTAGCATATAAAACATACTCATTAGTGGCTGATTAAATAGCAAGTAAATCTATTCCAGACAGACATACTTCGAATCACAGGAAAGGGGAAGGCAGGACTAAACAATACAGTATTGTATAGAAGTCATGAGCACTTCAAATGCCACGCCATAAATCTTCAGAAAGAATGACTTAGCAGTGACAGATGTACTAACTGAAAACAACTAACCAGCAATGTAAGGAAATACATTTAACAGCACGATGGAAAGTTCAGAAACTTTATACCTAATCTTAGGACTGTTGTGCTTGAAAAATTGCAGGAATTTGGGGATCATGATGTTCAGAGGACGATCCAGCATATCACTGTCCAGGATCTCAGCAGAGTCTTCACAGATCTTCTGTAGGGCTCCAAACGCTCCCTGGGGTACAAGGAAGAAAAACAAAGCAGGTAATGACATTTCCACTACTGGCAATAATTTCATAACCAACAGGCAGGTATACACCAGTAATTAATAATTACCATGACACTACCCATTCCTTAAAATAATTTTTCTTATGCAGGTTTGAGGTTTCCCTTTGCCTTTTTTCTTTTGCATACATTCTCACACTATTAATGTATAGTGTGCTTATATTCTATTAGTAAACATAACATTAAACATAATTTCATATGCATGTACATATGAACTGAACAGGACCTGCAAGTCCTCTAAAATATGTTAAGCCTGCTTGTCCATGATTTTCAACAGAATTCATCTTTTCTAATCCAATAACCCTTAAACCATTGGTAAGGGATCAGAACAAGGCAGACAGACAGACACACCACACCTTAATACTAGCTTCCTGGAGGATGGTTAGTATGCATGCTCACAATATGCTGCAGATTTCAGGGTCTCAAAAAAAATAAAAAAAAGCTGTGTGAGGAGCAAATACAAGAAACAGCACAGCACTGCTGTGTGAAATGTGTTTCCATGGAAACTGTTCCCATGTCAGCATTACTTTCAGGTGACATATACGCAATGGTCTCAAATAAGTGTGAAGAAGAGGATAGGATAAAAGAAGATTTGGAACATAAGGCGACTGTTGCAAGGTCACACCCAGGAATTCAGGCAAACAACGATTAAGGTGAATAACAACATTTCTTATTAGTGTACAGTTTACTCTCTGGTATCTCCTGAGTCGTAAACATAACATTAATCAACTAATAATCAGGTTCAGAACCAGCACAGCACATTAAATTTAAGGCTTGAAATTAAAACGGATGATTGTTTTATTGGCCGACATAGAAATTGCTAATAATGATGAACTGAAATGGGCAAAATAAAAGACACCAGATTCAGCTGACTGTTGTAAAAGTTAAACTGAAATCATAAAATGTGAGGTGCTGGTAACACAACTGCTCCTACTGAAATCAAAATATAATACAGTGGTTTGTGAGCCTGCGTGTCAACAGAGAAGGTTGAAGAAATGGGAATGACCTTCAGACATTCCACTGACACCTCTGAAGTGTAATCCTCCTTCAAGTCCTGCTATGGAAGCTCATTAAACTAGAATGCGAGTCATGCAGATGACAGCAACATGACATGACAGAAAAATGATGTATCTAACCAACTAAGCAGCTCCTTTAGACTCCTGCTCTGGAAATTTGAATAATGTAGCAGTTGAAATTAGCACTGAGGCGACAAAGAATTTCATCGTGATCATTAGCCTTTTGGAAAAGTATCAAACCTTGAGCTCATGAGAGCATTACTAGCTATTAATCAAAAGAGTAACACTGCTCTCAGGCTAAACCTATATTAAGACATCCACCAACATTGCACTTGGCATCCAAGACACCTGTTTTTATCTTTTTATAGAGCATGCAGAGAGGGGTACCGTTTGGTGGCACGGGGGAGTTTTCCTACAACCACTGATTGCAAACCACAAACAAGATGAGCTCTACAGTGATGTTACACGCAGCTGCAGCTACACACCACAATTATACCAACTGGAAAACCCTCTTTTTCCACCCGACGGCAACAACTACTATGGTTGGCTGAGTTGCCTATGGTTGACTACCATCAAGTGTGGGACTACCGTGCAACAGTATGGGGATAATTTAATATTAAGAGTGATGAAGATCATATTGCATAGATCTACTATAAACACATAACACAGGACTACATGCTACACGCATGTAGCTCTGACACCGTACACTAGCAACTGTCAAAAGTATTCCCAAAATAGGTATGAAAGTCCTGGTGGCAGTAATTGTGTGGATTACAGAAGGGTTTCTGTGGCAACTGTCAGCACCTTCATAAATTAGTTTGGCATGACATAAATACTTGCGGTCCCGGGTAGAGTTAGTATCTGCAGGCTTTTTCTGAATAAGCAAGAACAACAAAACATTACTAATTACTTCACCAATCTGTGCAGGGCGTGTTATTTTTCACAAGGAAGTCATCGTGTACCCGTGCAATGAACTGGTCTGCATTGGGTTTAACATTTGAAGGGTTAGCATTTAATGCAGGTTGTTGTGGAAAATAATGCCCGTCCAGTTTTACTGGCACATATTCACAGAAACGGCACTAAAGTGTAACTTTAAAATTAAGTGGGAAAAATATATGGTTTAAACTACAATAAAGAAATCTCAGCATTGATATAATAAAACCCAGTAAACTTACAGCTGATGTTTGAGGTTTAAAAAGACAAAAAAATTTAATCACAAAAACTTAAGACATCTATGGCCCAGCAAAAAAAAAAAACAAACAACTTCACCGTCCTATCTCATTAATGCTGCCAGACACAGTCTTTAATCTTAATAATGACTAGCCAAAAATAAGAAGCAACATAAGACACTTTTTCCCCTAGGATCAACATAACCATCTTCAATAACAGACACTAAGAAGCTTTTCAGCCTCCAAGCTGCTTTTCAAAAACATAGTAAGACTTATGAGAAGTTGCTGCATTTACTCGTTGCTCAGTGTTAAGCCATGCACACACACATATACTTTAAGATTCTCTGCAGTAAATAGCTGACCTAAATCGCAGCGTCTGAATGAGCTTTACAAGAGAAAAGGCTGCGGTGCTCCAGTGAGAACCACTTTTTTTCCCCCCCGTTACACCTCTTACTTAAATTTCACATAATCCAGCTCACTGGGAATCCTATGGACATTCCTGCTCTAAGTGATGATGAGTAAGCCTGCAGGGATAGATTTCAAACGCCCTTTAACGCAGCTGATTTCAGCAAGACAGTTAAACATGCTGCTCAACTTGTGCATGTTCTCCAATGCAATGTATCCACTGTTCCTAGAGTGGCTGAGGCACATGCTGCTGACAGCAGATTGATGACCGGGGAGTTTATGAGTGTGCAGCGTCATTACACAGATCAGATGATCCAACATCCACTACAAACTACTGTAGTATAATTGCAGTGGCTGCTACAAGAGAGCATTAATCCATTAACTGTAAAGGACCTGATAGAATGAAGAAAACATCAAGCACTTCTAACTCATGCAAAGACGAATAGATTACATCAGAGTGTATAATGATTAGGGAAAATAAAGATGCTTGTCAAATAGAAATAATTAAATAATGATGGACTAGAGAGAAAAAAAACACATTGAATTAGTAGATAGAACAACATTGTTTGTTTTTGCTGTTATACACAACTTGAGTGTTATTCTGCCTGATTATGTGCATCAAGCCAGGAAATGGGGTCATATGCTTTTCTGGTTAAAAAGAATAGAAAGAGAACAAATGATTCCATGTTAAGTAATCTGTAGTTGTGCTCCAGCTGTGAGACTGCTTTTAGCTCATCTGGCCAGCAGGATGCCAGCCAGACGCTGCTTTATGACTGACCCAGCTCCCATGCCTCCCGAAAAACAAATAAATAAACAAATGCACAGACACACGGCTCTGTGCGCTACGTAGGCTTACGTAATGCAATAATGTGCTATGAAATGTGATCACAAATATGCCTACATTAAATTTCTCATCACACACACAAGGCTACAAAAATGGGAATGGTGAACTGTGAAAAAGTATTTCCCCCCACATTCGTGACACTTAAATGAATCACACAAAATGTAATATTACAAAGAAAATGCTCCGTTTTTTAAAAGATTTTCATTATATTTTTTTCATTTATTATTACAGGAAAAATGCTGTCCCAGACTGCCTAGAGATATCTGAGGAACTAACTGGCCCTAGACCTAATACCTAAATGTGCCATCCTGGGTGGTAACAACAGCAAAGGTTTGCAGAAATGTAAAAAGAAAATCCAAGACGGGGGCAAATACATTGTCATAGAACTGTAGCCCCAGCTGCTGTGGGCAGTTTTAAGCATTACAAATGTATTTGATATTTAGCATTTAATGTGGACATATTAGGAGTTCTGGTAGCTCTCTGTGGACAAAAGCACTCCGTTCTTCGTTCATCTGTGTTTAATGCCAACCATGTTAAGTTTTTTACTTAAGATATATTTTCTCAGATTTAATTTAGCTATAATATCCTAAGACTTCTCAAAAAATGTTCAATTTAAATGCAAATCGGTTCTGGGTGATGTAGCATTGATCAAGCCCAGCACTTTCATGCTTAAATATGCTGCTCTCTGCATAAAACTCGGAAAAAGATTTTTATGGTATTGTACACCATAGAAAAGCACTGCTTACATGTCAACATTAACACAGTGTGATGTCTAACAGATTCTTTTATAAAGGCCTTGACAAATGAACAGGAAGTCGGATCCCAAAGTTGGATGCTCCTACATGTCTAAAATGTGTTTATTCTGACCTCACATGTGTTGTAATCCTCAGAATCCAGCAGCAGGCAGAGTTTCGGTAGAAGCTCTGGCCAATTTTGTAGCTCTCCCTTGGAGGCAATAGTGGTGATGAGGATACCTGGTAAGGAACAAATTGCAATTAGAAAAGACAAGACGATTAGTTACACTGGTGTGACAACATTACAAAATATTCACAGGTTCTTGTATGTCTTAAACAAATACATCCAAAAATCATAATTAATTCATAGGAATGTCCTCTGAACAAATACGCATTCAGTTATAACTTGATTTCTGCCTCAAACTAAATGTTTTTTTTAAAAGTCAAAAAAATAGATCCTGGTCCGGATCCATGACTGTTGGGTGAAATGTTCTCAAATGGGTCTTTGTGTTGAATCTAGTACAACACAAAGACCCATCTATATCAGTTACAAAAATAGTTGTATTCACAAAAGTTTGATTGAGAAGGAACTGTATGTCCACTAAAGCAACTATACTTTTGATTACAACTGGAAAAATATGATCAAGGCTCCTCCTCCTCTTCGCTTCTTTATCAAGACAAATCTCAACCAAACAAGAGCATCCATTACAAGCATTTTTCTCATCCCTGGAAGCAAAAGTGGTTTCAGAATTCTTTTTCTATTAAGGCATCACAGGACTGCAGCTATATACCAAAATACACCAGCAATAAGATCACACGCTCTTTCTCTGCTTGATTTAAAGATCCATTTGATTAAATCTGTGTTCATTGGAAGGGGGTCAAAGTTTAAGGATGGTTGAAAACCAAGCAGGATCGTGGCCTTCAATGACCAGTGTTTGACACCTCTGGGTGGTGTATGTGCAGTTAGTCACCAACAGGGTTTTTTTTACATTGTTTTGCTGAGAGGGCTGGTATAGGTTAACTTCCTGAAAAGCAAGTACAGAACACGAGTTTATCCATGTTTAAATTCCAATCCAGGCTCAGTTCAAATGCAATGCGCAAATGCAGAGCTCAGTACTGCCTGCCGAAACCTGATACCTGAAAAAACTGACGTCAGTCAGGCGAATGTTTGAGTGACAGTGGTAAACGTTAACATTAAATATGGAGTTCATTTCTTAGTAAATCTACATACAAACATCAAGTCTTGCATGTAGTTTTAAAGCCAGGTGCTGTGTAAAAAAGGTATATCCAAGTTAGCATTTGCTTGCTAAAATCAATCAATCTTTTTAAAACGGAGTCTGTAAGTACAACTTTTACAAAAATGGAATGCTAACAATAGCCAAACGTTATTGTCACACAGTGTTTTTCCGGTGTATTGGAGTATTTATGAATGCCTTAAAATGCTAAATAGATATTTTTACTATATTGTATACTATGGTCTAACACTGTATTTCTTGTTTTTCTTCTTCTGTATATATAAATAGTAAAGCTATAACAAGTAGCATTCTCATCCCTGACTAGTTTTTCACAGCTGCCCTTCACATTCAGTAGACACAAAGGATAAAACTTACCCACAGTGGCCCGGATGAGAGGAGAAGAGTCTCCAATGTTTTGGAGGCATTCGCTCTTGATAAATTCAGAAACGCCATTAGGGAAGTTCTGATAGTGGGCTTTAACGTTGTTCTTGAGAATCAACCCACTCAGGGACCGGGTTGGTTCATCTTGGAGAAGAGAAGGAACAGAGACAAACAAATTGATTGTAATGTAATATTTTGTCTGAGCATACATTTCTGTGCTTAATGTTACTGACTGAGTAGCTTTTTTGCTATTTATCATCTTTGGCTTGTTACATGTGAACTAAGAAACTGTGCCACAGCATCCTAAAATGTCTTAACACCACTAAACATTTGGGTCAACTACTGTGCAGACAGTCAAGCCAAGAGTTGAGTGGTGCCAGGAATTAGGTTTAAAATTAGAGCGGCACATTTTCTGAGTGCCACATCATCTGTGGCAAAGATGCCATTAGGTCAACCGAGTCATGGCTAGACAGACCAGTCACTGAGGAGTAACATGAAAAAAAGACACGTTGTACACTGTACAGACATGACAAAGCAGCATAGTGAAGGAGACAGATTGAAAGCTTACCTTCCGATTTTAACTTTGTCAAAACAAATATCAGATAGTTGTTAAAGTCTGGATACTGGTTCAGCTGCTCGAGTCTCTGGGAAAAGGGGTTGAGGAGTACAATGTGCCAACTCTACAAATAGTATATTAAAACGGACATGTCGTCAACTAGTAACACTGTAATAACGACAAAAACAAACCTTTTGATCAGAGGAAATGTAGCTAGATCAGGTGTTTAAGTGGTCAAATGGGAGTGTAATGTAATACTATAATTGCATATATGCTGGGAGTACTGAAGAGGGGGTCATGAATGTGTGTCTTGGCGTCACTGGAATCTGTATGTACGGAGACAGATGTGCATTTAGGGCTACGACAGCAGCACGCGCATGAGTTGGTGAAGCAGCATACATGAAGACTTACATTAACAATCAACTTGGCATCAGCAGCCAACAGCACAAAGCAATATGTAAGAATTAGTTTTTTCTTTTAAAAGTATGTTTGCACAAATCCTGACAGTCCTGTGTAAAACTAAAGTGGGTAAATACAATAACAGAAGAAAATAGCAGGTTTAAACTTTTATTCATATTCTTTTTATTCATTTAATTACAATTCAATAGTTAGTTTTGTCGTTTTTATCTGTAATGCATTTTTAGGTACTTCTGCAAAATAGTTTGGACTAATATCACTTTTTATTGTGCTGTTACAAGAAGATTTTAGAAGCTGATGAATAAATAAAATCATGTACCTTCAATGTGAGCTTAATGCAGATTTTAGTGCAGCATGTTCGTGTAAACAGTGACTGTCCTACTACATATTAGGTGCTAATAGACTGACACTAATTGCATATAAGAAGAAAGCTTTGCTATAATTAATACACTCATAACATACTTCACCGTTTGCTTCTCAAATATATTATTCTGTGCTTCAATATTACAATTTGTTTAGTGTAAAAACAATGTCATTTAAGCCGATTAAAATATTAAACTAAACATTTTTGACTTGTGCCGTTAAAGATCAGATTGCGGATCATACACGACAATAACTGACTATTACCTTGCTGTTATCTGCCAGACAATAAAGCGCCGTGGGGCTAGCGGTACATGCAGACGATTAACTGGCTCAACCGCGAATACGTTTGTTTGTCGAGTAGCTGTTGTGTCAATTGGGCGTAATACACAAGCCTCTAATATCATGTAATGAGTGTCCATATATTGGTAATTCAGCACGAAAGCACACGGCCCAGTTAGCTAATAGCATGTTGAGCTTTTAAAAGACAAAACACATCCACCGGTCAACACCTGCGTCGCGTACCTGCTTATAACGGTAACCACCCCGGTTAGTAGCGGCTATCGCTAGCCTGTTGAGCCCGCCTGACATTATTAACTACAACCGAACACCACATTAGCCGTCGCCCGCGTCCGGCTCGTAGAAAGGATACTTGCTGGACGGACCTCTGCGTGGACGTATCTGGCGACTGAGACTCTTTTAGTAGCTGTAAAATCTGTTGAAGTCCTTGCTCGTCTGGCTTCCACTGACACTCCATCTTGCTCCGCTGCTTACTGCAGATAAAGAAGTAACATTAGCTAACCCCCGACGGTTTGTCTGCAAACGACTCGCCCGAGAGGCGAGTGCGCGCATAAACCAATTTCAGACACGTTAAGGTGGTTTACCTGATTTAACTAAGCCGACGTAGTCGATCGTAGCTGACTTTCTGTTGAAATGTGACCGTCTGTCTGGCTTTTCAGACATGGGCCTGGTACACAACGTACATCCGTTTTCGCAACAAGCCGAAGAAGCTGCGGGCCATAAAGGCTCGCGTCGCATTTAACAGGCAGCCTTGTCAGCTGAAACTCGGCCCACGGGTCCTAGCTCTAGACGCTTCCTTTGTAGCCAAACACGTACACACATTTCTACACTGTTTTATTTATATTTCTTTAACACCTACGCCCCCATGGTTGTTCGACATAGGTACACTGCGAGTGGAAGCGAATAAAATGTTATTAAAGGGAAATGAATGGAGCTTAACGTTAATGTAATGCATTATCCGACAGCACATTAAAGCAGCCTGACTCACTTGAACGCCTCATGGTGTGGCTGTCCTGGTCAACGGGTTTAACTAAACCTTGAATTAATTTAAACAGCGCCATCTAACGACTACCCATATTTGTATTCAACAAATACTACCGAGTAGCACATAAATAATACTCATTTCGTACAACTATTTTATATAGTAACTTATTTTATATAGAAAGTGAGAGATATTTGACAAGGCTAAAGGTAGATAGACTATAATAGCTCAGCAGATTCTTGGAATAATAAGAGATCTTTTTAATTATTGGGCTTATTATTTCACTCCATTGCCGCTAGGTGGCGGCACACGGCAGAAACGCTCCTGATCTGCTTTGAACGTCAGATGAAGAAGTTAGCATTACGTTCAGTACGCTGCTGCCTCTCAGCGTACAGAGTAGCAGCTAGTGGACCAATCTGTCGATGAAAACAACCTACTTTCATTCAAACTATCGCGGATTGATTTCTGTTACTCTACAGTCACAGATATATCGGATTTTCTTTCACGGACCATTTGAGGAAGCTCGAGAAGAACCGAGGACGCGTTCTCCCACAGAGTTGTGACAATCAATCCCTTTGGTTTGCCTTCACACTCTGCTTGTTAACCTTTTGCCAAGAGAGTTATTTTCTGCTCTCCGAGGAAACATGAGCTTTTTATTGTGAGTAACAACCCACTTGTGCGCCGAATACATAATTTGCGTTGGTTTTCAACTCTGTATTTGAAACATGTAAGTGATGCTAGACAGCTAGCTTGGCTAGCTAGCGGGCTATGACTACTTCCTGAGTTCTCCCACGAAATTAAGTGTGATTTCCATTGTTATTCGTCCTTTTTTCATAATTGCATGTTAACATTGTTAGCAGAATAATTGTAACGTAACAACATATAGTATTGGGTGAATACTTTAACTCACCCGGCACGGACCCCAAAGCAAATTTCATTGAGAGTGATTCATCGTCTGGCCTGGATATTTGCTGGTGTGAGCATTTTGTTACTAACGAAAATGTAGCACCGATATGACAAAACTCACCAATCGTTTTCTGTCCCATTATTTGGTCAAAGTAACACAGTTGCGTTGTTGATATTACCCTAGCTACATTTAAAAACCTGTTTCTGATGACATAAGAGGGTGGAGGAGAGACATTAAGCTAAATGCGCCCTCTGGTGAGAATGTAAGTGTTTTTATGATGGGAATAATTAAAATCCATCACCAGAAAACACTTATTTTCCATACATTCTTTTGTTCACTATTCTTTCTGTCAGCCATCAAAGTCCAGAAAAACATTTGGTAAACTACAGGCCATTTTAAATTGTTAACCTGAAATACATTTTACTTCAAGGAGAGATCATGGGCAAAATTGTACTTTACAAGTTGTACATTAAGTTCAGTCAGTGTTATGTAACAACAGGATTAATAGATCCTCTAATTAATTGTTTTAGCATGTAGTCTGATGTGTTGCTATGACAAAAATTGTTCTTTCACGCGCCAGTGAGAGAGACAGCACTTGGCCTCATTATACACAGAGGGACACTGTTCTGGTCCCCCACTTTGATTCACTCACACAAACTGCAAACAAATAGAGCTCAGCTGTTTTTGTTTGCTTCATTTTGAAGACCTAATGGGCACCTCAAACTCATGATTAGTCACCCCGTCTGACTACCTCATTAGTTATCACACCATTTCTCTTCCTCTTCTGAAATGTGACTCACAGTGGAAACCGTTCATCCAAGACGTTCAAGCCCAAGAAGAATATTCCAGAGGGTTCTCATCAGTACGAGCTGTTGAAACATGCAGAGGCTACATTGGGTAGTGGAAACCTGCGCATGGCGGTCATGTTACCTGAGGGTGAAGACTTAAATGAGTGGGTCGCAGTCAACAGTAAGTACCATGTTTACCTTTTTTCCTCCTCCCTCGATACACCCTTTTTGATTCACATTGTTGAAAGAATGACTTAACATCAACACATCTGTTTTTTATTCTTGCACCTGTCAGTCTTTTCTTACTTTGTCTACTGTTGTCTTTCTATGCTTGCACTTTTTCTGAAATCAGTCAGTCAGTAGAGAGTGAACTGTCGTGGGTGTTAGATCCTGGCTTTCACCCAAAAGACCATGAGCATTCATGCTGGAAAAACCACAGTGAATGTTAAATAGACTTTTTTTGTCCGTGCTGTGGGAGCCTTGTTTGCTTTGCTCTAAATTGAGACAAATGACTGGTCAGTTGAAGCGACATTTCCTCTCGCATCAGATTGCATTTAGTGGTTAACGCGATACGGACGAAGGTTTTAATTACATTTTGCTTTGTTCCATTTATTTACTTTGGTGTAATATAGGACACCAACGTCTAGAGCATCCATAATGAAAGGAATACGTCTTTAAAACATTTGAGTCATTTTGTAATCCTGCATGATTGTGGATATTCATTGACTTTAAACAGTCAGAACAGATAATTCCGTATTTATTCAAACAATGTCACACTTTTATTTTATTGATTGTACTACGGAACAGCTTGTATTTCATAAGAGTTAAGTGAAAATGAAAGGATGTCAGGGCCTTTGTCAGGGCTGTTGTAACTTGCACACTAAGGGGAAGTTTGGAAAAAAAGAGCCGAGGAGCAGCACGAACTCGCGTGATCTGTGTTCAGATTTTGAAATTTTGGAACCCGATTATGTTTTTTCCCCTTCTCTGAATCATTGGTGGTGTCTTTTTTTTTGCATCAAACTATTGAGTCACATACTCGGGAGGATGGTTAAGTGTTTATTGTAATGGGTAAACCCTAATTAAACAGTAAAGAAAAGCTGCTGTCTCCTTATAAAGGACCTCACACAAAACATATGCCATCAGCTGTTCAGTATGTACTTTTTCTTTGAGATTAGCAAATAGAGCAACTGCCAACGATTTAAATAACGTCGGCCTGGTAGCAGAGTGGTTAAGGCAGAGGGCTGGGAAGCAGGAGCCCTGGGTTCGATTCCCAGCGAGACATGGTGCCAGCTATTTGTGCTAATAGACGTGGTATTTGGTCTCACCTTTGCTTGACGTGGAGTATGTTGTTTTTGCCTTCTTTTCCAGCTGTGGATTTCTTCAACCAGATCAATATGCTGTATGGTACGATCACAGACTTTTGCACTGAGGAAAGCTGTCCAGTCATGTCTGCTGGTCCTAAGTAAGTTTTTTTTAAATAGGGCAATGAAAACAATATACAACAACAAAGAAACTTTACACAGTAAATGACGTGGTGATCGAGGGTGATGGAATCTATATTTCTCTTAGATATGAGTACCATTGGGCTGATGGGACCAACATCAAGAAGCCAATCAAGTGCTCTGCTCCCAAGTATATAGATTATCTCATGACCTGGGTGCAAGACCAGCTTGATGATGAAACACTTTTCCCTTCAAAGATTGGTGAGTTTTGTGTCTGCACCGTGTCCTGTCAAAGCCATCGTTTCTAGGTGCAGTTTTCGTGCTTTGCAGTCTTGTTTCTATTGGTGCTCTTAAGCGTATGTTTAAATGTGCATAAAAAAAGTCAAGTTGACACCTTAAAAATCACAGCTTCTATTATTGAAAATCTGTTTTAAAAGGTAAAGATTCAGACTGTTCATTAAAATGACTGCTGCATGACTTAAAAAAATAAGCAAAAATGTGTAACAAAGTACAGCTAAATATTACCTGTTTGCTTTTTTGGATAGCAAGTTATAGATGATGTATATGTATATGATGTATATGTTGTATTGTTATTGTTGTATTGTTCTGAATGATCTGGACAGCTTTTCTTTTATGTCCTCTTGTCCTAAAGGTGTCCCCTTCAAGCGAAACTTTATGTCTGTGGCAAAGACCATTCTGAAGCGCCTGTTCAGGGTCTATGCTCACATCTACCACCAGCACTTTGACTCTGTCATGCAGCTGCAAGAAGAGGCCCACCTCAACACATCATTCAAACACTTCATCTTTTTTGTTCAGGTATAAAATGTTGTCCATTTGAATGTTGACTCTTTTAATTCTTGCTATATATTAGCAATAAGAATACAGTGTATAGTAGGGATGCTCTGATCAAGTTTTATGCTGCTGATTCCAATACTGATCACTTGCATTGGACTTTAAATGTTTCAAATCAGTATACGTAGAAGAATGGTGCTTACATTTTATTTTACTTGATCTGTACAGCATCAGATCAGTTATTTCAGGTTCCCTTTCCTATAGAACTGACAGAGATATTTAAACTGAACAGCTGATATGAAGCAGTAACGGCGTGTACACTGCACACAGGATCTCTTTGGAAATTGACCTACAGGTGATCAGCTGTTATCGGTAATGAAAGGCATCGATCACATACTTTTTACGGTAATCGGCTGATACTGATTGGTGGCCGATCGATCGGAGCATCCCTAGTTTATAGTTGATATCTGACAGTTCTTCTCTTTGTCTTTTTCAGGAGTTCAACCTCATTGATAGGAAAGAGCTGGTACCACTACAGGAACTGATTGAAAAGCTGACGACTAAGGATAGATAAACAGCAATGTAATGCTTGTTTTACTGGTCCTCTAGTTTTTGCACAGATACCCACCCCACCCTGGCTGTATGTATGCAGTATATACTATATTTCCATTTGGGGAAATGTTTATTAAGGCCAGGAAGAAGGAAGGGTCTTGATAGGTTTAAGGCACCAGGACTAATGCTATCAGGGATTATACACTTAATTGGACAAACTACATATTCAGATATCAGAGTAAATGGGTTTTAGCTATATGGAAAAATCCCTAGTATTAAGTCACAGCTTCCATTTAGGATACAACAGACATATGTTTCTTAGTTTTCTACTACACTGCACATTTTTGTCACTTGGGTTTATGGCAACACTGGGCATATCTGTTCACATATCCCTTTTCCCACTCACCTCCCAGGGGAAAATAATAGGTCAACTTGCTGTATTGTAGTCGGAAGGATTTGTTGTAGTTGCAGCCAACAGACTTGAAGCCAGTTCTACAGCACTTGTTCAGGTTTGTTACATAGAAGGAGCTGGGTTTCTGGTTGCTACTGTTCATGTCTATAATAGCCCATATATGTCAATACAAAAATAATCCTAAGTGCCTAGCATGGCTCATAATTGCCCTATATCAACAGTGAGAACTGTATGAAGAAAAAGACCTTATTCCATTGACACCTTTAATTTCATACCCCAGCACCCTTTACATTTCTATGGTCCTGAATCCCTTCATAAAACTCCTTTTCTACATATTTGTACTGCAAGTTGCTTAAAATGGTGTTATCTTCAGAACGATGCTGTTCACCAACCTTATCCTAATTTAGTTAGAAGGTCTCTTTGCCAAGTGTTTCGTGCAGCTTCTGATAAATGAATGTGTTGAAGGACATAAAAGTGAGGCTAGCTTATTGTCTCGAACTGACCTTAACTTTTAGCATTTTCTAGTATCATGTTCATGTATACTAGTCTCTCCCTAATTATTAAAGTAGCAGCAAATGTCTTCAATGAATACTTTTAAATGGTATTTAACTGTCCACGAAACAAGAACTAGATCTTTAAAGTCACCCAAACATGAAAAACAGAATTTTTGCTGCCTCCCATTTCTCATTATCCATAAAGCACTTTGAACCATTTTCCTTACCTCTCTTGCCTGAATGTTTATACTGCATAAACCGTGCTTTGTGAGAAGCTTTATCATGCAGCTTCCGTGTATCATAGTTTGTTTCCTCCCTCAGATTTCCCCAAATGAATGTTGAATCGCTTAAACTGCTCTGAAATCTGCTATAAGGCACAAGTGAGATATTTTTTTTTTGTATGCTTGTGTATGGTCGGAGTGGTTTGTTGATGTGCTGCAAACAGAAGATGCATGCACCCCACCACCAATTCAAAGTGTAGTTTACTATGCAATGATTGACACAACACTAAGAGGGTTAGCAGTTGGCTCGTTCATACTTTATATCAGATGTTAGTTTTCCTTCAGAGTGGTTAATTTGTGATGTGTGCTTAAAAACAGATTTGCTTCTTGTGCAGGTTTGGTTTGAGGAGCGGTGACATGAACATTTTATATGTCTTTCTATCTGAAATTTGTAAGAATGGTGTAATGCACCGATACACACGTGTAAATACAGCGGGATCTGAAAACAATACCTGCGAGCATGGTTTGGTAGCTTTTGGGTAGAAGAATGCATTGAGTCTCTCTAGAGGCTGACCCCCCCCCCCCCCAGCCAGTTTGGATAGTTGGATATGAAAATCTTATTCTTAATCTTATTTGTTGAGTATCTTTACCCATTTCCTTAGCTAGCTATTATGAATGTTACTGCTCGCCAGAAATCTGAAAATGTATTAGATCACCCTGAAAGCATCTCATCCTTATGAAGTGATCGTAACATAGCCTGTTGCCTACAGTTTTTCCTCCTTGACTGTAATGACGTGTGTAAATAATGGCTTGATAGGGGTTTTCAATGCTACTGAATTCATTTATGCTATTTCCAAGGCAAATAAAGGTGGTCTTGACTCTTTGAATGAATTATTTTGTTTGTTTAACTCGTTTTTACCCTTTTGCATTATCTAAGTGTGTACATTTACATTTTCTAATTTCTTTTTATTTTTTTGTATTTTAATGTTGAACAAACAAACAGAAACATCAGGCATACAGGCTAGTGAAACGAAGCTAATAACAAAAACACAAATATAAAGGGAAAAACATTTAACTCAGTTAAATTCACATTAACATTTGGAAGAGACTTGGAGAACTCGTGTACATAAAGTTTTCTCTTATTTTTCCAGGCCCTGCTTAGGTGTTTGTGTAGAAGGAATGAAAATGCATTTTTATTTTTGCTTTTGTACTTTGTATTTGTGTTGCAAATGTTGAGTAGAAGTATAGTTTTGGAGGCTGTGTCAGTGTCGCAGACCAGCGTTTCTGGAGGGAAGCAGAGGACGGCGTAACACCGGGCACGCGCCGCTTCCTGGGCGGGGACACGTCTGCGGGAACCGCCGCTTCCTGACGTGCGTTGCCGCCAAACTTGAAACAACAAGGACCCTGCACGTAGCAGCTGGAGTCTCTTTCCATAAAACCAAAAAACGAGATCTTATCCACTGTGAAAATGCCGGTTACCCCGAAGAGGAGGTGTCCTGAAACAGCGGCGAACGACTCGCTGAACGACTCGCTGGAGAAACGGATAAAGCGGATTTCCATCGAGGGAAATATCGGTGAGTTCGGGCGCCTGTGTCCTAAAAAACGACATTTCCCGGGTCGACTCTAACCTTCTGATGTTTGCTGGTGTTGCATTAGACTCGTTTTGTGTAGAAACGTGTGTTTTCTTGTCAGACAGTGAATAATGATAACTAGCTACGGTCAGCTGTAAAAGTTTTGCGCCAGTTGCCAGGACACTAAAAACTTCTACTTGCTGTAGTAAATGATTAGCTGTCTGTTTTCTCAGTGGTTAATAAAAACGCATAAATTGTAAATATCTACGTACTGTGGTGCTATTTGAGTCTGTGCGCCCTTTGTGTTCAGCGGCGGGCAAGTCCACCTTTGTGCGCCTTTTGGAGAAGGAGAGCGCGGACTGGGAGGTAGTACCGGAGCCCATCGCTAGGTGGTGCAATGTCCAAACAAGCGGAAGTGACTTTGAGGTACTGACACACTTTCTGATAAAGTCATCCCAGTTCAGTGCTGACATCCTCACAAACACACCACAGGCAACACAAGCAAATCCTTTAGGTCAGGGGTAATTCAATACTTCTTATATAGTTTAAATCAGAAGAACATGATCTTCAGCCATCGGTGCTTCAGCATTGCACCCGGTGCAAACTTTCACCTAACTTGGATAGTCTTCATCTGTATTTAGATTGCAGCTGCTATCTGTCTATACGCTGGTGCGCTACACTAGTCACGGTTCTACCACGACCACCGGCGCACAGCCAGTGGAACAGATGGTCCCACTTTGTCGTCACCAGGGCAAATATCTGTGACCTCTCTCGTTCAGTGCCACCTTCAGCCTCGTTCTCACTGGCCCAATGCGTCCATATACAGTAGGCACTGCTGCACCTGGTCTGGCTGCACGGGCGTGGCAGGATATTCAGTCATAGGTTTATTAGAGATATAACAATATTTAGATTTGTCATTCAGTCTAGCCTAACCAGTACGGAGAAATCATCTGGTGATCGTGTCATATTTGAATAGTTAAATACTGAAGAATAGCAGAGGTGCCGAAGTGGAACCACAATAACCGTGAGAGATAATCTAAGTGTTGGGTAGTACACTACACACCACTTCACATGTCGTAGTGGAGTGTAAATTGATAGTTGAGAGGTATTATTAGCATGTACAACAGTTGGAGTCCCCTAACAAGGCTCCTTAACTGTGCAGTAGTTTGCTCATGCGCCCCCTGCTGATCGTGGGCTACAGTAAAACTCTGCAGAGCTGCAGGATGAAGCACACGTTTAGAAGATTCTGTTTCATTTAGGTTGTTCTTCTGACTAAACATTGAACTGCAAGAATATTGTTTTTATGTTGACTTATTTTTTTATTGTTGTGGTTTATTCTGGTTTGTTGCCTTCAGAAAGGAACTCAATAAATCCTAACCCTGATATAAGACAAGGAGTAACTCAGAGCTGCCAGTGCTGGGAAAAAGTATTTGCCCCCTTTATGATTTAAATAAAAAGTTTTCTGTATTTCACACTTAAATTATTCAGCCGAAGATGCCTTAGGTAAACATAAAAACACAGTAAGATTGTAAGTAAATGATTATATTTGTTTAGGAAGTGATACCATTCAAACCCACATGACGCTATGTGAAAACGTAACTGTACACTGCACCGCTGACGTCCTAGGAGCTCACCACATCTCAGAGAAGTGGCGGGAACGTGTTGCAGATGATGTACGAGAAACCGGAGAGGTGGGCCTACACTTTTCAGAGCTACGCCTGCATCAGCAGGGTGCGTGCTCAGATCAGGTCGGCCAACGGGAAGCTGCGAGAGGCCGAGAATCCTGTGCAGTTTTTCGAGCGGTCCATCTACAGCGACAGGTATCGGTGACGAAACAAAAAAATGTCTACGTCTAATCGGTTGGTTTAATAAAATGTCTGATCTCATAGCTCCCAAACACACTTCCGTGCAGTGGAAATGTAAAATGCTTCTTTTGTGTTCCTCATGTCTCAGGTACATTTTTGCAGCCAACCTGTACGAGGGCGAGTGCCTGAATGAGACTGAGTGGTCCGTGTACCAGGACTGGCACGCCTGGCTGCACAACCAGTTTGGAAAGCACATTGAGCTGGACGGTATCATCTACCTCAGAGCCTCACCGGAGGTACTTACCTTCACCGTTGAATAGTAGGATTGTGAGAGTTTTACTGTTGACCATTCAACAACCTCCTTCCTGTGTGTGTAGAAATGCTTAGAGAGGCTGCACCTGAGAGGGAGACAAGAAGAACAAGACATTCCTCTGGAATATCTGGAGAAGCTCCACTTCAAGCACGAGAGCTGGCTGCAGCACAAGACCATGACGTGAGCAAAACACGAGCAGAGAGCACCGACATAAATGACGTGACGCGTTTCTGTCGGGGGGGGACAGACGATACGATTAAAGAGAAAGAGGCTCCTGCTAGATTTGTAGCACACACCGCGATACCGGTTGGTCTGACCTCGGGTTCATGTAATAACCTGAGGGCAAACTTTTGGATTGCTCTCTGCCTTTATAACAATTTCATCCCTCTTTATGGGAGTTAGTTTTGCAGCCTGTGATTGGATAATAGCTAATACCTGAAGGGCCGTGGAGAGCATAGCATAGCGGAGCAGAGCAGACTGTAATGGAGCAGAGCAGACTGTAGAAGAGCAGAGCAGGGAGAGGAGCGGCGCTCGCTAAAGTTGCACATCTGTAGCTTTAAAAATCACGTGAAATTGATTCTGTTTCTTGTTTCCTACTTGTTTACATCACTAACCGTGGGGGGGGGGGGGGGGGGGGGGGGGGGGGGGGGGGGGGGGGGGGGGGGGGGGGGGGGGGGGGGGGGGGGGGG
>JAUMHF010000004.1:2838622-2860489 GCA_032359275.1 Microctenopoma steveboyesi | reverse complement strand
AACACTAACCGGGCCCCCCCCCCCCCCCCCGACCTCTGGCTAACAGCTTGGAGTTTGAGTATCTCAACGAGGTTCCAGTCCTGACCATAGATGTGAACGAAGACTTCATAGGAAACGATCTCAAGAGCAGCAACATGATCGAGAAAGTGAGTGACGTTTGCATGATCTGAATGTTCCAACACAGCTTCGTGCTGAGTTAGAGTAAACTGAAAATGTAAATAACTGAATAATTATCTAACTAGAATCTAGTATTTTTATGCCTCTATGCGTCCTCCAGATGTCACGGTAGATACTGAGCTATTTTAGTAGTTGGATGCACAAATGAGATTTCAACTTTAGTGAACTGAAACTCTGCCTGCGAACACGATCAACATTAAAATGTAACATTTGCATGTTAATGCATCAGTAGGAAAACTGAGAGTATTACAAAGCTTATTTGGCCCTTTAGCCTAAAAGTCTCAGGAGAAAACGCAGGAAGAAACTTAGTTCAAGTCTAGAAACCAGTCGATGTGTAAACTACAGACGTTTACATTCTCCCACAAAGAGACTTTTACTACTGAATGAATTAAATATTTGAATGTGGAACTTTTTCTTGTGACCAAGCACACTGACATTCTGCTGGGATGGTTCTGATGCCGAGACACACACAGACACACAGACACACATTTTGGTTACACTGGTGGGAAAGTGGCCTGAGGCGGCGCTTACCTAGCACTTTCATGTTTGATGGTAAACACGGGCAGATTTTCACTCCCGTTTGAATGTCAGTAGCAGGAACTGAGCAGGAATGAAGTGAGTGTCTCACTCCATGCGCTGCACAAAGGACAGAAAGGAACTTCTTTGCCCGCCGCAACAGTTGGAGCCGTAATTCTCACCAGCGCTGGTGTTCACTGTTAATGCTGCTTTTCTTCTTCTTTTTTTCCAGGTGAAAGAGTTTCTGAGCACCCTGTAGACCCGGGGTGATAGAAAAGGGACACAGAGCCTGTGAGAAGAGTATAACTCGTAAAAACAATGAACCTCCCCAACGGTGGCACTGCTTATTTTTATATATAGTCATTAAAATGATCTTGTCTGTAGCGTTTTTAATTCATGTATTGGTGTTCACTTTGTGTATGTTTTGTATTTATCAGGTTTGGTGTGTGTGCAAATGAGGTAACAATAAACAGGAAGTATTTGAAAGGATTTGTACTTGAGTGATGATGCAGCCAGCAGAAGATGAGTCCCATGGAAGCGAGAACACATGTTGTTCCCCAGAAGGTGTCGCCAGTGCCCAGGTGAACTCTCCACTCAGCTATTTCTGACTGATGAGCTCCACTTTACCAGGTAGCTCCAATGGGATTGGAGTAAACCTGCCTGAAATAGAGGCTTTACTTTACACTAGAGAAGCAGAGTTCCCTCACTTTCTGGTGACAAATATCAGTGTTTCGTTTCAGACTGTCGAGCAATAAGCGAGATGAGAAAGAAATGTTCCTGCTTTGTCAGCTGAACGCGAGGTTGTCTGAGTGACGTTGGCAGAAAATGTGCCAAATATTGAAGTGTATTATTTTATTGATCACCAGATCACTCCCGCGGGGGAGTGATCTGGTGATTCTGTGAAGTTGTCCTTAGAAACGGAGAGACCACATGTCAAGTTGAAGTGTTTGGTGCTCCACCTAACTTTCTGACCCCCCCCCCCCCTCCACCGGTGGCGTCACGCAGGAGGAGGGATGGCACTTTAAATATGGGAAAAGACACGCAGCGCTCAGGGAGTCTCTCCACACGCGTCCAGCGTTTCTCCAAGATGTTACCAAGCGAAGCACAGCGCGATATGAGGACTGTGTTTGACCTGTGAAGTCGAAGAAACAGCTGCAGCTCATCGACTTCTTCTGTGACTCTTTATTTTTTTACCAACTTGAAAAGCGTGACTGCTGCAGTAGTAGAATTTCCCAACAGCGACTACGCGAGCAGCTTGAACCGGGCAGAGCGAAGCTGCCGGACTCCCTCAGTGATCATCTCTGAACGAGAAGCCTGTCGCCATGAGTTCTGAAAAGAGCAAGTAGGTTTTGTTTTTATCTCCTCTCCTGTTGAGTTGACCCTGCAGCGCAGTCTCCTGGCCAAGTGAAAAACTGAATTACGCATCGAGACACTGAATTCAAATGAGACACATTCATGTGCCACATGTTGGGTTTCTGTGCGCAATACAGTGGCTCGTCGAGCTTTAGTTGGCTACTGGTGCCATATGTCTAGTGAAATCTCAGCAGATTATTTGTGAGGCTGGTAATCATGGAAATCTTTCCAATAATTTGAGTTACAGCCTACACCGATAAGCCACGGCTGTGGCTGCTGCTGCCGGTAATCTATTTTCCAAGAACCTGCCACTATCAATTAGAGAGACGCAGGCCAATGGTGGAGATTGCGTCTCCGGTTTTATGAATAGGGCTGTGCGTATGCCCCATGCACCATGTGGTCTGCGAGCTGACACCCCAAAAGTTGACTTTACGCATCGGGCTGCGCGCGTCCACGCGGCGCAATGACGCGAACGCAGGAGCTGCAACAAATCACATTCTGAAAATCTGAGCCTGCGTGTACTTCACTGGCATCCTGCAGAAATGTGTCACCTGCTTCTTTATTCTCATCAGCAGCCAGCATGTTCAAACACAGAGATTCCTCTTTCCTGTGCTGCAGGACTGTCCTTTTTGCTTTTATTCCATCCACTCAGGCCTCTTCCTGGAAACATAAACACTCTTGTGCACTGCTGATGGCTGAATTCTAAATGTAAAGTTGAACTAATTCTATGTTATGCATGTTGTATAAAGTATGCATTACTTTCTTTTTCCAAATAGCTCCAGTTTTCAGCTTTTTTCGACTTTGGACAAAACAAGCCATTTAAAGCTGTCACTGTGGAGCGAGGAAAGACTGATGCAGTAAAATAATCATATCAACTCATTTCTAGTGCGTGTCTGTATGGAGTGATACACACAAACACTTCCCAACACAACATTGCGCTCTGTTAAACATACATATACTCAGATGGACATTTTGCCATTTCTTTTTACACTATGCTTCATAAAGAAAATACATGATCATTTAGAAGATTATTTTTAGTTGCTGACTATAATAACCAATTACTCGCACACGAGCGCCCCTTTCTGTGTCACTCACCTCCCTTTAGCCTCGACAGCTGACTAAATCCTCAAACCTGAATGACAGTGCTTTGACAATGAATGCTTCCATTGAAACTGTCTCATTTGAAGCTGACCGCAGCCTCCACTCCTTCTCTGTCAGGGGTGACTAGAACAATTTTACAGCCACTGTTGAAGGCTTTGGCCTGTGTATCACATTAAGGCTCCTAAATCACTGCCGCTTGCTGCACTCCCTGTACTGGGGGCACCTGCACTAATGGTCAACATGGTTGGTTGGTTCGGCTGCGTCATCCTGTAAAGAGATGGGGATGATCCCTGATCCCAAGCAGCTGATCCTGGCTCTGCACGCACCAACACGTTTATCCAGCCACATGAGGTAATCAAGGAACTAAAGCAGAATAGATGCAGGTGGATGCTTTTGACATCACCTAAGGTTGTTAATCCTCTATTAATCTTTTCTTCATCAGCTGATAAAGTCATAGCAGGAGATGATAAGTTACACTTGCTTTCTATGCCGAACCCACTCTTTGTGATTGGGCACTCAACCCCTAATAGAAACGCTGAGCTGGATCCGCGACGTCTGTGTAGCACCTGTGTGCGCCGTGTTTCTCTCATGAGTGGTCTCTCTTTCTGAGGCTTCAGCCGGGAGTGATTTACCTGGACTGGTTGTTGCCAGCAGTAAACCTGCAACATGAGCTTTCTTTGCTCTCCTGTGTGGTCAGTGGCTTTCTGAAGGCCTTTTCATCACATGACCTGCCTCTCCGTGTGCACATACACAGACACGCCATCACAAACACATGTTATTAGCCATTCACAGGCGAATGAATGAAACAAGTTCCACCTATTTATTTTATGGCTTTCGAACATGGCTCTTCTTTGTTCGCCGGCTTTGTTCTCAGTGGTAAACGAGACTGTACACAAAGCAAACTGTGCGACAAAAGTTTCAAAAAGTCTAAAGTTTGAGGTATTTTCTGACGTGGAGAGAAAGAAACGGAACAGAACATACTTAATGATGGCGTTGACCCTGTCCACGTGGGGTCATGGGAACTTGACCTATCTTTTTTGTAAGCAATAATGAGCAACAAAAGGAGGGTCCAGAGGCTAATCGCTGAATTAGTATTGTGTGTAGAAATGGCACGATGCCCGGCCACTCCTCATCACTCGTTTGATCTCATACACCAGCTATCAGGGTTATTTCTCTATCTCTCAAGGCCGCACATCACTAAAGGGAGTCTGATGAGCTTACAGTGCAATAGTAGGAACAAGATGTATCCTTCCTGACTTTGTTTATTTAGCACTTTGTGCTGTGTACACGTCTCCCATCCCCTCGTTTTTCAAACCGTGTCCTCACTGGTTTGGTAGCAAACGGAAACTGCAATAAGTTTGTTGACATCCTTGGTACACATCCTAAATTTAAACTTTAAACTAAAGTGCTCAACACGACTATTTTCAAAAGGTGTTCGATTAGATTAACCTTGAATGCATTGCGAGGCATGGAGTCAAATTTCAAGTTGAAATGACTTTGATGCTAAAGCATCACCAGAAATCAGACGGACTACAAATGTATCCTATTTACACGTTTCCCTGTGATTGGTGTTTTTAATATGTTTTAAACCACTCTTTCTGGATTAGTCTGGACGAGCAATAGTCCTCAGACTCATCTAGAAAAGTTGAGGCTTGATGACTCCCCGGCTAATGCCTGGGACAATGGCGAAGCCTTGTTCGGACCTTGAAATAAACATGACACCGTCTGTGTGTGCTATAGAAGTAATTCAATAAATCCTAAAATGCAGGTCCATGTTTCTGTGGCAGAGGTATTGAACCATTTCTAAGCACATTCACTAAAGAAAAGAGCTGTTTTTTCCTTTAATTTATTCATTCTGTGTGCAGCGATGTAGGTGGATTGGAAGGTGACATTTTAGTTTAAAGTGGGTGATTGTCACAGCATTAGAAATGCTAATGCAAGTAAATGCTTGCCAAGGTAACAGATTTTGAAGCCTTGCTATGCAGTTATCCATCATGCGATCTAATTTGCATCTACTTTGCTGGTATTCACGATGGTGAAAGCCAACATTTACGTGGGTTATGTGATGTGATTCTTTTTCCCTTTTTGCATCGTAGGATGGAGGATGAAGCCGTTTTGGACAGAGGAGCCACTTTTGTCAAAAATGTCTGTGAGGAGGAAGTGGAAGGTAAGAGGAGTGATGATCATTATCTAGCAGCTTTTTTCATTCACCTACGCAGGTATCTAAAACGGACTGATGTCTATGTATTACTGGGTGTTGATGAGCTCTAGGTAATTTTTACTCCATTTGCTCTTTCTTTACTTTACTTTGCTTGGCAGATGCTTTTATCCAAAGCGACTTACAAGGAGCTAGCGCTGGGTGGCTGGCTCAGAGACACACCTGGTGGGGGATAGATTAGAAGTCAGACGGGGTTCGAACCTGCGACCTTCTACATCCCAGTCTGATGCTTAACCCATTGAGCTACCAGGCCGCACATTGGCACCTCTGTGCAAATGTGTCACCTACGTCCCAGACTGCCACTGTCCCTCGCAGTTTTGCACGGGAAGATGTTTGTGCTTGTGTTCTAATCCCTACCCGGCGCAGAAGCCACAAAACATTCATCTGAAAACGCCCAGATGGATTTACTGAGACATTCACATATTTCACAAACCAACACTTCACACAGAGAGAACAATGTCAGAGCTTTTGGCATCGTGACCAAGTTGTTTGTGTGAATTCAGCAGTAGTTACACGACCCTTTTGTTGCCCTGTATGGGACCTTGCATTTAGTGTGTGTCTCAGGTGTACTTTGGTTTCGACAAGGAACCAGAGGCTGACCACAGTGAGACACGGAAGATGCCATTAAAACCCACAATGTCTATGGAATGCACTGTTGAATGGAAAAATACATGTTTGCTTCCACATTAATTTGGTCAGCCAATCCCACTATCTGAGAGCCGTGTTTCTAATGACTTCCTGGAGACATTAAGTCATTTCCTGTATGAGCTGGCGTGTAGGAAGTAGTTGGCACTTATTTCATTTCACAGTGTGGCTTATTGACTGAATAGTTTATCTCTTCCCGCTTGGCTTTTAAGCAACAGACCACCAGTTTTCACGGAGCAGCCGTGACCTTAGGACGAGCCAAAGAAAATAAGAGTCAAAGTAGCCTTGTGATAAGGAAACATTTCACACTGCACCACACCAGCTCCCCACTGTTTTCGTTCTCCCAGTGCTGATACGGATTAGCACGGTCCAGGGTTAATGTGAATTCCTTTTAACTGTGAGTGTAATCTGACCTGCGTTCCCTGTATTGTTTTGTGGCAGGTCACCACACTGTGTACATTGGCGTGCACGTTCCCAAGAGCTACCAGCGGAGGAGACGCCACAGACGCAAGTCCAGCCACAAGGAGAAGCGGGAGCGAGCTGAGCAGAACACAGAAGGATACAAGTCTGATGCGGAGAACGCAGACGAGTCCGCTGCAAACATCCTGAAGCCTCTCAGTGAGTTCTGAAGAAAGTGGTCGCAAAGAGCGCGCTGCATGGCCAACACAATTCATGGGAAGGTCATTAGTAATGGATAAATATCTCTGGAGATGTTGGGTGAAGTCCAACAACAGCCTGCAAATAACAGCTACAGGATATCAGTGCTTCTGTAGTTAAGGAGGTAGTCAGTGAACAGGGGAGGGCTGGGTGGTGGCAGCCAAGAAAGAAGAAAGAAAAAAAACCCTACACTCAACAAAATTAGGTGGAGTAAGGGAATGGGAACATGCTGAATCCTAATCCTAAAATGACACTGGATTTGCTGTTTTGTGTGAGTACAAATACAAAGGGGGGTATTTTCTGTCACTATGACGATTAGTACTCAGTACTCAGTGGGATAAGTATTCTCAGGGGGTAAAAATGAGACCAATGGAAAGTAAGAAGCAGTTAAGCAGAAGGAGCAGCGAAGTATCAAGATGTCACAAAAGGAAGTTTTTCTTACATCACAGAGTAAGTGGTGGCTGCACAAACATTAAGACATTAAGATTGGCATCAGTCTCAAGAGGTTTCCTCCCACTATAGGAAGGCATACCACATGTCCCGCTATAGAGGACTGCCAGAGTTCTGGGTTTATCCCACTTTCTAGAGCTAGAAAAAAACTTTATATGTAGGCAAAGCATAGCTCATGAATCCTGAATATAAGAACAGGCGTTTGTTTAATGTGGTAACACACAGGCAACTTTGTGATTTAGCATGAGTTTACAGTAAATGAGCCATTCGACCGTGGAAAACTCCACGACGTCTCCCTTAAGACACGACAAAGGATCTGGACCACCATTGTTGGAAGGGGATTTTATTTAAGCGCGTCAATCTTTACAGTTGGGTTACAAGCTATTGCCGAGACATACAATTATCACAATGCTGGAATTCACCTTAACATGGCATAGGGACTCTTTGGGAGAGTATTTATGCACTACTGAAGGTAATGGGCTGAATGTGGGAAAGAGCAGGAGGAGAGGCAGGGATGTGCCTCCCAACTCACCGGGGCTTCTGTGAACAACGACATGAGCAACACGTACCCGAAGGCTACTGCGATGACACAAACTCTCACAAGTTTAATTACGTTGTAGTGGATTATGGTAGGAGAAAAAAAGCTTTCTGAAATTCAGAACTAGTTGCTATGTGAACATATTTTCAGGACCTTGGTTACAAGGCCACATAAGAAGGTCTGGGTAGATGCCCTAAAGCTCAAAGGCCATCAGATGTCCAACAGAAGGAAATCATACCAGCTTCAAATCAAGGTGTCAGTGCCGACTCATTTGAATGACACCTTCGTGCTGCTAGTTTCTTGGCTGCCGTTGCTGCACTTCATATTCAGATGTCAACCAACCTGTTCAAAGAGTTTTGGGCACATTAATCTCGGTCTGGGTTGCCTGGATCTGATTACTGCATGAGTCATGCAGCGTTCTGTGACAGGGCCACGGTGTGTATGTAAACACTTGTGTCAAAGGAAAACTGGATTGTAATGGGTCTTTCCAGAAGTTACACATCTCTTGCGTAAAAAAGTGAAGGAAAAGACGGCCGTCTTTAAAAGGCGATTTGATAAAGTCTGTGTTGATTTTGATAAGAACTTGTCACGGCTCAGATAAGGTGTTATCAGTGTGGAAACTATGTATTGAACTTAGGACGCAGTCTGTTTCTCTAAAACCTTTCCAAATCTTTGTGGACTTAAACATGGCAACACAAGTGTAAAGACAGTGAGCATTGCTGGTTGTTCATTTCTAGAACTGGGTCGTCCTGTGGTGGGAGTGAAACTTTCTCTAGAATTATTTGGTTATTTTCCTTCTTTAAAGTCTTGATGACTGCACAATGTCTTTGAAAGTCAACTTGTTGTGGCCAAATCTACCTATTTGCTAGATCTCAAGGTTGGCTGGCATGTTGGGACTAAGGTAGGACCAAAGTGGACCCAGTCTGAAGAAAGAAACCAGTTTTATGATGAACTAACAAACACAGACTCCTACTCATTTCTCATCCACCATATCTCTGTGAACGATCTGCCTTGTAAACAGTCTTGTTAGTTGGAATTGAGGGCAGACGCCACTGTAAGATAAATTCTGGGCTCTTTTCTGCAACAGTGTGTGTTGCCTCTTTCCAGCATCGGCCTCCGCTGTGCCCGTTAACTTATCTGTTTCCACCATTAGCTCGGTATGAATAATTGAAGTGCATTATGGGTTCTGGATTGGCACGTGTCGCTAGATAAGCAGCGGGGAGGGTGTGGGCAAATGAAGCACACGAGTCTACGTACAGTATAAAATGTGTGTAGCATTCACACACAGAAAAGAAAGGCCAGTTCAAATCAAAACAAACACACTGTACTCCATGTGTTTGGAGTTCCTGCTGGTTTGCCTTCTCTCTAAATCCCCTGTAATCCTGTCCACTTAGAGGTGGTGTGTAACCACAACAAATGCCTGGTTTTCATTGATAAAACCAGTTGGGAGACTTAAGAGGTGAAACGTCCCGGGAAAAGGCCGACTCTGCATTTCTGTCTGCCACATAATGGACGGCGGGAAAGATGCTGTGGTCATAAAGAATACTCAACGATCTCTTGTGGTGTTGTGTGTTTGTGCGATGCACAATGACTCTACCGGTGACATCCATGGGCTGTATATCCTAAAGCTGTTTCCAGCACCGTGATCTTGACCTTCACATAGCTTAACGGTTGCTAGATTTTCTCACCGCAGCGCTACAGATTTTCAGTGGGTACTATTTTAAAAACAACCGCCCTAAATCGAGCTTGCGTGTGCCGTGCCAGAATTAAAAGGTTACAGGTGCTGCTGAGGTAGAGTCCTGACTGGTATCAAGCCCTACCACTTAAGCCTCACTTTTTCATCACATCCCAGTTACATAACATTCCAAGAAGTGTTAAATAAGTAGTTTCTGTCACAATGGGAAACGTGTACCATTACACAGAAAACAAGTGGGACTTTCCTTTTAACACTTAATGGAAAAATAACAAGGAAAGTGGCCGTTTTAATTCTTATTATTGATCACCAGTAGCATACCTTTTCTCAGAGGGAAGCAGGAAGTAAGAGTTATACAAAATAAAAGTTCTTCCTTATGACGATGTGGAGAGAGGCGTGTTTTTCTTGTTAAGAGCTAAGTGGCCAAAGCAAACATGCTAATGCTGAGAATTAAATATTCCAGATCTACTGGATGTATTTGATTTTGGGTACTTCTGTGCAGAAAAGATGAATGTTGTATTTAACAGCTCTAAAATGAAAATGAGCTCGTGTTTACATGTGATAATGATAATGATTGGTGACTTTACCAAATGTTTAGTTATACATAAACTCTTCAACTACAAGGTCCCTTTCTTTTCATAAGTTGCACCATTACCCTGAAACATGCATAGTTTAATGTGCATAACGGTATGTACTCACTATCTGAGTTATTTCTACCACTTCAGTGTTAAATGATGTCAGACAGGATTGGTCGGTTTGTCCCTCATTTGCCTCTTTCTTCCCACAGTTTCTCCAGCGGAGAGGATCAGGTTTATCCTGGGGGAGGAGGATGATGGCCCTCCGCCGCCTCAACTCTTCACCGAGCTGGATGAGCTGCTGGCAGTGGACGGACAGGAGATGGAGTGGAAGGAGACGGCCAGGTGAGGCGGTGAAGTGAACGTCTAAAGCCAGTCATTTACATTAAGAGCAAAGGGGCTGCCATGTCGAACATTTCCTGCTTCACAATCCCTGCGCAGTCAGTGGAACACAGTCACTTGTGAATAATTGTGAGTTCTGTGTGTAGGGAAGTAGGCAGTACTCCAGTGAACTCCCATTCTACTCTTATCTGATTTTGATTTATAGCACCTACTCCGTGAGACCAGGAAAAGGCAGAAAACTCCCACATGGTCGGAACAAGACTTAATGTCACAGAGTGTTCTAGAACATTTCTAATACAGTTTATCCAATGTGAATGTTTCCGTACAAGTCCAGTACAAATTTTGTCCAAAATGCAAAAGGTATGATATAAGTAATGCTTAAACACACACTTACACAGGACCTTTTTTTCCAAAAAGGTAAACCAAATAAACTCCCTGAGGTCAACAGTGTGTCCATAGCCATGCTCCTCTCCCAGTAACACGGCGGGTCACAGACGTCTGGACCGTAGCGAGATGGATACTCTATCCCCAAAGGAAACCCCATCCTTAGGCCTCAGGAGAATGGCCCTTTTGTAATGGTGGCATGTGAGGCATTGGTAAAAAAAGAAACCTTGTCCTTCAAAGCAATCCTGTGTGCATCTCGTCTCTCAGATTGAGCCATGCGTGGTCTGAAAGTAGCAGAGCGACGCTGCCGTTCCCTCCTGACAAGCGCTGTGAAGTGTAGTGATTTATTTTTTATGGATACGTTGTCGTGCATCCCCTATTTTTGCCCTGTGAACTGTGTCCATTTCAAAACAAATTGAAGTTGTTGTGTAAAGAAATGAGAAACCTTCTTGCTGCCTTGGTTTGTCGGGCTGCTTTCATGTAGGCTATATTCTGCAGTGACCCTCGCTGTCGCGAGCCTCCAGGGTGACGGGATTTCAGTGCTGCGAACCCGTCTCAACACTCCTTCTGCGTTTTTCATTTGTCTCTGCTCAGATGGATCAAGTTCGAGGAGAAGGTGGAGAAGGGCGGAGAACGCTGGAGCAAGCCTCACGTGGCCACGCTGTCCCTACACAGCCTAATGGAACTGAAGGCGTGCATCGAGAAAGGCACAATAATGCTCGACATGGAGGCCTCCACCCTGCCGCAGGTGGTCGGTAAGTGGTGTTGACTACACCCAGAGTACCAGCACGCTCGTGGCGGTGGTGAAAAACCTAAAGGCGACTCCGTTTTGATCTTCCCACCACCAGAGGTGATCACTGACAGCCAGATTGAGGCTGGTCAGCTGAAGGCGGACCTGAAGGAGAAGGTCATGTACACGCTGCTACGGAAACATCGCCACCAGACCAAGAAGTCCAACTTGCGTTCTCTTGCAGACATTGGCAAGAGTGTTTCTAGTGCAAGCTGGCTGTTTTCCAACCAGGAGAATGGTAACGCAAGACCTCCATCTATTTATAACTCGTTCTCTTTCAGTTCTCTTTTCTTAGACCAGTAGTAACACTCACTACTGTTTCATTTGATTTCAAGCCATCTCTCCCGTTCTCTTTCCCTTCCTTGTTTGTTCTGTCTGTCTCCTCTCTTTGGTTCTGCGCTGCCTCTTCCTGACTTCCTGCTTTTTGGGGTGTTATAGCACGCAACCCCCTCGAGCACCCTGTGCCTTGTTTAACACCACAAGACTCAGAGGAACCATGTGAGGTCACGAGGAGCTCCAGCATGGGATACCTCTGTAAGTGAGGTTACAGAACACAAAGTTGAACACACAAAGTTAAAACGGCTTCGCTCAGAGTCAGTAACAGTCGATGAGTAAATGGATCGTATCAAACGGAGTTCAGAAATTCACACCCTATCTCATTTGCCAGTAGCTACGTAAGCTTTTTTTCTGCTGACGCAGAAGCAGCCGACCTAAGACAGCCGTGTATTTCAGCTCTTTTGTCTCCACAGCGCCTGAGTGAATGACCATCTGTCATTAGCCCTGAAGCTTAAGCATTGCCACTTTTAGCCAGGTCCTGATGTTTCTGGCTCCCTTCATGTATTTTCCTGGTACCTTTCTTTCCTGGGACTCATCTTCCTTCTCTGCCAAAAATGTCTCTGTAGTTTAGCCGCTCCTGGCATCCTGACAACGTCTCACCTTCCTGCAGGTAGCCCAACTACTACCCACCGAAACCTCACCTCCAACAGCCTGAGTGATTTCTCTGACAAGCCGGAGAAGGATCAGGTAATATGTTGACGTGTCTCTGTGTTATTTCAAAGAAATGACACTGTATTGCGCAAACTTCTCTGTTCTCTGGACACAAAGCAGCGTTATAAAGAGTCGTGGGTGTGTGTGTGTGTGTGTGAGAGAGCTTGTGAGACTCACATACTGCAGAATAAAAGCTCTGGCTCTCTGTCTGCTCTGTGCAACAAAAACTCATTGTCCCTTCTTTGTCGTGTGAGTTTCTCTGGCTGTCATTACTCATGATGGAGTGAACTGGCTTTCCAGAGTAGAGATCCACCACACGAGCGTGTGTGTGTGTGTGTGTGTAAACCGCACTCTATCGAGACACACGTCGCAGCAGTTAAACTGTAACAGCTGGATTTACGCTCCAGCAACGGTTAATGGTCCTGTAGATTTGTCAAAATGACGTGGCCTTTGACATAACACCAAGGTTTCAGTTAATCATCTCCCTGCAAATGAGTTTCTTTGGCCTTTCATCCACAGATTGTGTGTATTGGCTGCCTAAATGTCCACAGTTTACTCAGGCATGTCAGCTTAGTGTAAGGCTGTTGATTGACTGTCACACTACTGTTAAGCACATAATTCTAGGTAGGGGAGGACCCTACTTGTTCCTACATGTTCCTCGAGCCTGCAGAAACCCAGCGGCAGTCAGTCTCTCCGCGCTGTTACGGCCACGTTAGAATTGCATTTAACCAACCAAACTTTTTTTACATTCAGTTGTCGATGCTCATTCTGCTTGTTGCAGAGAAAGGGAGCAAGAGTTGGTGTGTGACTGCGCGTTGTAACAGTTAAGTTGCATTCGTTGTTACCGTTCATTTCATATTTTCTTCCCCTGCTCCCTTTGTCTAAACAGCTGAAGAACAAATTCATGAAAAAATTGCCCCGCGATGCCGAGGCATCGAACGTACTCGTAGGAGAGGTGGATTTCCTGGAGACTCCGTTTGTGGCGTTTGTTCGTTTGCAACAGGCTGTCATGCTCGGGGCTCTCACAGAGGTGCCTGTGCCCACAAGGTAGCTCGCACACACACTCGCTGCAACAGCTGCGAAATGGCTACAGGGACTAACATTAACGCTTTTTCGCCATGACACGTTCCCTAACATCTCAATCTCTTGTTACTTAGATTTCTCTTTGTGTTGCTGGGCCCCAAAGGTAAAGCGAAGTCCTATCATGAGATTGGAAGAGCCATCGCCACGCTGATGTCTGATGAGGTATGTCAGTGGCAAGAACTCATGAACTCACATTTCTGAGCTGATCGGACAAAGCAGTCACGATCAGTCAGGTTTTTTTTTAAACACAGACATTAAACACACAAAGAGAGAGTGGAAAACATGAGTTTAATAACTGGTTGAACCACCTTGAAGTCATTTCACGTCACGTCTACAGGGTCTGACTGGAGTCTGACCGGGAAACTCCAAAAAGCTCATTTGGTGCCTCTGACGTCATTTCGTGGTAGATTTCCAGCTTCTTTTGAGTTTCAGCTTGTGGACACACCTCTTTCCATTATCCTGTAGATTACATTGATTTCTGTCAGAATTCACTTTCATATCCACAATGGCGAGCTGTCAAAGCCCCGCGGCAACGGAGGCGCCCATCATAATGATTTCTCCGCTATACTTTAGGTTTTCATATTGGTATGCGGTTTTCTTTTTTACGTCATAGGTGGTTCAACCAGTTATTACAAAACTATTTCACCCTTCCTTTGTATGTTTAATGTGGGGTTAAAAAAACATCCCTGAGTATCCCTTTAGTGCTCAATTAACAAAACAGTTGTTAGCCTATAAATGAAGAGCGAGTCCAATTTGATTCTATGGACAAAACATCAGGCATGAGCGACATCAATGAAGCAAAATCAGCACTGATACTTGTCTGAGTCTTTATAAAGTCGTGTTGCATTCATTTACTAAGGCCTACTGTGGCTGCCCTCTCGCCAAATCTCACCTTTTTAAGATATTGCTGTATTAATCATCACAGCAGTTGGTCTGTTGTTAGTAACCAGCTTGTTGCTTACTCGTTAAGCTGTGTATTAAAGGTGTGGGAGACAAATGTGTTTTGGCTCGAACAGAAAGAAGTAACGTGATAAATAATTCGTTGTAGGATTTTACACCAGCCGTGTCTGCTTTGTGTCTTCACTTTTCCTGAGCTAACCTCTCCGCCCTGTCAGGAATGTTAACAGACGGCACATAACACTGACAGCACCTGGCCTACAAATTCCCACAGGCCTAAATTCTTCCCAGTATCTGTCATATGTCAACATGGCAGGATAGGAAGTGTTTTTGCAGGATTTCCTCAAGTTAAACTTTACCCTCCCAGCACTCCTGTGACAGTCCTGTGTGACTGTCCTGTGAGTCACAGGCTTATCAGATGTTTGTGTTTTTATGTCATCACTCTCACCTGCCGGTTCAGTGGCCCTGGTATACAGGACATACTGATAATGACTCATTTGGGTGTTGTGTTGTCAAAACCTGTTCATTAATGTAAAATTTGTCTTGGTGAGCTTGGCCTTTATGATTTACATTTCAACGAACCCATGGAGAACTTGGTGTATTCCAGCAGTGGAAAGTGAGTGGGCAGTGTTCCCCAGCGAGTCACTGTGGCTGTAGATAAATAATTAAAATGCATGTTAAATTATTGATTGCAAATAGCCTGGTTATGCTTGTTTATGGGCAGGTGTTCCACGATATTGCCTACAAAGCAAAGGACCGTCAGGACCTGCTGGCTGGTATCGAGGAGTTTCTGGATGAGGTCATCGTGCTGCCTCCTGGCGAGTGGGATCCTGACATCAGGATAGAGCCTCCCAAATCTCTGCCCTCCTCAGACAAGAGGTTCGCGCTGATCCACACGGGCTAATCCAAATGAATGAAGTCACTGCACATTGATCTGTTATAAGTATCTGGAGTGTCACACGTGCAAACATGTTTTTTATAAATTGCATGATAATCCTGTCAGTAGTTACTGCAGCTAAGCACAAAACTACTGTTTAGCATGTCTCTATTTTTTTGCAACATGCAGTGATTGATTGGTTTGGGTTATAAATTTGTGTTTGTCTTCTGTTTGAAGGAAAAACATGTACGCTGGTGGAGAGGCACCTCAGATGAATGGTGACACACCACATGATGTGGGACACGGAGGGGGAGGAGGACACGAGGTTGGGGAGGAACTTCAATGCACCAAAAAGTAATAAAGCTTTCACTTTTTGATGTGAAAGTAATATGGAGAAATCAGATAATCGTTATCAGAGAGGATGTCCTTTATGAAGATGTTTTCTTTTATTAAAAAAAAGAGTTTTATGCTTAAAATCCTCAGGCTAAGTAGTCAAAGGTGACTACGGTGTCATTCAGTGTAAAGTTCTGAATGGACGTGTTTGTTTAGAAAGTTGAAACACAGTAGTCTTTGTCTGTTTTGTCATCAAGTTTCCAACGAGGAAATGTTCCACACACAATGGAAAGAAAACAAAAAGCTTTACTGTTGTGCAACTTTCTTTGTTGTGAAACGTTGCTGTATATTACATGCTGTAAGACACCATGTTATGACATTATTGCGTTTACTGATTGGTTCTGTCCGTCAGGTTCTGTGGCGGTCTGATCCTGGACATCAAACGGAAGCTGCCGTTCTTTGCCAGTGATTTCTGCGACGCACTGCATATCCAGTCTCTGTCTGCCATTTTGTTCATCTATCTCGGCACGGTAACCAATGCGATCACATTTGGAGGCCTACTTGGAGATGCCACGGACAACATGCAGGTAAACACTGATATATTAATGAGGGCCATTTGTTTCTAAAGTAAATCGGAACAATCCATGTGCATAGCTGAGCTGTGTGCAGCAGAACATCTTATTTTGAAGGCGCACAGGCAAAGATACCTGCATAGAGAGTAAGGTATAGTTTGCATTACATTAGTTATCGAAGTGCTGTAGGTTAATAGGAAACGAGCACTATTAACCTGGCAGCTGACAAAGTTAACCTAAAACTGTGAACTCTG
The DNA here is from genome assembly GCA_032359275.1 of Microctenopoma steveboyesi. Classification (NCBI taxonomy): domain Eukaryota; kingdom Metazoa; phylum Chordata; class Actinopteri; order Anabantiformes; family Anabantidae; genus Microctenopoma; species Microctenopoma steveboyesi. Next base: position 2,844,047 of record JAUMHF010000004.1, on the reverse strand, counting down.
ACAAAAACCACTCACGACCACTCATCTAAGCTGCACTCACATAATTATTGACTAAAGCTCTGAGAAATGTCGTCAGTGCGGTTCTGACGACATTTAAGTACCCATAAATCTGAAAAGCACAACATCATAACTGATCAGATAACATGTCCCTCCTCCCTGGAGACGCAGTGTAGTGAGTAAAGTAAGCAGCCTATAGCATGTGGCTTCAGCGTTTCCAGATAAAGTCTGATTAATATTGTTTTCTGATTACTAGCATACGCTGGTTGCTGCACTCTCACAACCCCAAGTCTCTTCTTTGTATTTAAGTCCAGCTCGCATGGCAGCTTGTCTTCTGCTTAATGTACTGTGACTTTTCAGATGTGCACTTGCTCATGCGGCTCTCGCTTCCTGATACAATGCAAAGAGACGCAATAACATCCAATTTAGCTGTAATTATCTGCCTTCCCGGTTGCACTAGGTGAGCAGCGTATTCAGATAATCAGGCTGGATTCTAGCCTGTGTGTGTCTTTTTAACATAATAAATCTATACCTGGTGCAGTCCCACACCAGGCTCTGATATGATTGAGCAGTGACTAAGCTACTTACTTTCCACCAACAAAGAGCTGTATGCGAGCAGACCTGCAGAGTGCCGGCCTCAGGGATTTGTCCGGGCTGTAAATAACCACAGATCCAGATTACTCAGCCACTGTAGCCTCGTCATGGCTGCGTTTCTAGTGACCTCTCCTCCCCCCACCCCCGCCACCACCGATGATCCTCAGGACTGCATCACTGCCTTTTTCCACTTCGAGCACAGCGGAGGGAATCCCTGTCCTCACTTAACCCCCCTCTGTGTCGATGTCAAACTTACAGCCTGCTGCTTTTTAAATAGTTTTAAGTGATGTCGAATACGACACACTGGCATGACTGGAAATCTAACAGGCCTGTCTTGATGAACCAGAAGTGCAGCCACTGCGATGTGTAAAGAGAAAACAAAGCTTCAAGCCGAATCAGCAGAACTATTGATGCTGGAGGAAAAAAGTTAAAGTATGCTTAACGGTGATGAGGGAATAGTGTCTTTCCAGAACAGCCTTTACTGTGAGCGTAAATATGTGTGAACATGTTCATTGCCTCTGCTATGTTTGTTTAAGCCTAACATGCTCCTCGAGTTGTGTGTGTGTGTGTGTGTGTGTTTGACGTTTGTGTGTGCATTGTGTTACAGGGAGTGTTGGAAAGCTTCTTGGGCACCGCGCTGACGGGAGCCGTGTTCTGTCTGCTGGCTGGTCAGCCCCTGACTATTCTCAGCAGCACAGGTCCGGTGCTGGTCTTTGAAAGACTTCTCTTCAACTTCAGCAAGTGAGCAAGTGTTTGCAGTAACATTTCTGAATACTTGTTAACTGACTACTTTTAATATTATATTATATTAATGTGGCCTAATTAAGCAGATTATCCCTTTTCTTCTCATCTGGCGCTACCAAAGACCATGCTGATTATGTTTCATTATGAATAATTCACCGACAGTGTAAAATGAAAAGAGAGTGAAGAATGCTGTCTGTGTCCTCCAAATGTTTCCATGCCTCCAGTCGACAGCTGCCGAGTCCGTACCAGCTGCTGGTTTCTCCACACCAGTGTACGATTTCCGCCCATAGAAAAGCCTAATGCAAACACATTTGCAAGCTTTTCGCAGCTTCATATCTTCTTTCAAGGGCTCCAGAGTAAAACTACCTTCACAGCACCTCAACAGGAGTGATGCAAAGTGCAAGGAATTCTGTTGGCACGCTATAAACGCATGTAAATCGTGTATAAAGGTGAAGGGATCCACCGTAACCACCGCTTCTGCTGTTGTCTCCTCAGAGACAACGACCTCGACTACCTTGAGTTTCGGCTGTGGATCGGCCTGTGGTCAGGTATATTCTGTTTGGTGCTGGTCGCCACAGACGCCAGCTTCCTAGTGCAGTACTTCACGCGCTTCACTGAAGAGGGATTCTCTGCGCTCATCAGCTTCATTTTCATCTATGACGCCTTCAAGAAGATGATAAAGCTGGCCCACCACAACTCCATCAACTCGGAGTACGATCCCAACCTCATCACTCAGTACAGCTGCCGCTGCATCCCGGGTACGTACTCTCTGCAGCAGAGCGCGTCGCTGCGTCACCGCTCGGCAACCTTCACGCGCCTAAAAACAGTTTGTTGTTGATTGTGTTGAGGCGCCGCCAGAATCTGTGTGTCACCACGGTAACAGATAGTGAAAGCTGAATGGAGCTGTTTGGTTTTGGCTTTGTTAGTATATTACTCCTGTAGGATAAACAAAGCACATTTATGCTGTTTACAGCGGAGATAACAAGTGATACTAGTACACGTTGGCCTGCAGATACCACTGTTTACGTTCTCAGCGGCCCCATCAGTTGTTGTGTCACAAGTGGCTCGGCAAGATTGTTTAGGAAAGAGATGCTATTGTTATTATTATATTTAAAATGTCAAGTGTGATACCGTAAGTAATGGAAGACTTAGTTTTCATGGTTTCATTTCCCCTCACTAGGCAACTCATCAGAGCTCCATGATTTGTCTGCCTGGACAAACACTACTGATTTGGTGTGTATTTGCCCTTGTTCTAAAAAGTTTTTGTTACAATGGAATAAAATCTGTTTAATTCGTCAAATAACACAAGATTTTTTTTATTCAGCCAATGAATGCTACCTGGACATCCCTGACAAGGCAGCAATGTCTGAAGTATGAAGGGCGTCTGGTCGGAGAGACCTGTGGCTATGTGCCTGACATCACCCTGATGTCTTTCATTTTGTTCCTGGGGACGTACGCCTGCTCAATGTGTCTGAAGAAGTTCAAGACGAGCCGCTTCTTTCCCACCACAGTGAGTGTTAAGATTTCTAAATGGATGCTTATCGTCAGTCCTTGGTTGATTGATCATCAGTCGATGTGCAGAGTTTTGGGCAGTTTGCTGATCTGGAGCATTCTGGTGTGTGTGTGTTAACACAATAAGTAGAGGAAAATACATCAGCAGTCGTCTCAGAGAAGCAACTGACGTGTACTTCCAATCCAGTTTTCAAAATCTGACATGATGATGATGATGATGAGCACCACCAATCGTAATAGGTATTAGGCGATCATTTATTCTCACAGGGGAATAATACAGCTACAGTGTGGATGCTGTTATATGCTCAGGATTAAACTGCTGGAAAACTGTATTTGCCTGCACAAAATTCTATAAATGCACTCATTGCCCTTGCACACACTCAGCAGAGTAATATCTGCCGGCATTTATCTGCAAACACTGCAGTTCCTTGTGATATGTGACGAACAACTGCAGTAGCCTACATCCAGTAGTTTCCACTGGAACAAGCTTGATAGAAGATAATTTTTTTCCCCCTCTCATAGGTAAGGAAGCTCATCAGTGACTTTGCCATCATCTTGGCTATCCTTCTCTTCTGTGGTGTGGACGCCTTTGTTGGTGTGGATACTCCAAAGCTCATAGTGCCAAGTGAATTCAAGGTATCTAATGCATGGAGAGTATAACTGTAAATGCACTAAATGGAATTGGTAGCAGCGTGACAGTGACCAGCCAGGTGCAGTTTTTTCCGGTTACACTGATAACGATCCGCATTTCTGCTAGAAAGCGTCTGTTAATTCCCTAAAATCCTGGTATAAAGCTCTCATTGTACTTCGCCTTGTAAGCGATACATATTACCTGAAACCAAGACACGCTCGTGCTCCATGCTCAAATGTTGCCCAGCTGATGTTAAGAGGAAGTAGAGGATGGGGTGTAGAGGCCTAGGTATCTGCATCAAATGACTTGATTATGGTGCGATGTGAGAACACAGTACAGAGCTGGCTTTGTTTGACCACGGAGTCCAAATTCCCAGATTTCTGTCATGTCAGGCACCAGTAGTTTTAGTCTCTGTCAGATGTAATGAAGTAGCACCTTTATGTTCTGGATAGTTCCTGTTCAGTGTTTAGGAGATACAGCCAGTGTACATGTAGTAATGATACGTGCCAGTCTTTAAGCGTCTCCTTATAATGCAGTTCTTTTTATTTCTTTTGTGCAGCCCACGAGTCCACAAAGGGGCTGGTTCATTCCCCCTTTTGGGGGGAACCCTTGGTGGGTGTACCTGGCAGCCGCGCTGCCTGCTCTGCTGGTCACTATTCTGATATTCATGGACCAGCAGATCACTGCTGTGATCGTCAACAGGAAAGAGCACAAACTCAAGGTCGGTGCATCATAAAGTGTTTTTTTTCTCATTTTAGGATAAAAATCAAGACTAAATAACTTAAAATAAACTAAAACTAAATCTGCTCCCTTCAGTGGCAGAGATGGGACAGTTATACAAAAAAGCAATTAGAAGCACACAAGTTAAAAATGCTCGCCATCATTAGCTAATGCTGATTAGTTTTATTTTTTACTGTATTTACCATATTTGTGTATAGTTGTCTTATCGTTAAATTCCCTGAAACACTGAGGACCTGACCTTGGTGAGCATGTTATCTATGACCTTTTCGTGTTAAAATAAAGTGGTTTGACAGAGCCCATAATGTTAGATTACATATCGGGTTTCTGCTCCTATTGATGGGAGAGAAAGAAACGTTTCATGCTTTATGCTCCACTCTGTTTGAACCATTTGCAGAAGGAAATAAAATTTAAGCAGGTTGAAGGTTTAATTTTCATTTCACTAGTCTCTGTGCTTTTCACTTTTTAAGTAACTTTGTAACTGATTTAAACTTTCCTATCAATAATGTCATTAGTTTTTAGACCTGGTTAAAGTATAAAAGATGAATAAAATCATTCTATGTCCTCTTCTCTCAGAAAGGGGCCGGGTATCACTTGGATCTGTTCTGGGTGGCCATCCTGATGATAATCTGCTCTTTCATGGGTCTGCCGTGGTACGTGGCTGCCACCGTCATCTCCATCGCCCACATCGACTCTCTGAAGATGGAGACGGAGACGTCGGCCCCCGGGGAACAACCCAAATTCCTGGGTGTCAGGTATGTCAACAAGATTGCTGGATACAGAACATCAGAGTTCTGTTGGCCTTTGACTCCTCTCATGTTGGAATATATTAGCAGGTGGGGAGACGCTTGTTGAACCATGCTGCAATATGCTGTATGGAAAATAAACAAACAACAAATGTTACAGAGGCTAAAAAATTAATAATTCCAGATTCATAATTTCCTCCTTCTTTACCCCCAAAACAGCCGATGCAGAGTTTTGTCATGTTGTATGGACAGAATCTTGCACATAAACCTTTAATCAACAAATGCATTAGCCTTTCAGAACAAATGCACTAGCCTTTCAACAAAAAGCTGATCTTTGCCTCTACTGGAGGGGATGATTATTTTTATCTTTAGATGAGCACATCCACGGAAATGCTGTAGGTGACGTCAGACGCCGGAGATTTGGCGGAAGATCTGAATGTTCAACTGAACGACAAATTGAATT
>JAUMHF010000004.1:2787554-2838522 GCA_032359275.1 Microctenopoma steveboyesi | reverse complement strand
GTCCTGTCTGTAACTGAAATAAATAAATAAGTAAATAAATAAATAGATATAAAACAATAAAATAAAGGGCCGTGAATTATGACTACACAGCTATACATACATGACGTACTCATGTGTCATCTGTGTTACTGACAGGCCAAAAAAAAACAACCTTTAATCAAAGATTTTTTTAATGCTTATGGGCATTTTGAATTCTTTTTGTTTGTCCTCTATTTCTCCCAATCCAGGGAGCAAAGAGTTACCGGCATCTTGGTGTTCTTGCTGACGGGACTCTCTGTCTTCATGGCTCCTATCCTCAAGGTAGCGCTCCGGCTTCTTCCCTCTTCCATGAAAACATGGATTACTGTCCGCCTCTTTTAGGACAATCTCCCGTCCACCGCTCTGAAATTTAACATAATTTCAAGTCTTTAATTCATCCGATTAGGAAGTCCCGAAGTTGAAGTAATGTGATGTGAAATAAGCTTGTTCATCAGGCCTTAAGCTTCAATTGTGACCGTTTCCAATCCTCCAATTGAGCTGGCAAATTAAGAAGAAAGAAATGTGAAGTCACAGAGTAGAGATTAGTTAACCTGGTGCTCCCCCTTGTGGGGGGACCAGAACACTGGTTCTGGTCCTTATTATTTATTTCCTTTTTAATTTAGCGCACTAGGGAAAATGCTTTTTGATGATTGTCTTTTTTTTCTATGTTATTTCTTTGTTACTTTATGACTCAAATATTAACCGTGCTGAATGTTTTTTTCCATTTCTGCTTTTAAAGTTAGACTGAAGCAAATGCTTGTCAAACACGCACCAGTGGCAACCAAATGATTTGTCACGCTTATGTGTCTATTTAAAAAAAAAACACAAGCTGCCTGTGAACTATTTTTACACCAAGCAGTGGCGCCTTCTCATTTCCTGTATAATCAGAGCGTGAGCATATCTTCCACCTCTGGAATTTCTCATGTGTTAGAATTTGTTTAACTTAACAAAAGAATGACCTGTTCCCATTGTGCTTTGTCATTCAGTTCATTCCCATGCCTGTGCTCTACGGCGTGTTCCTCTATATGGGTGTGGCGTCACTCAACGGTGTCCAGGTGAGTCTGTCTGACCTGTTCCGTAGCTGCCAACCCGTGTAACATCTTGTTACTGTAAAAGTAGTTATAGGTGCTGCACACTTACCCTACACAGCTAAAGGAACCTTTCACGCTACTTTTTCACAGTTTTTTGTCACACTACACTAATTCTACTCAGCCCATCTCAAATATAGCTTGTAATTTCTCTAAAACCTCCACACGTCATGTTTTAATAAAAAAAGGAATAGAAATAACAAAATATTGTGGTTTAACAAAAATGTAGACAAAGTTAATGATAAAACACAACATGTAATAAAGATTCCACTTTTTGAACAACCAAATATTTGAAAGACAAAAAAACTAACTGCATAAGTGAAACTGAAGATGTTGTTTCTTGTGTTTGTTTCAAATCATAGGAACATTAATTGCACAGTATTTAACAAAATACACACATTATAAACTCATTAATCCTAAAGATTACTTCAGAGTTAATATGCAACAGAGGGCGTCTGCAGCATCTTGCACAAACAATCTGTCCCGACTTCATCTGTGTTAGTTTATGGACCGCCTGCAGCTGCTCCTCATGCCAGCCAAGCACCAGCCGGACCTGATCTACCTGCGACACGTCCCCCAGAGACGCATCCACCTTTTCACCTTCATCCAGGCCTTGTGTTTGGCCCTCCTCTGGATCCTCAAGTCTACAGTGGCTGCCATCATTTTTCCCATCATGGTAATGCTGAAGTCAGCATAGCTGAATAGAAATACATAGATCCCAAATTTGGTTATTAACGCCTATGAAACAACTTCTGTTCACAGATCTTGGCCCTGGTTGCAGTGCGCAAGGCGATGGACTACGTGTTCTCCCAACATGACCTCAGCTACCTGGATGACGTCATCCCAGAGAAAGATAAGAAGAAGAAAGAGGATGAGAAGAAAAAGAAGAACAAGAAAAAAGGAAGCATCGACAGTGAAATCGAATTTGTAAGTAAACCCAAACATCTACGTGCTCCATATGTGGATGTCAAAATACCATGTCCAGTGTTGTGATTGTTTACAACCTCCTCCCTCCCTCCTCCCACAGTCTGACTACCCCTACCATGAAAATATTCCCAGTATAAAAATCTCTATGGATATGATGGAGCAGGAGCCCATGTTGGGGGTTAAATCTTTGGATAGTGAGTATTAGCCAGGACTTTCTTTGCTATAACTGTTAGAAATTTGCTTCTGAAGGCTTCATGCTCACCTTTCTAGTTTATTTTTTTCATGCACAAATTTTATATCTTAGAAGATCAATACGTTTCTCTTAGTCAGACTTCTCAGTTTGAACTATAAAAATCACTAGTGAGACAGTAAAAGCAGCTTTCTGTTGCAGCTTTTTCTTTGCTTTCCTGCTGGGCCATTTTTTTCAGAGTGTTTATGAAGTAGGTATTTAAAATTGTTTTCCATTGTTTTCCCAGGAGATGAATCCCAGACTTTCGTTATCCCACATTCACCATGCTGAGCGCTACTTTGAGTCTCCCACAGTGGCCGAGTAAGTGAGTACCAGCTGCATCCTCGTCACAAACGAATACGAATAATGATTTATGAGTTTATGAGACATCATTTTTATGACTCTGCATGTTCTCTTTCAGTCTTGACAGAGGGTCGTACACAAAAGGTTTGCCTCAAATTCGAATAGACCGGGACTCTGAGAATAACAGTTTCTTCTGGAGGAAGAGCTCTGAGGCTGATCTGTGAATGAATTATCCAAAGATACAGCAGGACCAGCACAAGATAACAAACACTATACTACCACTTCATGATAATATTTTTATATTTCATCATAGCTTATTTAATAAATGTTTTTTATTATCATTCATGTGAGGATTTAAATCAGAATGAATTAATGAAGTAGGTGTTTGCCTTAAAACACTTTGGTGGTACTGAGATTTAATCAGGACTTACACAAGATCTCAATGTTCCTCAGCCGCGTGATGGTTTTTACAGAAAACAAAACGGCTACCTATGGTTAGCTGTATGCAGTTTTCGTGGGACACAATATCTTAATAATGTGCATGCTAATAATTTACATCCAGGACAAACACACTTTAATTCACTCCACAGTCATATATAATGAGCTCCCTAGTTTTAATTTTTTTTAAATATATATATATACACATACAGATATAACTAGCCTCTCTTTTGATAGTATCTTTTATAGGTAATTTAAAAATCTTCCATATATATATTTTAAGTACAATTACTGGAGTCTCCTGGAGGTACTGTATTTTTGTGGGGGAGACACAAGAAATCTTCATTTACTTGTAATGAACAAAAGGGCTATGAAAAGGTCAACTGTATGCATTCATGAGCAGACATGTATTTAGTATTCATGGGCATATCAGTTATTTATCAAGCATCCCTCTATGGCTGCAAACACACCCAGAAGATTATGTGAGAATACTCTTATTTGTTTCAGTATGGTAAGAAGTAAATGAATGAATGACAAATAACTATTTTCTGTATTTATTATATTTAAACTTGGAGCAGAGCATTTTGCTTTTTGAAAATTAATTCTGGCTTTACCATTTAATTTGTATTGGCTTGACTATACATGCAAATTTTAAGATATTCTTTCTGCACTCAGTTGTTTTCCCTGTTTTAGGGAGATCCAAATGTATGTAGCTCTACCTCTTATTTGTCCAGAGGTGCCAGACATTAAATATTAGAAGAAGATCTGTTGTGCATAGTCCAGTATTTGAACAGTTACAGACATATTTAGATTTAAATCAGTACAGAAATAACTGAAAAACACAAATGAAACGGGAGCTATCAGACACTATCAGACGAGTACGGTGATGTGCACCAGGATGTAGGCGTACATATCTCAAAAATGTATTTTTAAGCATAATGTCACAGAATTCCTTAGGGCACAAAGGCAAGATTTATGCTTTGCAGAAAGAAATCACCACAATTCTGGAACAAAGCTGAAAATAGAGAGGAAAAAAAACAAATAGAAACCAAATCACCTTATGTCAAGCACGGTGCTAGGTCTCCATCGGAGTATAGTGGAGTCGAACACACTGATAAATGAAGTGGTGACTCCTTCACTCGAAGCATTAGCAACCATTAGTTTATTTCAGATTGAATGTGCTGAAGCAGGGAAACTGATGAACAAAACACCTGTAACTGTCCAGATACTTGTGACTGTATTTGTGGGAAAATGCAGAAACATTTTAATTTTATTTCAACGGGCACCAAATACAGTAGTATCTCTGAATCTTCACTTCACTGTTCATCTGATGTACGCTTCACTATCCATTCTCACACTTTCAATACTGCATTTTTCTGGTATTAAATATAATATAATATATGATATTTCAGCATTTTAAAGGGTTATTTCAGCAAAAATACATTTTTTTTCATTCAACAATTATAATATAAATATATTAACAATTGTAACCTAAACCAAGCTGAGCTGAATTGTCCTTTAAAACGTGATCATATTTAAAGGCCATTAATGTGACAAATGTTCAATCATTGAGTCAATTTATTTTTTAATAATTATGCAATGTCTTATTTTTTATGCAAATCAACAATCAATCACTGTGAGGCAGTGCAATGTCGTGGCTTCCAGTTCTGGGAGAACTACTGCTTTACGCTGTACATGTTAAAAAGTGTTTCACTACACATATAGATATTCTGCTGAAGCACTAACTTTATTGCACAATCACCACATCTTCATATGGTGACGGTTTGATGAAATGCACCAGTGTTTTCTTGAGTTATTTTAAAAGCCTTGATCAGGCTTTTCTTGCAGGTTGAAGTATACACTGTTAACGATTCAGTAACTTTAGCCTATTATTGCAAATCTGAATGTAATCCTCGTCAATCATCTGAAATGTACATATATTTCATCCACTGAAGATGTGGACCTGCGCGGTCGTTTGTAGTACAAATATTGGCTTTGATTCATGCTTTCACAATCACATTGTTATGCTGTTAGAATGTGAAGCACAAGACTGTTAAAGCTGCTCTAAACCAAAAATCCAAATCGTCTTCCACTTTGTTCTTCGATCTGTATATCTTGACTTTTCGACTTTGTGGTTCTGATTCCACTACTAATGTAAAAGTTTTTTGTTGATGTTCTATCTCTGAAACCAATTTTATACAAGCACATTAGGTGCTCAAAAACCATAGGTTACTCCGAAGGAAGCAGATGTCAGTGTTTTTTTTTTGTACGGGACTGTGTCTTGAATGAGAACAATAAAACGGTTCAAATGATTCTTAAATACATTGTTTTGTTTTTACTGGCTGACAGCGTTGTGTGAAGTGCGATGTATGATCGGAAACGTATATAGATGGTTTATTTTCTGAATATACGTTTATCACTCAAACCAGCGGAGTCCAAAGTAAGACGACAGACATATTTAAAAATCACAATAACTATTCACTATCCAATTTGCCAGATGAAGACCTGTAGAAGGCATACATGAATGTTTTTAATGGGGTGTATTGGGTTGAATTTGAGCTCAGAGGTTAGCTGCAGACACCATCACTAGACAGTGAAGATAAGAAAGGAAGAGCGCATAGTTTCCACGATCATAGGGCTTGAAACTAATTGGCTCATTACCATGAGTCACTGTGTTCCTGTGTGTGCCAAAAGGAAAACGGCGTAATAATTAACTCCTCCTCTAGTTCAGGAGAGAACATTTTCCCCGACATCCGCTCAAGAGTTGAGCTCAAGCGACTGAATATGAGTGATGGTATGAACATCAAACCCCGGAAAGGATTAACCAACCAAAACATTCTCAACCTCTGCAGCAGGTCAATGTTGTTGTTGATGATGATGATAATATTAATTTATTTTATTATTACTGGATGTACCATCAAACGGCATTTAGATGAAGCTCAAAGGGGCAGTAGGTACGCTTTTCAACAACAGACATGCAACATTATAGGCAACTGATTTGAAATGAGAGAAAATGTTGTGTTGGGTCAGTTAAGGGGGATCAGTCATTTCTTTCTGAACTTGGTGGCCCAAATGTTGCCTTTACAAATCACAAGCATTGGTTAATGATTGATTGTGTTCAACTTATGAATTATAAAAGAAATGTCCTAATAACACCGTTAATTCTGGAACTGAACTGACAGTTTTGAATTTTCCATTGCCACTGACACTGATTCAGCAGCTTCTTGCAGTGGAGCACCACTTACTGGTGACTGAGCTCTGCTTATGTGTCATGCAGGGCTACAAAAGACATGTTTTCGGTCTGAACACTTTTAACTGCGCACAGACAGAATGCAGCTGGATGTCTGGTTCAAACTGGTGATTTTCCTGCCGCGAGGCAACAGTGCTGGTGTCATTGTATTGAAGTTAATTAGGTTGTACAGTATGTTTAAATGCATCTATTTGAGAAACATGTACTTGCCCTTCTAGCAGTAGTTTTACGTGCAGCTGGTGCACACATCAGCGCTAGACTACAGTCAAACTATGATACAAGGCCATACATTTTAAATAGAAAAAAATTGTCTAAACCAAACAAGTCTAATTAGGGATTTAAAAAAATCACTGACACCCAGTGAGCTGGGCAATGCAGACAGAAACTTCCAGCTGCTTTTTGTGGATTGCATTAACTTAAGGGTTTCCTCTGTGTTGGCTGCTGTTGACAGTAATTTTGAATGACCACCACAGAAGTAGTTTTGTAGCTTCCTCCCATCATCATCGCTCTTCCTGTTTAGTTTGAGATGTGGGAGAGATGAATCATTATTAAATTATCGACATCACAAAAGTAAAATACTGCGCTGTAATGTAACTGAATGCACTGTAGGGTCAGATAGAGCTGCAGAGACTGGTCTATAGCACCTTCAGGTGATGCTTGGTGTCTGTGTCTTTTCAGATTCTCCATCTCTGTCTTTTACTGACACAGAGTGGATGCAAAGTACGACAGCTACATGTGGTGTATTTAATTCACACTGTGCCTCCAGACATGGGTTTCTCCCAGGACTTGCACCTCCTAGCACATCTCTCCTGAGTGAATCTCATCTCCTCTGTGTCATCTGTAACTGCTCCAGTAGTCTCTGTCTGGCAGGCGCACTGAGCAGATGCACAGGGTCTCACTTAGAGGTGAGAGCGTGCAGGCTTGCTCTGAATTAGTGCTATTTCTGTCAGATGGATGTACACTATCTGTAAGAACAGAAGAAACGAAGACAACCTAGACATTGTTTCCTGTAAGGTAAGAAATATATTTATTAAGTACCTAGTATAAAATCAGTTGAGAATAGTTTATGAACAAAAGAATGTCCTGCTTGTGGAAATAATCAGAAATGCATAATCAGATTTTCCTATTTCTAATATTTTTTATGAGGATTCAGCAGCTAATTGTATTAAGATACATTATACAATATTGCAGTTTTTAAAATGAGTATAACAAATCTAATATAATGAGTTTGATTGTATTTCATGACACTGACTTAACCTGACCTCTGAAAACCAGAAATGTTGCACTCTATAAACAACTGTAGAGTAGATGTAGATGATTCAGTAGTACTGAATCAAACACACCTCTCTACTATGCTCAAAGCTCACGTGTTGCTCTACAGAACATGTGTCTTATGTCTCTGTGTGCTCGCACCCAGCATCACCATGACCCAGAATCAAATTCTCAACTCTTCTTGGGGGGTGCGCGAGGAAGGTCTGACATCATCGAGTCAGCGAGAAAACCCACTGTCGCATCACAATGTCACTTATCTTGACTTCTACCTTCACAAGCTCTCTGTGGCTTCAGTCTTCACCATCTCCTACCTTCTAATCTTTGTGGCATGCATGGTGGGCAACGGGGTGGTGTGTTTCATCGTGTTGCGCAGCAGGAGCATGCGCACGGTCACCAATGTGTTCATCCTCAACCTCGCCGTCAGTGACTTGCTGGTTGGCATTTTCTGCATGCCGACCACGCTGGTGGACAACATCATCACCGGTAGGACAATAAAGTAACTTTTTCTTTTGTTTCTCAACACGCAGACATTGAAGTTGGGTTGTTAAAGGCTTTTGTATTTTTCTGCAGGATGGCCATTTGGCAGTGTGGTATGTAAGCTAAGTGGAATGGTTCAAGGGATTTCTGTGTCAGCATCAGTCTTCACTCTGGTGGCAATAGCTGTTGACAGGTAGGCGTTAAATAGACTCAGTGGATATTATAGATAATATCTTTTCTCAGGGGACTTATCTTCCTTTGTGCACTTCCTCCGATCCCCTTTGTGTTAGGTTCCGCTGCATTGTCTACCCTTTTAGGCAGAAGCTGACTATCACCACCTCGAAGTTAGTCATCGTCATCATATGGGTCCTGGCGGTGTCCATCATGTGTCCCTCGGGCGTCATGCTCCAGGTCACAAAGGAGCACAGGGTGCGAATTCTCCTCGGCCACAAGAATGATACCTACCCCTTCTACTGGTGCCGGGAAAATTGGCCCAATCAGGAGATGAGGAAAATCTACACCACTGTCCTCTTTGCCAACATCTATCTCGCTCCTCTGACTCTTATTGTAATAATGTACGCCCGCATTGGCTTCACCCTCTTCAAGACCACCATCCTTCCAATAAAGGGCAGTGGAATTGTGTCTAGAGAAGGAAGTGGCAGCAACAAGTTAAGTGTGGAAAGTCGTCTCACGGTTTCGAGGAAAAAGAAGAGGGTGATAATGATGCTGCTGGTTGTGGCTTTGCTCTTCATCCTATCATGGCTACCTCTGTGGACCCTGATGATGTTGAGTGACTATGCTAGCCTGACAGAGCACCAGTACCGTGTAATTAATATCTACATGTATCCGTTGGCTCACTGGTTGGCCTTCTTCAACAGCAGCGTCAACCCCATCATCTACGGTTTCTTCAACGAGAACTTCCGCAGAGGCTTTCATGCGGCTTTCAAGTTCCAGCTGTGCTCCACTGTCATTGAGCGTCAGAATACCTGCTCCCACCGGATCAGACTGAATGCCGTGCTCCCGGTCCAGCCTGCTGGTCTCAGCAGATCGGTCTCGGGAGTAGGACCAGTACTGTTAGAAAATGGGAAAGGTTCATGTCAGGAGGAGGGAGAATGCCTGCGTAGTAGAGGTCATAGCAAAGGACACGACATGACCATGGAGGACCTGGAAAATGTGTCCCAGGTTTAGAAAGAGACTGCAGCTGGCTTTGACTGCATTTACCTGCATAATTATAAATCTTACAGCAAATGACTTGAGTATTTGCTTTAATATAAGGACCTTTCCACAGTCACAACCATTGCAGCCTACTTCGCAGCTTCTCTCTTTCTCCTTGCCAGCGTTAAATGTGCTTCACAGAGTGAGACCTGACAGTGGACACGCTTACACCTCCTATGACTGTGCTAGTGTTTTCACCTGCTTTCCATCCACTTCAAATCAGACAAAATACAGTGTTTAAACGCCTGTCAGAATCTCGTATCAAGCGAAGTGATACCTGTGAGATTTAAGGCATGTCGCAGTGGCACATTTCCATTAGACTCTTATTTAAAGTTTAAAGAACATTACTTTTCATAATGTATCAGGAAAAATTAGGGCCTAGACGTCTTTTGCAGCTGAAGACATCACGATCAGAAGAGCATCTCAATCTAGAGTGAAGTGTTTTCTCCAGGCAAAATGCATCCTACACTTCCCCAAGGAAGCCGTTGCTGAGATGATGGCCTTGACGAACAGGGGAGGGGAGGGGAACTGCAGGCTCATCTGGAATGTGCCCTTCCTTTTGTTCACTCTTTGCACAGTGCTGTGAGACTCAAAGACTGAAGACCACAGTGAGTTTTTTGTAGTAGGATTCAGAGATAAAGGCAAGACTTTAACTGAAAGCAAAGCAGGTGACTTAACTCATACCAAGAAAACGTACACGTATGTTATGTGGTAATAAAAGCACAAGAAGAGAAAACTGAATTTAATATAAAAGCAAAGCATATTAATATATAATGCTGGAGACTTCACAGCCAGAGCATTAGGTCTCAGAAAATACACATGAAATGGTTATTTAGCAGTGCTGCTATTATTGAACTAGCTATTAAATAAATGTGTGATAAATCGTCATCATGATTATTTCATCAGCATTGTAAAAAAAAAAGGTTTATGTGTTCCATTAGTATAATTTTGTACCATTGTACCATGTATTTTGTTCTGTTATTACTATGTAATATAATATACCCATTTTTTTTACCTCCGTACGTACAGAAAAAATGCTATTTTGTCTTGTGCTAACAATAAATCATGTCTTTGTGGCAAAATTGTAAAGACATGTGGAGTTTTTGACCAGGAATATTAAACATGAGCTTTTAGTTGTGCAGACAAAAACTCAATTTTACACCTAAAGGTCTTTAAATATGAATAACAACACAGTATGTGTCGTTCACATATAATTTTTGCTCTCTGTATGGACCTGCTGCTAAACGAGTATAATGCAGCAGTGTCTGCTGGCATGTTATATATAAAGATACAAATCTGTGGGTGTTTTTATTTTCTTTTTATTGGTGAACCTGAATAAATCCACATGTGCAACATAGGAAAAGTTATTTCAGACAGTTTGCTAATGAAAAATAAATGGTAATTCCACAGAAACCAAGGGATTTATCTGTGAAGGAAAAGTGTGTTTACTGTTCACACGATGAATGCATACAGACACACCTAGAAGCAAGACAATAATAACAGAAAGTGATCATGAGTTGCTGTGTACTTTGCAAATAGAACAAGTTATTGAATCATTATAGAAGTTTAAGTGAGCATAGAAACATAGAAACATTGGTCTGTGAAACCACAAGCGCAGCGTGACTGCTAAAACAACTTTGACCTTTGTCATCAAATTGAAAAGAAGAAGAATCAGAAGAGGAGGAAGCAAAAGATCAGATCACCATAGAAACAAGCTTTGATACGCTGGCTGAATGATTCCCCTACATCCCCCCCCCTTTACTCAAAAAGAATAAAAAGGCAAACGACACAGTTAACTAACACAAACATAAGAGGGACTGAGGATTAGACACCAATTAGGATTAGACTCTGATTTGTAATACGCTGACAAAGATAATGTGCTTTATTTTGTAAGTGCATTTACCTGAGACAATGACCATGACTTTTTTATCTGAAAAACATCTCTTTTGTCTAATTACCCCCATTACAAACATAACTTTTCCTTGCTTGAATTAAACTGAAACAGAGGGCAATCTGAAAGCAGGTAATAATAAGGTTAATGCAGACATTTTTCCAACACTCCTGTGAACCTGCGATACTGAGAAACCACAGTAGGGTTCACTACACTTACACTTTCTCTCCCCACGCTTTTAACATGCACACACACACACTCATACACTAAGTCTCTAAAGAAGAATCCTAAACACAAATCCTACATACATCTGCCCTAAAGCTGGGCTGACAGCAGTGAATGAAAGAGGAGAAGACGTGTCTGCAGCTGTGTTTTAATGTCATGTTTAAACCAACCTGTCAGCACTCTGACAACAAAAAAAAAACCTTCTGATTGGGGTCACACATGACCAAAATGGTCAATGGTCAAAATGGCCGCACAAAAAGTAAAACGATGCTGCTGACATCATCCTGTGACGAAGCAATAATACCAAATGCAATGGGCTGATACAACAGGTGCTATATGAATGCCCCGGTAAATGTGGACCGCACTAAATGTCTATTAATCTGTGTCCTACGGGTACAGAGAAAATGGACTGTCTTCTTGACAGATTAAAGTCACCTGCTGAACCCACTAATCTCTGAAAGCCATTAGCACGTCTGCTGTCGGTAATATCTCCACCTCTGCTCTTCCGTTAGGTTTATGTGTGATTTTATGGGAGATTTTCATCAGGAAGACATATGTGCCCACGCCTCTTTATTGCCCACTAAAGATGTTGTTAATCTGTGTGGAGCGCTTTACCTCTGACACTCATTAAATGTCTGCATTGGAGCCTTTTCACAACACTAGAATTTGAATCATTTCTTTTTTACTATCTTATTCAACATGCAGAACACAGTAGAACATGCACTTTCATGACACTTCACATAAAACCTTACATTAGATCTAGATTTCAACTGACATCATTAGCAGTTCAGTTAAAATATCATCACTGAGGAAAACGACTACTGAATCTATATTTGGGCAATTGTTGAGAAATCACCATTAGCATGCAAACATTAGCAAATTAGGGCTGAACACAAATCACAGCATAGATTTATTGCTCATTTGACAATATTGCTGGCTGATGATAAGCACATTTCCATCATATTTCAGTGACTAGCATGCTGTGTTAGCTGTGTTAGGTAGTACTGAAGTGAAAATATGTGGACTGACTAATAGCATTGCTAAAGCTAAATATTAATATAATAAATTTAATTTGTTTTTTATTTATTACATTAAAAGAATTATTATAATATTGATTTTAATACTTGATCTATACTTAGTATGTATTTATATCTAGTTGTCTTATTAAAACTTCCATTTCAAGATGGATCAATACATAATAGTACAAATAGTATTGATCCACTTGCAAATTTTTTTTTTTAAATTACAATTCTTTGTTTTCTCTGCACACAGGTCAAATTATTGCACTGCACTACATGTCCAAACAATAGGAAAAATGTAAACCCAGTCAGTACTGAAAAATCTCCGGTAAAATATATTTCGATTTTAAAGTCTGCCTGCAAAGTGAAAGCCACATGTTAGATCAGTGACTTCTTTCCAGACCCATGTTGTTCAATCCCAGCTGTTCTCTTCTTAACATTAAACTGTGGGAAACTTCTCTTCACACCCTAAAATGCTGTAAATAGATTAAATTCAACACGTGGCAGAAAGATGGCTGCAATGGTGGATGTGGAACTGGGCAGATTTGAACTGCCAACTTTACTCACAAGCTTACGAGTGGTTACTGTTTGATGCCTTTATACCCCTTTAAATCAAAAGACACTTAAATGAAAAGTTCAAAATGCGCTTATTTGATCTCTGACTGCATGTTACATGACACCATTGATGCCACTTTTTCTGCATGGCTGTCTGGATAAAGCTAGACCCATGAGATGATTAGCTTAATCAGCTGCATCCCGGCCGACAGAGCTGAGTTAGTTATTAACTTTTACATTCAAACATTATGCTTTTGTTCCCACACTCAAAGCGAGTCTCAAATCAATCTTTAATCAAACTCCCAACAATTATTCACACAATTTTCATGCTCATCAAACCATTCAGTGAACCCAAGTCATGTTCTATGGTGGAGACCACCCGCGTCATGCAGGTGCTTACTAAGAACAACTATGTATTGATCTGCAGTGACCCTTCACTTTAAGGCAACAAGTGGACCAAAACCAGGGAAGCAAAATGTGCTCCCACAGCATATCAGAGCCAATGGAGCCCCTCAATCAATGATTCTGGATTTTTCCTTTAAGTTCTCATATAGCTTTACCACCATGTCATGTCATGTTTCAAAGAACGCTTCACTCAAAAACCTCAATACCAGTGTGTTACTAACTAACTGGAAGTGCGTTTATGGATGATAATAACTTCAAAAATATATTTCTTGTAGATTTTAATACCACAGAATAAACCTAATTATATATATATATATATATTTCTATTAAATAACAACGATACAAAATTAGCACAACATGAGGTGTGCAGGGTCAATCTACGTCTCTGACTGACTAGTTCTGGTCTATTCAAATGTTTGCTCTTTGTATTTGTCCAAATTCTGTTGTGATCCTGCATGTAAAAAAAATAATATTCATTTAATGCTGCAAACATATGTGAACACTGTTACTGAGACGTGTGGTTACACCACCACTTAGGACGAATTACAGTTCTCTTGCTCCACCTGTTGGAACACTGGCAAAACACATATTACGGCGTGGTTCATTTTAAACTTTACAGATGCTACAGCAACTATTAACAATCAACCAGTTGGACGTTTTGGTAAAATTTATTTTGCAAGTGTTTAAGTGATACATGTTTCCAGGGATTGTCTTAACAATGACGTTTTCCATTCTCCCCATTAACCAGGAGGGAAAATGAAAAGTAATTCATTTTTTTACTTACTCTTCACACAAACTGTACAATATGTGAATATACTTCAGCACAAGAAATACAAATGTTCAACTTGAATATTGTTGATTAAACCCAAACTTATTCCATCAAGTATCAGAAACAGAGAAAAGGCAGACGGTCAGTACTAGATACAGTAAATCTCACTCAGTCGAAGGAGGATCAACAATCGGCTTCCTCTCAGTGCTCCTTTCTTCTCATTTCCGTGAAAAAGAAATAAGCACCTGAACACATCAACACCGCCATCGGGGAGGGGGGGGGGGTGGCTGCTCTATGGGAGCCAGCTTCAGGAGAGATTTACATATCATGCTCCACGACATATGAAGGCATTTCATACAATCAAATATACTGATTAAAAACAGTGGAATTGGTGTTTTACATAATATCTGCAGAAGCAATCACATGGACTAAGGCAGATGAAACTGAATTATCGTTATTGCAAAGTTAAAGCTGAATGAAAAGAACAGCACTATGTGTTTGAGTGGCATGAATTACCTAAAAGAAGAAAAAAAGCATTGTTCCATAAGTGCTTCTCTTTGAGCGGTCCTTCCTGCGTTATTTTACAGACCTTTCTTTCACGCGGAAAATGAAGAAACCAATGAAAAGGGGGATGTGGCAGAGAAAAGACGTGAATAAGAATACAAAAAACGGAGGGGCTCTTTCAGTTCAGCCTTCATCTTATGTGGCATTTTCATCTAGATCCTCATCACTGTCTACGTCACTGTGGAGCCTCTTGGCTATGGTGTTCCTGCTCCTCTCCTCTTTAGTGCCCTTCTTCTTTAGCTGTATCGGTAACGGTTTCACTGAGAGGAGACAGAAGAAACGTTACAGTATCTCGCTTGGATAAAACATCCTGAGGTTTGCGTTTCAACTCTCACCTGCCGATGGAACGAATTGGTCTTCAGCTCTGCTGCCATTGTCGCTGTGACTGGCGCCAACCGCCTCTTTCTGTTCCTCGTCTGTGACGATTCTCTGTCTCGCGCTCTCGAAGACAGACTTAATGACAATCGAATCCTCGTAGATCTGCAGTGGTAAACACAGACACGCGCACAAACACACACACTCACGCGTTTTAAACGACTACGACAATGTGATGGAGGCTTTGAAACACGGTTTTCTTGATTTAGCGTTCACCTGAGATCCCTCCAAGTTATATGTCTGAGCATTGTGGCACAAGAGGAAAATATCCTTTTCCAAATCTCCCACACTCCGGTACTTGTGATTACGCACACGTTCCTGTGAAGCAGAAAGCACGTTTCTTAATATGACCGTTGCAATGAACAATCAGCAGTTAATAGACGATTTATAATCATAGGCCCTCAGTCCGGGAGAGTTCATTCTTATAATGAGACAAAGAAAGCTGGAACTATTTCTTTGCTAGCCACAGTGAGCATGATATCGCTCTTCCCTGTGAAGAAACAAGTGAGCCTATTTCTCAGAATGCTGGATTATTGCTTTAACCACTAAATCAAATTAGACTTAATGGAGACTTGTTGCTGTGGTAAAAGCACATTCAAATTCAGCTTCAGTAACTTTGTTAAAACTCTGGAGACGCAATTTCTTCTGACTTCGTGTGGACATAAAAACCGTTATCTATCTTTCATCCTGTGGAGAGTTTGTTATGCTGATGATTTTCTGTAGCAACAATAAGCTTAGCACATGAAACATTGCTCAGGTTTGGCTGATTAAGACAAACGTTTTGTGTGACTTATTGTGAGATTATTAAAATGCATAGCTAATGAAAGCACAGAAGTAGCCACATGAAAGTATTCCATTGTTCTCTCTGTTTCCACATAGGCATTCATTTGAAGTTTTATGACTTTTGGTCTAGGGCCCACTGTTGCTGTCAAGGCAGCGTTGGCTCACACTGACTCAGAGCGCTGCTTACATAGCTGTAGACTATTTGACTTTATGTTTCATGCATTTACCTTGTGCATTAACCCCAGTATATAAAATCACCTCTTTTTAAAGTTACCCGCTTCAAGCTGCTCAACTATACAACTAACTAACAACCAGCTTTTCATACTTTCCACACATACACTGTGAATGTAATGGATGACTTATTGGTGTTTGGCTTTCATTCTTTAATAATTATTCATGATTTAAGTGGAGGGATGTTCACTTTACCCTGATCCTTCTGAAGTCCACAGGCTTTCGGATCAGCTCGTAGTACTCGGGCACCTCCTTCTTAGAGGGGAGCTGCACAAAGCCTTTACTGATCTGTCGACCCAACCTGGAGGATGTGAGAATTCATAACCTGATGATCTTGTTTTATGAAGAAAGTGGTTGATGGTTGTGCCAGCATAAGGCTGACATTTACAGAGGTCCCTAAAAGCCTGGGTTGCTCATAATGTCGTAATGCTGCAATTATACCTTTTGCGAAACATCTAATCACACATATGTAAGTGATTCACAATCTACACTTTATTCCTAGATAATTATATTTGTTGATTTTCTTTTACAAAGTAGTTATGTGACAGTTTCATGTTGTCCTGACAACAAAGCCACAATCCCACTATGCCTGGTGTTGCATAGCTTGAGAGAACTTACAAAACAATAGCAAATATAGATTCCATAAATCATAAATGGATTTGTTTGCAATGAACTACTGTAAAGTGGGTTTAATAATTATCTAATAGGCAAATCGTAACATGCTTAAACATTAGCATGTTAGCATGCTGGAATTAGGTTTGTTCTAAAGCACTCGTATACAGTATTAGGACAGAGAAATAAACCATTATGTTCCTGACATGATGGCGTTTTCATATAATGACATAATTATGTTGGATTTCAACATCAATAACTGGATAAATACTAGATAAATGACTGAGCAGCCTTACCCGTCCTTGTAGTTGATAACCATATCCACCAGTGTGTTCAGGGTTTTGGTGAGTTCTGGTGGATTCGGAGGAAGCTTCTCAGCTGGTGGGCGCCCTCGCTTCCTTTTGACCTTCTCACCAGTTTCTTGTCCGGCCTGGAGCTCTTTCTCTCCACGATGATCACCTTTCCGCTTCTTTAGGCTGATGTCTTCTTCCATCTCCTCCAGGGATCCGTTCTCGCCGGCTTCAGGCTGCAGGAGGAGGCAGGGATGGGTGTGGACATCTAACAAACTCAAGTCATAGGGTTTGAGTGAGGTGGATGAAACATTGTGCATGTATGACAGAAAACACGTGCGCCAATGTTGTTTAATTCTTACTTCTGCATTGCTAGCACGCAACAACAAACGGGAAATTGGGAGGTAAGAAGAAAAACTGGGACCTTTGGCTTTCATGTGACAGTTCCCAGAAACCTCTCCACACAGTATTCAGTAAGTTTCCAAAGACAGGAACCTGCAGGCAACAGCTTTGGAGTCCAAGTGTAAAATCCTCAAATTAAATCAGTCTCCATCTAATTAGAACGACCGGCTAGAGTTTAGGCGTTTAGAATTATAGAGAGCGCTTTTGTATTCACATGAAAGACGGTTTACTTATTCATTGCAGGAGCGACACAACCGCTGTGCTGTCTCTGCAAATTTAGGACAGATTATTTTATCTGGAGGCTTTGATGTCAGATGATTATCGAGGGGAGGCAGAATTTAGTTTTTAAATGCACAGTGAATGTGAATATATGTTCCCCCAAACCATGGAATCTAAAAATCCACTGAATATTAATCCTTATTTTTTTGGTTCTCACTCGCTTTCATGCACAAAACAACGATAGGAGCATGATTCGATGTGTGCAGCATTTGTCAGGGGTGTGTGATTGTGTGCGGCACCCTCAGTTGTTCTCAACCAATTCATCACTCCTTCTTCGAATATCTGCAGCAACCACTGTATTTTTCGACAAAGGCAATTAGAGGCCAGAAACATGAGTATGCATGCAGCAGGAGCAAGTCGAGCAGCAGCAGCAGCAGCAGCAGCAGCAGCAGCAGCAGCCTGGCTAGAGAGAATAGGGAGGAATTACAGAAGCCATGCTGTTCAATCTGAACATGCATCAATCATATATAGTACACACACCGGTATTGACAGAAAAAAAACAGAGCATACATCGATGACAGTGTATTTCTCAAGGACAGAGATAAGGGGAACAGGATCAGCGCCGTGCAGAATGATTACAGGAAAACAAATAGTGACAATTGCCTCAAAGCCTCAAAAACAGAACTGGTAGTGACAAACGCTACGATACAGTAAAAAGCATGCCTGCACTTCCCAACCAAGAGACATGGCAGAGAACTGAGTGAAAGGAGACAACAGCACTACAGAGGCAACAATAGAAATCCTGCTCATCATTTGCTCGGCTCAAATCTGGGCTTTGAAAGCCGCGCTACTCTCTCTGTGGGACTGCAGTCGTTCCAGCGGAATACTGGAGGGATAGAGGGTAATCCTCAAAGATGTATAACACAGCTGAGAGCTGCCTGATTGACCGTGCATGTGTGAGTGGAAGGGTGTCAGGGTGTGCGTGTGATGCTCCATGCCTGTGCTATCTCCTAACAAGCCTGCCTCTTCCCTGACTAATCTGGCAAAGATTCCCTCTCATCTGTTACAACACACACCTACACACTCCCTCTCTCTTCTGCTCTCACTCACACACACACACACACACACGCGCGCGCGCGGATAAACTCCCAGACACTCGCTCTCTTTTCCTGGCTGTGGCGCGCGCGCGCGGGCGCACGCACACACACACACACAGAGACACACACACACACACACATTTTATCCATCTCTTTCTCTCTTCCCATGCGATGTAGCCTGGCTGAATCCTGAGCCCGAGAAGAAAGACATGGAGGAGGATATTTACCTGACTGCAATCTGTAGGCTGGCTACCGGGATCGGCTGCAGCTGTGGGGGAGAGAATTAGCAAGCCAGCATAGCGGCGAGCTGCTAGTCTCTTCATCAGCTGATCACTCAGAAGCAGAGCCCAGAAGGGGGGAGAATAAAAGCGCTATGTTTTCATATACAAATCAATGGGCTGGGGGAAAATACAAATGCCATACCCATCGCCTGTCTGCAGCTCTCCGAAGTCTTTTTCCTGACTCTGGAAGGCCCCGAGCTTGTCTCGCTCTGCATGTTTTTAATATCGACTGTTGCCAGACGGGTTTTTTTCCCTCTTCCTACCCTGCTGTTAAAGTTATCGGGTCCATTTTTATTATTTATTTAAAAAAAAGAAGAAAAAAAAGAAGAAGCGTGCTATTGTGTGTGGAGTGATGCAGGGATCTCTGAAACACGAGTCCCTTCGTGGTGCATGTGCAGCTCCAGGATTCCAGCATGGTGATTAATGCAGAAATGTTCGACTCGGATTACACGCAGTCCGTTTGCCAAGACAGCAGAGAAGGAAAAATGAAGCTAGAACAACAGTGGAGGTTTTTTTTTTTATAGTTTGTGCTGATAGAACACATCTGGTTCCTGTAAATCAATTAGTGTGTTTTTACCAACATGCTGGTGCAGAAATAGTGCTAGAAAACATTACGTGTTAGAGCTCGCAACACAGGAAATGAAAAACTCCAGAAAATAGGAGTGAAAGAAAAGATCCTGTTACATGTTCTTCAAATGAGGTCCAAAACACAATCACTGTGCCGGACAATGCAGAAACTTGGCAACTGTTGGACCTGAGCTGCTGGGACTGAAATTCAGTGGAAACAGTGAGCAGAGAATCCACAGCAGTGTTTTCTCAGCCATTTGATCAATGTAACTTTTACAGTGTGGTGTGTTTCTTACTGTGGCTGCAGGACATTTTAGAAAACAGCACAAACACTCATGTGCTGAAGACGTTGAGCTTTTTAAAGCCTCTAAAAGTAATTATTTATTAACAAGTTAACACAAAAAGACACATCACATTGGATTGACAGTGGCCTGGCAACGTACACCAGCACACAACTGCCATCACATATTCAGTCCTCCATGTTTGCTTTTAGGGGTTTAGGGGAAGTGGAAATAACTTTAACTAACAAAATACTGACGTATTGCCATCTTTTAGGATGATGCTGAGCTCTGTCCGTTCACACAGACACAGAGCCGCATTAGTATGTGTCTGATGTTGTGTTTCTGGCCACTCGATGAACGTAAGTCCAATATTCCCTGTGTTCTAGCTCTGCTCTTAGCTGTGCTGCCTGCTGTGGCCAAAAACAAAACAGTAAATGCATGAGCTGAACTACTGAGATAATGAGGTGAAAGACAACAATTCTCCACCGATCTGGATGGAGCTGTGCAGTCGAGTGCTAATTATCTACAGTTTCATCAATATGAGAAACCTTTTCACACAGTGCAGCCATTTCACTGAATCCCCTCTCGTCCGTACTATAACACCGAGTAGAGTAGAGTAGGGGAAATCCTGATAGCTGCATGGGAACATGTACCAATAACCTCGTCCAACTGAGTCACACCCACTTAAAAATCAGGAACCCTGACAAACCCAATTGCTTGGACTGTAAACGGCTTTAAAAATGAAATCCAAATGAACCTCATGGTGCAGATCTTTGCAAAGCAGCACTCACACACGCTGCAAACCCTACCTCATAATACAGCCTGTTGGATTGTCTTTCCACAATATCAGAACCGTTTCACGTTGTGGCATATTTAACATCATGTAACACCATGGTGAAAATATGACAACATATCACTACATCACTGGGTGCCTTATATTCAGTTTGTCTACAACAGCAGGTGACATGAGCCGTTTCAGGACATGGCAACGAGTCAATTTGTGGTCAGCAAATTCATCACAGACATAAAGAACATGGCTCTTTATGCAAAGCTGTGATATCTGTGAAACAACGGTTTACTGATGGTACGTCTGGTCTCAGTGTACAGAGGCGTTCATTTGCGTGAAATTATTAGTGCACATTTTGCTCTGCTTCTGCTATACTGGCATATATTTAAAAGAAAGAAAGAAAGGAAAACAAATGGAGCGCTGCTCGTTTATTCTGCTTTTGAAGATCACTTTCATGAGTTGTAAGGTGTAGTGGAGTGTCTGCTGAAATAATAGCCCAGAGTGAAGTGACTGGATTAGCACTGAAATAAAGATATCATTTCGGTAGAACCACTTGCTCGAAACCACCCACTGTTGCCATGGCAACAGGGCATTTTGTTGGTGGACCTTGTATATCATTGTATTTTATTGCTGTTGCTGAGAAATGAATCAGAGCGCTCCCAGCCACACGCTGCTCGCAGTAATGGGACACACTAACACACCTGGAGGGAGGGTGGTGGCACAAGAGCGACATCATTTTATACGTCCAGCTCGTCTTTTCAAGGAAGCTTTCCACCTTCCCACGAGAACCTCTCTGAAAAGCTCTGCAAATCCTTTAAATGTAGCTCATGTGAGTATAGATGTAGAAAACAACAACACACAAAGATTCCTCCGTGTCCACAGTATGTTTCACCTGTGTCAAAAAATGATCTGATGATTGAATCCTTTGGAACAAATACCCTGAAGGTACCAGCTTCATCTGGAACAGAAATGTTTCAGGGCACAGGTAATTCTGAATGTTTGATGAAAGATTCGTGGCCTATTCAAGGCTGAATTTCAGTTTTAATTTGCAGTGGTGCAAACACGATTGGAGCCAAGGAGACTCTGATCAGTTATCAAGGCCGTGCTTTGAAGTGGCAGGTCACAGAACCAGCTAACGCGAAGTGGAGGACTCGTAGTCATCATCTGAAAGGATGTTTAACATTTTAAAGCACCCAGCTGTTCTGCTCTTCTAAAACACCGTGGCAATTCAATGGAAAGATTAATACTTAAACAAGTTGTGAACAGGATGATCACACAGAACAATACCTGGTGAGATGGAGGACACTGGGGGGGTGAGAGATGGGTGCTTTCTGTCTTACAGGTGTGACGCTACAGTGGAAAATTGGTAAAATAATTTAAATTTCATGTGCGTTACTTGTAGAGGTATGTACTTGATAAAACAAAGACGTAACATAAAAGTGTTGGATTTATTTCTCTTAATGACATGGGTATAAGAAACGCAACACAGTAACTGCATGCAGAAGAAATTGTGCTATTTAAAAGAATGGGATCCATCTTTTTCACCTCATTCTCAGCCACAAAGTTAATACCTATAGTGCTCCAACATTACTGCCATTGCATATGGTGTTTTTATGTAAAGCAGTACATATACAGCAAAGTATTTTGAATGTTGTAGTTATTTGATAAATGAAATAGAAATAGAAAGAATCATGTTGCATATCCATGGACTGGGTCATGTGTTAGGAACACAAGTATGTCACATTATAAACCTACAGAGGGCTTAATCTGAAGTCACCAAGAATTCTAAATGAAAAAAACTGATGCGTCCAATTTGCTGAAATGCCACTGCAGCACCTCAAAATGGTCCTCAGTAGTTTTTATGGACCCCATGTGCCTGTATGCCTGACAACGTCCAACAATGCTCCTCATGAGATGACAGATAGTGTCCCGGGGTACTTTCTGACCAGAGATCCTGACCAGATCATCACTGAGCTCCTGAACAGTCTGAGGTGCAACCTGACGGCATCGGAATGACATGAATAACATGATGTCCCACAGATGTTCTATTGGATTTAGGTCAGGTGAGTGTGGAGACCAGTCGATTGGATCAATTCCTTCAACCTCCAGGAACTGCCTGCATGATCTTAGTCAGAGACATCAACACCAGTGGTCCGCTGGAGGTCCTTCGGACCAGTATCCTTTGCCGATACTGGTCCTGCTGATGGGTTGATGCCCTTCAACAGCCCTCTCCAGCTTATTGAGTAACTGTCTGTCTCCTGGAATCTTTCCTGTGCTCCTGAGACTGTGCTGGGAGAAACAGCAAACCTTCTTTGGTGGAGTTGACTGTCTGTGCAGCCTCTGTAGGGTCCAGGTATCACCTCATGCTACCAGTAGTGACACTGACCGTAGGAAAATTTAAAACTACTGAAAAGCTGTTAAATTAAATAATGTTAATTATTTATAATGTTGTTAATTTAAATAATTAATATGCTGCTTAACTGACCAGATTAACATCCCAAAAATTTTACTGACTGGATACTGTACTCTATTAAAAAGTCTTCCTTTAATTTTTTGAAGCAGTGTATATTTTCCGTTAGAATATAAAGCATTGCATTTATAAATATTTTTAAAAGCTTAAGTGACAGTATATAATAGATATTTCAGGATACTACTATTAGGTATCACTAATAAAATATAGCAATATACTCTACCATGCATACATGGAATCTACTACGGTACAATCTAATACAATCTGTGACATCGTATTTCAATTTCTATGCAAATACTACAGTAGGATGTGTGGCACTGGAAATAAATGCCATTCTGTCAATTGGTGATTTATGATTATTAACCGGTCTAAGAAAAAAAGAGTTATATTTTTTATGTAAGCTTTGATACCGAGTTGCTTTATACGTAGCATTCATGAGACATCAACTCTGGCTCTGAGATCACCACCTCATTCAAAGTTATTTCTAGCACCAGAGGAGGAGTGAGACTTGCCACTGTGACGCACAGCCGCCTGGTAAGACAAGTGTAGACACACAAGAAAATGT
Organism: Microctenopoma steveboyesi; assembly: GCA_032359275.1. Taxonomy (NCBI): domain Eukaryota; kingdom Metazoa; phylum Chordata; class Actinopteri; order Anabantiformes; family Anabantidae; genus Microctenopoma; species Microctenopoma steveboyesi. The sequence goes on along the minus strand of JAUMHF010000004.1, from coordinate 2,814,917 downwards.
AAAAAAAACTACCTGCATTTTAAATCTGTATCTGCAATTCGTTTAAGAGCTGCGAAACCGCTGACCACATACCCCCGTCTGTCCTTTGGAGAAGTTGGCATGAGCGTAAAGGAGCACTGCAATGTCATTATGTCCTGCCTCCAGCGCAATAGATAGGGCTGTGCTTTCATCCTGCAAGCACAAAAGCACATTACGAGAGGTTGTAGTGTGGCAAAAGCACGATGCACATCAAGTATTTATTAATGTACAGCTTCCAAACTCTTGGTTTCCCGGACAAGTCTGAGGGAAATGATTCAACAAAAATGTTTTCCGTTTGCTTTCGCAATACAATATGTGAGAAAAAGTTGGAACGCTTCAGCTTCTCAGCTTGAAGCCACCAGGCTCCTAGAAACTGCACAAAGTGTCAGCAATGACTCACATACACTGTCAGTGAGGGTGGCATCGCACTCTGGCTGTGACAGCAGTAGCTTAACGATGTCAGCATGGCCATGCTCGCTTGCACACATCAGCGACGTGGAGCCCTCGTCATCTTGCACATTGACTTCTGCCCCCTGTGCCAGCAGCGCCTGCACCATGTCCATCCTGCCATGGCTCACAGCCAGCATCAGAGCTGTCTGACCAGCCTGCACGGCAGAAACCAGGGGGTCAACACACAAACCAGGGTTAACGATGCTCAGTCTACACATCTCAAACCTCTAAAAATCCAATTAACTGCCTTCATAACTTCAGTTTTTTGTTCAAGAATATTCAACAGAACGTAGAAAGATATGAAAAACTCCTATAGGCCGGCACTGCATGTCCAGAATAGTGCGTCTGCTAACTAATTAGAAAATGAATCAGGAGGACATCACATCCATTCCCTGAGAACAGACTGACCTGGCTGGCCTTGGTATTGACGTCTCCCTTTGTGAAGAGCTGCTCCACTACTCTCATGTCCTCTGGCGTTTCCACGGCGGCAAGAGCAGCCAGCATGATGGGTGTGTAACCTGCTTTGTTCTGTTGATTGACGTTACACACCTCTGTAGTGGTCAATCGGCCCAAGTGTGAATAACAAAAGAGTGTGAAAGAAGGAAGACGAGGAAGGAAAAAGTTAATAGAACAGAACAGTACATAGAATTGTGCTTTAGTTTTTACTGAGTGTCAGAATGGGCTGTTGTTTTGTTTTGTTGTGGAGATGTTAAACTGAACTACTGTTTGTTGTCCTTGTGCACTGGCAGTCAAATGCTCTTCAGTTTTATAAAGATTTAAGAAAAAAATAAAAAATATAGCTGAAAATATGGTTTACATTTCCAAAACCACCTTATGAGAAAGAATATAAACTTAGTCCTAGTTTATTGCCCCCTAGTGGCTAATAGACAGCAAAGCATTCACAGGCCCCTTTGGCACTGTGCAACTGTTTCAGGTGCATCAGCTCTGTGATGCCTTTAGGTCTTTCTCTGCTGTTTTTTTTAATGTGCATGTAGGATAGTAAAGATTCTGTGTGTGTGCGCACTGCCATACCTGCATCCAGCAATTTCCTGACAATGCCAAAGTTGGAGTGAGACACACTGTAGTGCAGAGCTGTGTTTCCATTGCTGTCAGCCATGTTAACTATGTGTTGCAATACTGAGAGTGAGATAACTCGAAACGCTGACAAACAGTCTTCCACAGTGTCAGGGGCTGCCGACTTGTGGCTGGACACGGAGAACCATTCTTGCTGGAGTGTTTCTAGGCTGTCTTGCTGCAAGTGACATACAAGAAGTTATATTACATTATATATTTAGAAGTTTACGAGTTCTCACAAAATGTCTTGCGAGTCGCCATAATTCACAGTGTTCAGAGCAATTTCAAATTCGACAGGATAGGAACATTTTGTAATTACATGGATGTGGCTCAGAAGAGAATCGTAGAATAAAATAACGATTCACAAAAGAAATCTCGACGCACTGGACAAGGAGCCTTAAAAAGTTTCTTCACAATATACTTTTTTTCTATTGAGCGACACATTTCTGTTTACCAAATCAGTCTGAAAGAAAAAAAAAGCTTTCACCTAGAAACTCCATTGTTTTCAAGCAGAAAATTACAGAGTCAACACATTCCTGCACATTTTATGTACAATGGCAAAAACAATTCTTTTAAAGAATATATAGTGCTGTGAAGAAGCACTTTCCTGTTAACATGTGCACAACACTGCACTAAAAACTGCACTTTGTCTTTAGTCGGGTTATCTTTGTGTAAGATTAAAATCAAGCAAGTGTGACAAATATGCAAATAAATAAGTGAATAAATAAATCAGGAAGGGGCAGATCCTTCTTCAGTGCACTGTATACAGTGTGTGTGTGTGTGTATATTTAATGGCTTTCACACAGGATATAGGGAAGAAAACATACCAACTCCCTGCTGGATAAAGCTGTGTCACCGCTGAGGTGCCTTTTCAAAGCTTGACATGCGGAGAAAATCTGTTCACCTAACTTACACCTGAAAGGAGATCAAATGCAGATGACTTAAATATGAGTTCATTCTTTCACCTTTAGCACAAACGCTAGAATTACACAACAAAACCCACAGACTAAGGTTGATTTACTGACTCTATAGATCCTGTATTACCTCTGTTGTGCGTGTGTTTTTGCAGAACCTTTTGACCCCTTTATGGAGCCACCTTTGCTTTTTCTAGCTTGCATTCCATCTTGAGACACTTCTCTTAATTTTCTGTTTCCTCCGCTTTCCACTTTTGCAGATAAAACCTTCTCGCCGGCAGAGAGCTTGTACGATGACACAGGGTCCAATCTATGAACAAAACACTGACATATGTTCACTCATCACATGGAACAGTGTTGCTGTGGAGTGTAAGTTTACACTTTAGACACATACCCTGTGGTCACCTTCATTAACTTCATGCTTTTCCTGTTGGTGCAGCAGGCTTGGTCGCCATTTTGTTTCCTTGTTGCAGACTGCGGCAGACCAGCATTACTTGGCCTGCCTAGAAACAATACATATTCTATGACATATATGAAATAACACAATGTACAAGACAAAGATACAAACCCACAAGGCAAGAAAAAGAGGCCTCAGTTTGAAAAAAAACATATGAATTGAATATAAATTAAGCTGTTCAATTTTAGCAACTCAGCCACAAACTGCTATGCGGTATGAAATGCCTTCCAAAACCAGATATCATTCCAAACATTGCAAGTGTTTCCCACAGAAAGTCAACTTGCCAAGCCAAAGGAAGCCACTTCCTCTCAACCTAAAGCAAGTTTGAAACGGGCCAGAGGAGCGGTCTGAAAAACAACTATTTCTAAACATGACAGTGTTCTTAACAATCTAAGGGTTGGTATATTTCCTATGAAGAAAGACTAACGTACTGTTAGATACACAAACGTGTTTACCTTGCAGTGCTGAGGAGGTTGAGGTTTGTTCCTCTAACATCTGTATCATTCTTTTCACCTCAGATTCATTACCACTCTGCTGGCAGGTTCCTGGGTTTGGTCGGTCACATTTAGAAGACTGAACTGAAAGTTCAGAAGAAGGCTGGAACGCTCTGCTGACTGCAACAAAGAAAGTTTTTGAATAGTACCAAAATAATGGCTTTGAAGATGTTAAATGCGTATTAATAGACATGTTTCTTAGAAAATGACACAGAGTGTATGTTAACCCACAAAACTTCTATAATGTTACCTGTTGGCTGAGAATCTAAATGACGGACTTCTGTCCCTCCTTGTGCTTTAGGCTTGTTGACGGAGAACAGCTTGGAACCGTCGTGTCCTCTGCTACTGCACTGTTCAGTGTAGTCTTCTGTGAGCAGGTCGCCATGCTCGCCGAGGAGCAGGTGCATCTTTTCTATGTAATGGTTTAGCTCAGAGTCCCATTGGGACCGTGCGGACGGCTGGGAACCGTGGTCCTGGTTGCTCGATGAAACTGACAAATCCCGTATCTTCCCCTCCCCCACGCCGATGCTCCGTGTCGTGATGGGGTCGGGCAGATGAGACGGTCCAGAGGCCATATTTCGGGTTTTCAGACCAACAAGGAAATTCTCATTAATGTTTGTGAACCCAACACCAGTGTCTCGGGTTGTCTTATTTGCTGTCCCTTGTGCTTGTTTTGAGAAATTTCCTGTTACATTTGCAGTTCCAACACCAATTGTGCGAGTCTCTGAAGTACACTTGATATCTCTGCTCCTGTTCCCTACAGACACGGCCCTAGTAACAACATGGGCGGTATTGGTATGCTTGTCCTGGGTACTGAGCAGAGTATTAGTGCTGGAGTCGGTGCTGATGGCATACCTGGTGTTAGTGAAGCGAGACACTGAACTGGATACAGTGTTGGTGCGCTGTGAATATGTCTGGGGTGATGCCATGACCCCCAGGTCAATGCCTCTGACTGGATCTGTGGCCATACCTTGAGAAACCACTTCCTTTGCCTCACAGATAATCACATCAACAGAACAGTCCCCACAACCCACTGAATGAGTAATATTTCCTTTCTTGAACCCTGTATTCTCCTCTGACACCTCAGTGTTGGTCTCTGCATCACTCAACAGCAACTCCATCCCAACTCCCTGTGTGTTAGTAAAAACATGGTTACCTACACACTTTTCCCACGTCTCTACTTGCTCTCGTATTTCCCAGCGGTTCATGGGCACATCTGGACCTGTGCGAACATTCTTCAGCTCAGGCCCACAACATGATACTCCTACAGTCCTTACCTCTGTTGTCTCCCCTATACTAGCATCTCGAACCTCCGTGTGATTACCGACTCCCTGGCTTGCCGTGTGAGGCCGGGCTTCGACACCTGTGCTTGCAGTGGATGGCCTAGCGAGAGAGGCTTTATCAGCTCGGTTCCTAGCTCCTGCAACCTGTAGCTCCAGTTTCAGACGGCTCATCTCTGTCTGGAGAGCCGATTCTTTCAATTCTGCTTCTAAGTGACAAATCTTCCCCTTCAAGGCGCCAATTGTTATTAGTTGGGCATCAAGCTCTGCTTGCTGTGCTGTGTAAATTCCGAGATCAACTTCAGACACCTCTGTTGCTATCGACCTTGTTTCTATCTGGCCAGTATGCACATACTTGTTTTCCTTCACAGGTTTAGACAGGGTGGCGTTGGGATCTTTATCAGTCCCTACTGCAATTGACTTGATAGTTTTATCATACAGAGGGCCCCTTCCAACCAGATGTCCACCCTTGACATCTTTTTCTAGTGCCTGCATCTCTTCAGTCAGTCGACCGAACTCCCTGAGGTCAGTACAGTGAAATCTCTCTATGCCCTTGATTCCTTCCTCACTATTCACAATGTTCTCTATATCAGACACTTCTATGCTATACTCTCTCTTCCAAATCACCTCATTTAGGTCTTCATTGTCACTCTGGTTCTTTAGCTGAGAGACCAGTTGTCTCTTTTCCTCCTGAAGCACTGAGATTTTTACCTGGAGGATAGGAATGATTTTCACCTGCTCCTCCAGCTCCTTGAGCCTCTGCAGAGCTATCACCATGTGATCGCGGACATGCTGCAGGTGCATGGGGGTGAGACTCGTGACTGGAGTGGTTCTACCCGAGCTCTGTGCGCTCAACCTAAGACAGCCTGTGCTGCCTCTACTGCCCAGGGACAAGCTAAGTTTGGTATGATCATCACCTCCAGTTCCATAAGGCTTGTTCCCGTTGTTGTTTTGATTGTATGCGCCTAGGCCAGTGAAAGGGGAAAGCGATCCCGGAGAGCTTACTCCTCCAAAGCTGGCCAATCGTCGACGTGGGAAGGGCTGAGGTGGAGGCTTGTTTTTCACCTCCTCATCCAAATGTGTGTGGGTCTCCATAAGGTTTTTGTCCATCATGGGGCTTTGCTTTTGTGAAGCAAGAGATCTCGCGGCAGGCTTGGGCTTTAACTCATTTTGTATCTGAGAGGTTGATGATGGCTCATTCCTCAACGGCTTGCTATCTACGGAGGAACCGTGTGTCGGAGGAAGAGGAGGTCGCCCTCTGGTTGTAGAGGACTTACACCGGAGTCTTGTATCATCACTGCTAGATGTTGATAACAATTCTGCAGAATGCCACTGGCTAGATGAAATGTCACTCTGTGTTTTTTCCACATTATTGGTGCCCACTTTGGGCCTTCTCTTAAGGCTTAATCGCTTAATGGTTGTGCTGTTGTAAAAGCTGTCCTCACAATTAAGGTAGTCCACGTCTGAATGACAACGGTAGTCAATCCCCAAGTAGTTAGGAGCACACTCTTTGGTGCGTTGAGCTGTTAGACCAACCACAATACAGCCACAGAAGAAAATAAATAAAATGGGTTATCTAAAACACATGTGGAAAAATTGCTACTGGTTAAATGCATGTTGAGAAAGTCCCATACATTAAGTGTTTAAATAAAAAGCATCAATAAAAATAAACATACAATGTTTATATTGAACACCCAGAATGTTCTTAAATCTAGACAGAAACGCAACATGCTAAGGAAAAAACAATCGCTTTTCTCTCCTTACCTTAGTTTTATTCAGTGACCGTTTCAAGTCTAGAATCAAACTGTCACTGAAATGTTTTGACTATAATCTCTATGAGCCTGTCCCAAAGGAGGAGGAGGGACAGAGGAGGATTTACCAGTCGTGCAGACACTGTTTTCAGAAGTCACTACTCTCCAAATGGTATGTCTCTCCACATAGACTTAACCCACTCTATAATTACACTGCAACTTTCCCTTTAAATGCCCGACCATGCTCTTGGCAGGTTTTTCTGAAGCCCAAACATCTTCCTTTCTGACAACATCATGAAAGAGCTGTGAATTTTGGCTATACAAAACCTCTGAATACATTCTTTTCGTATACAAATTCTATAAAAAGATTGCATTGGAGTTACTGACATAGTAAAAAATACAGTTACCTGACACATTTCTCATGATGTAACTGCCTTGAGCTTTCAATGATGGAGCAATCCCTTTACATCCAGTAAGAACTTCAAATAAATCTGAAAATAAAAGCAAGATCTATTGAGCAACTACAGCATGCTTCACATCTTGATTATTCGCTTTTACTTGAAAGGTTCAACTGCATCCCTCATTCAAGCCGTTTTTCTCTCCCAGCCAAGGTCCAGCAGTCAATAACAGCTAACCTCACAACGCTTGCATAAAGGTAATGCAACACCATACACGACATATTATAGTTTATTCTGCAAGTACAGTGAGCAAAGGCTGAAGTCTCAATGTATAACAGTGACTCACTGGGTTCCCAGGCGGTATCACTTTCTCACTAGTAAGCACCTTCTGTTCTCAGCATGTGGAGGTTCTGAGGGGACTTTTTTTTTTTTAGCAAAGTATGCACATCGGCTCCAATTCCTGAGTCTCCTGTGTAGTTTGATTTAGGCAAGAAAGGCACTTTGTGTAATAGTAGGAATATATCAGAAATTTGTTGAAAATTAAATTAATGTGTGTGCAAAGTCAATGTTGGGTGTTTTCAGTAGTAAGCCAAATAGGTCTGGTAATATATTATTGACATGTTAAGCTGGAGTCAATGCATCAAGGGCCACCACACAAAGACACTGTTGCATTTCTGGTGTCAGGTCACTCCTGAGCCAGAGCTCAGAATTGCATTGTCTGCACTAAGGTGAAGTAGAATTGAGACTGTTGCTCCGCAGCCCAATGCCCCCTTTTTGGATTAATCTAAATTTGACATTACATTGGAAAATCAAGGTCTCCGAGTCTAAAGCAATAGTGGAGAGGCACAGTCAATGATTTCAAGTGCCATGACATCTGCTGTTGTGTTGGTCCAATCTCAAACTCAACACACACAGCCGTCTGCCAGGGGATTTAAGAGCCCTTCATGCTATAAAGCCTTATAGAGCTTTATAGAGGTGCCGATTTCTTTCCCCAGCAGGACTCAGCACCTGCCCACAGTCCCAGAGACACAACACATTTGCTTTTATTTTCATTAATAGTAATCACTGAAAATAAAATATAACATAAAACATTTCTGAATTTTTATGAGATACTAGAAATAGTATAGTATAGTAAACCCTAGCACAGTGCGAGTGAGTATTTGGTTCACTGTAAATGAAATTATCACAGTGACATTTAAATATACTTCACTTTTCATCTGAAGCCTGTAGGAAGCGGACATGACACCAAGCTTCAGGCAAAGAATCCAGTAGGTTTGGCACATTCTCCTTAGAGCCAGCCACACTGACCCAAAGTACTATTTCTGCTGCTAAGAATGTTACAGGGTGACTTGGCAAAACTAAAAACAGTTAAGAGGCGGAGGAAATGCATGAAAATCTCAATCTGGAACTTAGAGATAAAGTCTGAACATGTTAGAGAGATGCATAGACAAAGAGTGGAAAATATAGGTATGCTTTCAGCACACGGTTTGTTCACAGCCCTGTTTACGGAAAATGACACGTTTCCATTCTGCAGTAGTTTGTGAAACACATCCTTGGTTCGTCTGTCCGTAACTAGATGTTGCTTAAGCCTGACGCCTTGTGGTTAAACTGAGACGAGACAAGATAAGTCAAGATGCTCATGAAAAACATGCCTCATTATCTCGGTGTTTTTGTTTTTTCTGTCATAATATAAGTCTGATATAAAGTCAGGTCGCGTTCACCTGTTGCTAGCCCCCGTTAGCTGCTACCTGCTACTCACCTGTGCAGGAGGAGGCGCCGCACACGAACACCTACACAACATTTTCATGTGATGCAAAAATTCAGAAATAATCTCACACAGCAGGTGAACTGGTTGAGAATAATCTAGTACGGTTTTTTTCTACCTCTCTGCTTTGTTTTAGCCAAACGCCATTCCTCCTACAGAAAGTTTTCACTGGGGCCGCCACTGCGCATGCGTCGCCAGCTGTCAACATGAAGAGCAGGTGCTCCTGGGAGTCAGTCAGGTGATGAACAGTCCTTGTTGAAAAATTTATGATGTATTTTCTTCTCGTGACTTTATTAGTCTTTCTTGCAGCTTTCTGCAGACTAGGTTTGACATAATTTCATCAGTAATTATCCAACATTTCCTATGAAAATTTGTATCTATATGTTTTTCTGAAATCAACTTTTTATTTACAAATGAAACTTAATGTAAATGTTCAAATATTTTGTAGCTGTATGTTAAAACCAATTAAATTACTATAACAAAGCAGAAGAAGTTGGTGTTCCACTTTGTAATCACAGTGTTTAGAAAAAAAGTCATTTTTTCTGAAGGGATTAGTTTCACTGCTGTGTACCATCCATTTCATTTGTGTAATTGAATGTCATTAACATTTGTCATACAAACTAGAAGGTAAATTTATGAATAAATAAATAAATGTTAATAATTTTCAAATAAAATTTTCCAGAAAGGTTCATCTTTGCATAAATTCAACTTATCAGGGCCTGAACAATAAGTCTGGACTAAACTTTCATGTTATCAACAGCATTCATTTCAGTAGTGTTACCTAGTTTTGCATAAGAATTTTAACTGGTAGTATTTGTCATGAAGTTCTAATTAGGCAAATACTTGATCTTTTATTTCAGTATGCAGAGTTTGCATACTTCTGGTACTTCTGTCTAACCTGTCAGAGCTGTATTGACAGAACTAAAAGTGTGGAACTAAGTTGAAAACTCACAATGATTAACGTCTAGGGCACAGCAGAACATGGTATTCTTAGGATCTTACTGCAAGACTTTATTTACAGTATATTCAACAGCTTGCAAGCTGCACAGCGACATCTTGTGGATAGAAGTGAGAACTCCCAAAATTATAATTAGTTTTTGAAGACTGGAATAAGTAGCAAACAGTTATGTTACATATCAGTGCTTACTGTATAATGCAAATTTTAGCAAAATGTTTTTCTGCTTATTATTGTGCAGATGTACATCTAAGTACTTACTTACACACACAATGCAGTTTTGTGCTGCAAAATGTTATCATTGACGTGAAAAGGTCAAGATTAGAGTGATTACCTATCACATGTTACCTCACAGTGGTCACTGTTGTTAAGTTCAAAGTTCAGATGTTGTTCACATTGTGAAACACGTCTCTGACGCATTTCATCTGAACTTATGGACCATGTAATGTTCTCTAACCTTTTCAAGTTTTTTGTCCAAAACAGCCACAAGCTAATTCAATACTTGCACTCGGGAGATACAGAAACTAGAGGCAACATGCACTATGACTTCATTTGAATGTGACCATCTTGCAAATACTGCTGAATCAGCACATGTAGCAATAAAGGATTATATGAAAACTAATACTGCACAGCAGGTCTACGTTTGAAACTTCAGGCTCTTGCTGAGAAGTCGTGTATAAGACTTTTTCAGAGATGCATCCAGAGAAATGCTGCATTAGACCGTTTAAACTTTAGTACAGGCTGTTTACAAAGTTTGCTAAAGGAAATTAGAGGATTGCAAATGTAGCATACCACGGAGAAATTTCATAAATTTCAGATGATGCTTTAGCCTAAAGTGTAATTAATTTAAGTTAATAAATTGTTTGACACAAGCTGCTGTAGCTAACCTGTTCAAAGTGAATAAAACAGCAACAGCTATTCTTATTTTTATCGCATTGAGTGTTTGTTACTGTACTGTAATGAAAAAGGTATTTGCTATGATTATTGTAAAACGTTGTGTAAATCATGTATAAACACTGTTTCTTTTAAAAGATTTGGTTATATTTATTCACTTCTTCTAAGTACAATGGAGAAAGTGTGTTGAGACTAAGTGCTGCTTCAACTTTAACATCACACTGACTCAGTGACCTTGTTCATTTAGTGTTTCCTGAAAGCTCTATTGAACAGCTCTACAGTGCAGACTGAAAAACACGCTGCCTCGGATAAATGGGAGCAAGGATCGAATCAGGCTTAGACCATTGTTACTTTAAAACAAATGGAAAACAAAGTCCACTATCTTTGAACTTTGGTCTCTTAAACTCCCCAGTCACAGACATGATCAAATCATTCCCAGACTGGGAGAGAGGACACGTGTCATTGGTTGAAACAGTTGCACTCCCCCATCCCTTCTCCTATCTCAAACACTTTTTAACTTTGGAGCAGAGCTCACCTATTTCCAAGGCATTAGGTCCCAGACCCAGTTCCACACCTGACAGCAACATGTCTGACAAAGGAGCCTTTGATACCAACGTGCTCACCCTATCCAGGTTTGTCCTGGAACAGGGCAGGAAGGCCCAGGGAACAGGGGAGCTGACAAATCTGCTGAGCTCCATCTGCACAGCTGTAAAAGCCATTTCCACTGCTGTCAGAAAAGCTGGGATTGCTAACCTGTGAGTAGTGTTTCTTTCTAACTTTGAGTCCAGCGTGGGAATAATAGCAGAATCATGCATCAGAGTATAAAAGAGTACATGATTAATGGAGAGAGGAAAGTACAGGATGCAAGCTCCAGGATTATTTATACCAGTGTTACTTACACATGTTGTGCACAGAGGCAGGCAGAGGTCAAGAAGATAATGGCCTTTTGACAGTGGGCAAGAAAAAAACAAACAAAAAAAACAGCGGCAGGCTCATGCTTTAAAAACAATGTATGTGGATTATTATCACAGTTCTTGTTTTTTAATAATGATATAACGGTATAACTTTTTTTCAGGCTTTGATAGTCAACTTATCATTTCTGTCTTTTCAGATATGGCATCGCTGGAAGCACCAACGTGACTGGAGATCAGGTGAAGAAACTGGACCTTCTGTCCAATGACTTGGTCATTAACATGATCAAGTCCTCCTTCAACTCGTGCGTGTTGGTGTCAGAGGAAGATAAGAGGGCCATCATTGTGGAACCAGACAAAAGAGTATGTTCATAGACATGCTTGTGTGAACATGTACTCCCAATTATCTTTCTTCTTTTTTTAGTATTCTGACACTGATTCTGACACTGATCTACCAACAGGGAAAATACATTGTGTGCTTTGATCCACTGGATGGTTCCTCAAACATTGACTGTCTGGTTTCTATTGGGACCATTTTTGCTATCTATAAAAAGGTTAGTAACTACAATACAGAGCCAATAGCATGGCCGTAGACGCTTGTTTTTTCAGCATGTTCACATTCATTCGTTATACACATGACTTGATGATATTTGTGCAGCATATTCACTACACTGTGGCTGAGAAGGCAGGTTCATCTAAGAAAACACATTTCATAATGTCTAACAGCTTCTGCGCCCCTAATGGTTCCCAAAAACCTTTCTCTGTTGTGACATGTTTTTCGCATATTGTTCCACAGACGACAGATGGTGAGCCGTCTGAGAAGGATGCCCTGCAGCCTGGAAGAAACATTGTGGCAGCTGGTTATGCTCTGTATGGCAGTGCCACCATGATGGTCCTCTCTACTGGTCAGGGAGTCAACTGCTTCATGCTCGACCCTGTAAGACCAAAGTTTGACAGTATGAGATGCTCTGATTATGACAGCTGCTGTTTACTAATCTGCAATTAACATAGATGTGTGGTCGACTGTATCATTGACAATCTGACATATCTTTTTCAGGCAATTGGTGAATTCATTTTGGTAGATCGAGATGTGAAAATTAAGAAAAAGGGAAAAATCTACAGTTTGAACGAAGGATATGCGCAGCAGTTTTATCCAGATGTGACAGAGTACCTACAAAAGAAAAAATTCCCAGAGGTACTTAACAAAAGAATTGTTCTTCGATAAAATCATTTTATTATGACGCTCTAATCCAGAATACAAAATGTGATCATTCTTTTTATCATAACACTGAATTTCTCACACGCTTGCATTTCTAGGATGGCTCTGCTCCATACGGGAGTCGATATGTTGGATCAATGGTAGCTGATGTCCATCGTACTTTGGTGTATGGTGGTATCTTTTTATATCCTGCTAATGTCAAAAGTCCTGAGGGCAAGGTGAGCAGATTGGACAGATATTATATATTTTTTTATTGAATTATTTACACTTTCAGGGATTCTGTGTTAAACTGCTGTTGAGTCACTGAATCACTTTCTTTGTCACCTTTTCAGCTGAGGCTCCTCTACGAATGCAACCCCATGGCCTTCATCATGGAGCAGGCAGGGGGCATGGCCACCACAGGAGCCATTAATATTCTGGATATCCAGCCCACCAACATTCACCAGCGAGTCCCCGTGGTCCTTGGATCCCCTGACGATGTGCAAGAATATATTTCCATATACAAGAAGCATAACAAATGAGGTACTCAGCTCTGTTGGGAATAAAACCCGCACATTACAGCATATAGTCAAGAAAAGTCACAATATTTATGTGTTCTTTTTCTATATAAATCTTGACAAGTTTGACGTTTGATGAGCCCAACTAACCCAGGACTCACATCCTAACCTCGAGGCTGAACCAGGACTTCATTTTTATGTCTTTAAAACTCCCTGAACTACGCTGATGAAGAAACACGGCACCAGTTCCAGCTCATTTTTGTGTGCAATTTGAACAAACGCTCTCTGTATTTTGTAAATAAAGACAAATGATAAGATGATGATGTTCTTTCTGCAACTGCAGTGTTTCAGGGTCTTGTCCAAGGACACTTGGCCAAGACGACCCGAGAACCAAACCACCAGCCCTGTGGCCACAGCAATTAAAAATGTTAAACCAATTTTATTGCAACATATTTGGACGTAATGGGATTTTTGGATGCATGCCCAGATACTTCAATGACAGGACATCACTGTGAATAACCATAAATCAGTAACGCTGACATTTTACAGTACTTAACTGGACATTTCCTGGCATCTCCTTTAATCATTAATTGCATATTCCATGAGATTGTTTGGTTTTCTTACAAAGCTAGAAAGAGAAGACTGATAACAACAGCATATATGTGATGCAGCGTAGATTTAAATACTAGAAACCCAGAGCCAGCAGTTGGTTAGCGTAACTTAGCTTAAAATCTGGAAAATGATTGAATCAGGGAGCCAAGCCCCTCTACAGTTCAATGATTAACACGTCATATGTTGTGTGCAGATAACATGCACAAGTCATGCGACCTACTGCAAGTAATAAATGATTTATTATTATAGATTAACCACCTGTCAATGCACTAAGTGGTTTCACCTTCGTCAGCTCTGCTAGTTTTGTTACAAACTGAGTTAATACCTAACATTGGCCTTTATTTTTTAGTAATTACAGGATATCTACTTGAAAGACATTTTCTTTACGTTAGGAGATTGCGAAATTCATCTTTCTTTTAATTAGTTTTTCTAATTTTACTCAATTTGATCTTTATGCTAAGCTAAGCTAACAGCTCCTGGCCTCAGCATTATACATAATGAAAATAAAAAGTGTATGTATGTTAAAGGTATTTATTTGCTTTTATTTTAACTTGTAGAAAATAGTGTATTTTTCAAAATGCTGAACTCTTTCAGTAATTTGAGAGGACTCACACTTCAGTAGCAGTGGAACAACAATTTCTGTCATTTTTTTCACAATGTCTATTAATAGCTTTCATTTCTTTCAGATTTAGTTTTTCTTCTTTAGCGCCTGCTGATTTCTGGCATCAGCATTAGACCCTGACAGGCCTTAGTATTGCCAGAAATGTCTCAGCTTTGCCACAGTACTAATGAGCCAAAAAGACTCACTGAGAAAAACAAAAAGACCCGACTGTATGCTTACACAAAAGACCTATTCAATCAATCAAGTTTATTTAGGAGAGCAGTCATTATGGCTCATAGAGCAACGAGGACGCACTAACTCAGAATATGAAGACTGTACCCTGCAGTACTGGAGCTTCCAGCTACGTAAACAAAAACAGCCATGAGATGAAACTTAATGAGATTTTAATAACATTACAACACAATAATAACACAGTTATGTGAATCTCTGGCTGTTGATGTCACTCGGAAACTTGGCACTGAATTGCGAAAGCTTCTGTGAGAGTTTCATTTCCCTTTTACTTATGTCTTGACAATTTAAAGACTCTTGATGTGAGAATGTCTTGCGTGAGTCATGTGAAGCAAAAGCAGATGTTTGACCATAGATGGAAGGCTCGCTGCATTTGAAAGATCGCCTCGTTATATACAGTATGGACAATGCTAAATTATTTATGTAGCTCCAGTGTGCTGGATGGAATCCATATTGTCTGGTATTCGCTGAAAGCTGAACCACTTCCTTTTCTTATGTGTGTTTGTCAATGTCAGCGTTCAAGGGCCACATTGCCCATGAGACACACAAACACTTAACAGGCACATTTGTTTATTTCGATTTTGTTCAGACTGTGTATGATTATAGGTTACCGAGTCGATATTTAGATTCTGCAGGAAAAGCAAAACCCAGCCTGTTTATTTTTTCCTTGCTACTGTGTGTCATGCGCTGTACGTACGCACTCTCATGACGCTGACACGTTTGTCATACCAGTCTATCTTGATTTTCTATAACGCACAACGATATTTTACATAGTTGTTGCTAATACGATATTTCTCGACCTGTTATTTTTCTAACGATGGCAGGACCTGTTGCTTTCTGCCTATGTCCAGACAGGCTTTGTTTACCTCACACTCCAAAGAAGAGCATGTAATTTACAGTATCTGTGGAGTTTCTTTGCAGCTGACAGCTCACTTCCCCTCTTTCTCTGTGTTGCTGGTGCCAGACTGAAGAGAACATCATGTCTCCCAAATTGTGTACATTTAGAAATGAGAGAAATAAAAGTCACAATGTTCGACAAGGCTTGATGTTATTCACTGTGCTAGTGATGTGGTCCCAGCAACGACTTTTGAATAGGTTACCATAACATTATCTCATACATTCATGTTCCCAGCAGGGTGAATGTGTTTAAAAAGCACAGTTAAATGAACTCTGACACATTTAAGTGCTTATTGATTACACACACTCACAGAGAGAGATATGTGGCTTATGTTAGAACAGTTACTTGACTCTAGACAGAGGTGAGAAAGATTTCCAACAAATGTCCAGAGGTTGATATAGGGGGGGGCCCGGTCGGCACCTTAACCCCTGGGCCAAGAGGCTACAAACAAACCAACGGTTGGGTGTTACAGCATCTGGTGAACACAGAGTTCATGTTTTAGCTTCGTGTTTGTGTCCTAAATACAGAAATAAGTTATTAGCCTTTAACGTTATCAGTGCAATAATACATAGGAACTGACTGTGTGCCAGCAGTGTACAGTAGTTCATAAGCAAAAGGTGAAATGAATAAATTTATCCAACCACTGACTTCCTTCATAAACATGACTCTCTCTGCCTTATATTAGACCTACCGTTGTTTCTTTAGTTTAAGTGATCGGCATGGTTTTTCTCAGTGCACTGACAGCAGACCCAGAGTACCTATGTTTAAATTCCACATAAACGCTGTATCCCAGACCACCCTGACGGAAGACAGCTGCTAATCTAAATACTGCTTCCACCTTCTTTCCAGAAAGGACCTGTATTTGTACCCGACCTGATCCCAATCCCATCAAATACTTTTATTTAGGGGGTAACAGTCAAAACTGCTTCCCCAAACCAGACCAAACTCAGACCAACCTTTGAGGGATTATGGTACAGAGTGAAAATCTTGTTGGTGAAAAACGTTGCCACAGAGGACAAACAAGTTATATGTTTCTTCTACGGTTATGTTACTCAGTAACATTAATGACTGCGGTACATTGTGCTGACACGGTTTTGTCAAGTTTACCTATGTTAGCAGATTTGACATCATAACTATCTTCTCATGCATGTGAGACCTACAGAGAGTCACGACATGGAAAAGTCCGCCTATAAGCCACTTTCTTGTTTCTTGTTGGTGGTTTAGATACAGTAGCAGCTGTGGTCTTTTTCCTATTTGTGTTTGAAAGTAAGGAGAAAAAAAAGTCCACTCAGATTATCATGATTTATTCTGTGGTGTCAAGTATGGGGACAGTGGGACCAGACCACCGCCTGTGCTGCGCCTTACAAAGGGTGGTATGTTTGGATTAAAAGCATGCGTGTGGTTACTGTCACTGAGGAGAGCCTCATCTGGGCTCAGACTCCTCACAAACTGGGAGTCAGTGTTTCTTCAAGTTGTAGGATGTGTGTGAATTACAATAACTGTTATATAGATGGAAGGCAGCTAACCACCAAATTACAGGCTTTCCTGTCCACATGAGCAAAAATATAGCAAATCAAAGGACGCTCTTGGATCCGTTCGCATTTGTATACTGTATGTTTGGATATTTTTGCTTGATGGATGTGCCACTCTCTCAGTTTTGTGTATCTTAAAGGTGGGGTACACCTTTGTCATCTGGGCTCGTGCATCAGTACTTGTTGATATTTACCATGATCTCATAAATTAGCCCACATGTGTCTTGTGTCTGTGTCAGAAGCTCTACTTCCGAGGCTGCCAAACAGATATTCTGGGAACAATGCCCCCTGCTCTGCAAACAGCATCTTCAATTCTGTTCTAACAATATTCCAACATTACTCAGACAAATGTCAGGGATGCCCCAGATCACATCTAATTTTCTGTTTCCTGAAACAGCGGCTACGCCTTAAAGATTGAGCTCAAAATGTGCCCCACACTGGCTCGTCGCCAGACGGATTGAGTTACAGAATGCACCATGGAAATGAAAAACGGGCATTCTGGTATCCTTCTTCTCCAACTGTATTCTTGGACCATACTTTGTACATACATGCATGAGTATTAATCCCGCTGTGATCGCTCATAGCCTTTATGAAGAAGTGTCTCAACTTGATACGCTCTCTGAAGAAGAACTAAACGTACCAAACTGTGAGACCTTTATGACACAATCAGTTCAGAATAATAAATAAAAAGTTAATTCTTTTCTATCAGATATCAAGAAAAAAAAAGTTTAGTACAACACGGAGGACTGTCTGCATTTGACAACCAAATTCACTTTCATGGCATCAAACCCAACAAACTCTAACACTAAACATTGTGGTCGGCAGAGGTAGTAATTACACTGTCACATAAAGATTCACTGGGCCACTGCAAAATGATTGTGCCTGCTCAAATGCTGGTATTCGTGAACATTATGATTAAAGCATATTCCCAGGAAACAAAGAAGAAGCCTCCTGTGGAGGCTCAAATCACATTCTCTGTGACCAACGCTTGCTCGCTCACTTCCCTTTTTCTCTTCGGCTGTTGTACTGCGGTGCTGGGTAGTCAGTTTCTTCATTTCAGGTTTCTTGCTAAGGCCATAATCTGCTGAACAATGGCTTCCCTGTGTTGAGTTTGTGCTGGAATATCTGTCCCTGAACAGCTATTTCCTCTTGGAGAGCTACTTGATCGCAGTTTGAAGAAGAGGGAAGAGGTCAATCTATCTATCTATCCTCCTCTCTAAAACCGAGATACCCTCCCCAGTGTCTGGGGAAAATGGTGTGGATTTATCTTCCACTCTTTGTTCTGAGGAGCGACGTCTTTATTATCTTACTAGTACTACATAAATGGCTCTATTGTTCCTTAACATGCACATTTTACTGCATGTGTCATTAACCTCTTACAGTGTCCACTATCATTCACTCTCCTCCAGCATCTTCGGCGTGCAGTATTATTTTAACTCTCTGTGTGATGAAGAAATCTTTAGATGAAGCAATAACTACAAGAACAGTATTCCTCTTGTAGAATTCAGTTTTGAATTCCTGCTGTGTTGGTAAGTAACCCGGAAGTCTTACTGGTGGAAAACCAGCACAACAAAACACTGTTACGCTGTCAGTTGAGCTCTAAACTTTGTCTTTGATTATCGTAACTTTCGGAGTATTCTTGGCTAATTTACAGTCGAGAGTGACCCGTGTTTGAACTGTTCTCTTCATCCCTCCAGCGGGATATACTTAGCCCTGGAATATGTGGTACCACCCTAAAACATCTCTGCTGTGATAAAGGCACGGGGCCTGCTGCAGCAGGTTTAACGTGCAGCAGGTATAAGTACTGCTGCAAATGAAAGACCTCGCAGTGACCAAGTGGGACAGCCAGACTCATCAAGGTGATTCAACCCATCCTGTCTAATCTTTCAATGCACACCAGGAACCACAGTAGTGCTGCCTTGTTCACTTGACTCACAGTGGCACCTACACTCAAATGTCCCAATGTGAACGAGGTCAAAGTTGCTTTCTTGTTTCTACAAAACGCATACGAATTCCTCAGTTTTTGGTGAAAAGGCTGGAAAAAAAAGTATCAGCGTATGTAAGTCAGACATCTGAGAAGTTTCCATGAGCCACAGAAAAATGAAAAATGCAGGCAGAAAAACACTTGGCAGCTTTCTAATACTGACTCATTTCCCTCCCTCCCTCCCTTCCTCCCCTCTGTCTCTCTGCCTCTCTCTGGGCTTGGAAGCACTTGAATAAAACCTTCAGTGAACTGTTTTGGCAGGACAACTTGTGTGTAATGACTTCTGACAGCAGTGGAGACAAACTGAAGAGCATGTCTGTCTCTCTATGAGTATTTACAAATCTGCTCTTGGGAACCACGTTTCAATTCTGGAAACGCTATTATTTGCAACCTACTAAGAACAACTGGATATAGATGACAAAGATGTGGAGATGTGCTTTTGAGAAATTGTATAAAAGTTGGGTATAAAAGTAAAACGTGTTACTGGTGTATTAATGTGATTTGAGAGGTACAGTGTGGGGGAGAGCAGCTGTCTCCTCCATCATACAGAGGCGCTGGCTCCACTGAATCTGCCCGTTATTCTTTGTCTGGCTGATATCCATGGTAGGATTTTGGTTCTGCTCTGCATTATAGACTCCCTCTTTAAAGTGAAATGTGTTCTTCAGCTTCAGAGTGTTTGGCTCAAACACAGATTCACACACGTACTCAGTAGTAAGAAATAAAGACATTTAGTGAAACTATCGCTGTCAAGTGTCACCTTAGATCTCAGGGATCGTGGCCGACGTCAGGTTCTTTGTAGCTACTAGAGAGACTTCACCGTTTGGGTCTTCTCTAACCACCTCTTTGATGTTGCTCTCGAGCCTGCAGTCGGCTTGTTGCCGTGGTATGCCAGCTGAATGAGGTGGGGGAGCCATTTAAGGTTGTTTGGCTAAGAACCTCCTTAGCACTTGTCACGACTCCTCTCTAATCTCTCTAATTGGAATCGGGGGGTCCGAGGGTCCGCTGAGAGCTGCCAGATCCTTGCAGTCACAGTGTCGTGGTCTTACGGGGTCAGAAGAACAGAGTTACAGGCTGCCATACTTTGTTTTGTTGGCAGAAAGGCAGGAAGTGTGTGTGTGACTGCTGTTGTTATCCCTCTTCACACTCTTTTAGGTTAGGTGGTAGGAAAAAGGAAATGCTCTTCTCTGTAAGGTCGCGATTCATTCAAATTTCATCAATCTGTCCACAGCAGTTAAACAATATTTTAAATCCAAATTTTGTTTTATTATAATACATGAATGGACTACAGACCGTAGCTCATACTCTTTTCAAACAGACAACAGATATACAATAGTTACTCCTAACAGAACAGCTGAAATCAGTTTAACACAACACGATTCTTTTCTATACTTTTAAGAAAACATTTACTATTTGGTGTCAAACTGTAGCTTTAGACACAATCTCCCTCTCCATTTGTTTCATGGAAATTTGTATTGCTCTTAAACTACTACAAACCTTTGTGACACTCTTTCTGTGAGGAATTTGTCCTCGGTTTGTTTGGAGGCTTGTTTTAAAGTCTTAAATCTTCTCACACCTTTTTATTAATTTCAAAAGTCTAAGTAAAGTACAGCAGTTAACAATTTTCTTAATAAAGAATTGAATTATGAATTTGGGCTTCTTGTTACTAAATCTGCATTTGTAAACATAAAATTTAGCCAGAGAGATCAATGGGTTCGAAATATATATTTCGGGTGAGAAGGTGAGAGGTACGTCACTACATCCTTCCAAAATAAAACATAATCCTCAGCGATATTAGAGACAATATAGTAACAGACGTCAGACCAAAATAATTGCACAGATGGACAGTGCCAGAATAAGTGGGCAGAAGTCTCAGGGGAGTTACAGCAAAACGTACAATCTGCATCAGTATCTTATTTTAACAGTAAATGACGTGATCTCTGCTTCAGCTTTGAAACAGTGACGGGCGTGACGGGAGAATCGGACCAATGGGACGATCCGCTGCAGCAGCCTCACGAGCCTGTCGTCACACAGCCCGCATCACAAAGCCGCTGGTTGGAGGGCAGAGCTGCTCAGAGCGTTCTGGGAAGAAGCGCGTCGTTTTCTTTCGCTCGCGCGGATGCGTCCTGAGCGGCAGACAGACGCACGCGAAGCTGCACCTGGTGAGAGGTGGGAAACGGGGTTTCAGCTCGTACCGTGACCGACCTGTTCTGGAAATGCTGTAGGAGTTGTTGCGCGCTTTGTGGCGCCTCGCTGGCTTCCAGTGAACTGCTGTGAACACAGCCTGATCCACGTACACGCGCCTAAATGAAGTCGGACATTCCCAGGACTTTGTGGACATGGCGGGTCGTGCCATACTGATGGAGCGGACAGTGTTATTAATAGGCAGTTTACTCGTCGTGACCATCGGCCTCTGCGTGGGATCTCCTACCCACAGCCATCGCCTGGTGTGCTGGAAAGCCATCCTGAAGTGCCACGGAGAGCCGGAGTGCCATTACGCCTACGACCAGTACGCCTCTGCCTGCGCGTCTGTCATCAGTGGGCAACGCAAGAAGTGCCCCAGCCACTGCATATCCTCTCTGATCCAACTCAATCTGACCCGGGGTGGCCCGGCGCTGGAGGACTGCGACTGCGCCATGGACCGGGTGTGCGCCAGCACCAAACGAGCGATCGAGCCATGCCTGCCGCGGACCAGCCCCCTGGGCTGCACCGAGGCGCGGCACCAGTGCGAGCTGGACCCGTCCTGCAGCTCCGCGATGCGGGATTATTTGTTTCACTGCCGGAAGCTTTTCGGGGGGGGGCGATGCTCGGAGAGCTGCCGCAGAGTGATCGCCAACATGCGCACTATTCCCAGAGCGCAGCAGCTCGACGCCTGCACTTGCGACGGCACCGAGAGGAACATATGCGAGTTCATCAAAGTCAGCATGAGCACGTTCTGCTCCGAGTCCGGCGACAGGTTCGCGGGAAGCGGGTTCTCAGACTCCGAGGAGGACTCTGAGGACGACTACATCGATCAGGACGATTATCAGTATGGGGAAAACTCAAGTGACTCAGTGCGTTGCCACACTGTGCTAAATGTTCTGACCACCATTTTGGTTTTAAGCACATTTACCTGAGCAGCTGCTGCATTCAAGGACAGGTAGAAAGTTAGTGGCTTTAGTCCTGGGGAATCAGAAATGAAGTCAGAGTGTCTGCTTTGTTTTGTCATTAAACGAACACGATGGATCATGAAGTCAACCTCAGTTTTATGGATAATCTCCTACACATTAGCAAAAAGAGAAAATCAGTTTGTGGATTAAATCAATCAGGATTCAGCCTGTTACAAATATTTTCTTTCCAAAACGCCAGTGTGATAATTCTAAAGGAGCCTATTTTTGTATGTCAGATGTATAAAGGTAAATTGTACAGTATAATGTAAAAAATATATGTTTATGAGTGATATGACATTTGCACTGTGAATAGCTGAATCCCACACTCGTACTGCATAATGAGGAAATGTGTTCTGACTAGAAGTGCCTAAACTTAAGATGGTTTCACTTACCGTTATGTGACCATGTCAAAGACAAGCTGTGAAAATGTTTTGGACTTTCTCAATAAACCCCTCCATTAAAGGCCAAAGTTGCTCTAAACCACTAACACTTGGGATCTCTCCAGGGTGATACACTTGACCTTTTATACACGGATGTTTGCATAAGGCATAAAGTGTTCAAACCTATTAAAAAACAGTTGAAGGCAAACGACACCCCTCCTCTTTTTGGGATTTTGCAGAAACAAATGGAAGCGAGAATCAGTTTGTTTATCTTCAGACACAGTGAGAAGAAACGTGTGTGTGCTCGGGTGAGTGGAAGCATCAAGTGCCTATTACAGACAGGTTTAAGATGCTTCAGGGGCTGATTTTAGGATTTCATTTAGAATCAGTGACAGCAGTGATGGTGCAGAGTATACACTCCGTGTCCACTCACATGCTTGTGAATCGTGTTAGGTATGAGTTAGTCAGCTTTCATATAAAAAAGACAGAGCCCCCTCCTTCACTTGCGATAATGTGTTTTGAGACTATTGAGAGCAGCCCTGCAGCTTTTCATGGAAAAGTGATGGGCCCTCCAGCCCATAGATTGGAAGAGAAGTCGAGTGGCACCTCTATTATGGAGATGCAAAATACACAATGGTCCTGCAGCACAATGTGGGGGCACTTCATTCACTCTGTTCCTCTGTCACCGTTTTAGGGAGTGGGGGGAGCGCGAGGAGACATCTATCCCAGAGGAAGGCAGAGAAGTTACGTGAGAAAGTTCAGCTTTTAAGAGTTTAACTTTACAGTTGGTCATCTCACAATTAGAAATGTGATCTAACACGTCGTTATTATTAGAACTAACGTCGCCATGAGAACTCTGTCTCACAGTTTGGCAGGCTTTGTTGTGGAATTTGACTTCATTCTGCAAACATACCATTAGACCTAAAAAGAATGACCCGGATAATATATCCTGCGATGGCAGCGCTTGTTAAAAAATTCCTTCAAAATGATCTGGTGAAGACATTTCTTGGTCTTTTGTTATGAGAATTAAAAGCCTCCCACTGTCACTTTAAGAGAGGAGGTCTCTGCTGCGACCATTAATAATCGTAATTCCTTTTTATTATTGTTGAGGATAATGAAGGGATGCGAGTCATATGGGGGCCCCAGACAACACTTTGCCCTGAAATGTTTTCAATTAACTTTTGGCACCAGAGGAAAATAGGAATGTTGTATTTTTTTCCCATACTGAAACAGAAAAGAGTCAACGGGGGCTTTTGGTGCAGGGACTGGAACCTCATTAAAATTGCCTCATCATAACTCAAGCTGCTTGGCCAGCCCCCCCGCTGCCCCCCCACCCCCCAATCTTTCATCCTTTTCCAAGGAAAAACTTTCCTGGACTATATTCACTGAAAGGTACGTTTTTCTCGTACTGTTCTTAACTAGCTGCTGACGTCTTATACATTTGAACCCATTACTTTAACACATTGCTGAATAAACATATACATTTCAGTGCTTTGGATGGAGAAAATATTTGAGCGTTTCTTTTTTTTTCATTCCAGTTGATTTCCGTCACGGTTCTTTAGTTACATTGGCGTCAGCGGCAAAGAAAAACTCCCTTCCTCCTTTGCAGAAGATTTTTTAAAACAGCTCGACCGCCAGACTGAGATTTTCCCGTTGAGCCTATTTTGAAACGTCTTGTAATTCAGTTATACTTATGCTTGCCTCATGTGAACCTGAAGACGCAGTAAAACTGTTGAGTATAAGCGCAACAGTGTCCAAATCTGAACGGGAAACCTTAAATGTATTGTATGTTTTTAAGCTTATTCTTCTTCCAAATGCACCTTGTGGTGAGATTTTAATTTAAAAAGCTGCAGTGGATTGATTTCAAAGTAAGGTACGCACACAGTGGCTGATTCAGCTTACAACATTTACTAGGCAACTAGCAGATTAATAATATGATGAATATTGTGCATCCTGTGACCCAAGATCTCAGTTTTTGATATCTTTAGCTCTGCATCCAGTGAGAGGCGGGGTGCACCCTGGACAAGTCGCCAACCCACCGCAGGGCTTACTTTACCTGTGTAAAAGATCATTTATGCTGCGATTGTTGATCATTTAATCATAAATCAATAAGAAACAATAATAAAGTCAGCAAGCTAATTTATTATTTCCGCCTCAATAGGCCCAACTTATATGAGCCATGCCAGCCCAAAGCGGAGGTACTGCATGGAGTTAGAAATGCAATGTGTTTTTGTTACTCTTTAGTTTTATAGTTTCACTTTACTAACACACTGTTAGATTTAGGAAACAGATCGATTTAGCTTAAGCAAAGTGAAGTTAATAAACCAGAGTGACGCCCATTAGTTGGAGGTTGTGGGCAGGACTTAAATAAGGCAGTAGCCTGGATTTTAGTGAGGTGGGAAAGGTGGAGGAGGGGTTGATTTATGATTGAGGCTAAATGGCAGAGGGGTTTGGTTTAGGAGAGGGGCTGTGCTGGGTTGAATGTCGGGGATTTGAAGCCTCTCTGAATAATGATGCAACGAGGGAATATATAATCCACCAATGTGGTCGTCTCTTTCTGCAGCGACTGGACAGGAATTGCCCTCCCTGGCCCCCTCCTGCAGCTCAGTCCAAAAGCAGTGGTGCACAGTTTTTAAGGACTAAGAGAGGGGTAGAGGGGGGGTAAGACGTATCTGACAAGAGGCATAACTTCATTTCCACGGTGCTGTGACAGCTGTGTGAAGTAATCTGCCGTAGCAGCCCTCTAAAACTTCAATGCCTTTAGTGACCTAGGGAGGAGGGGAGGGGGCAGCTCCAACGGTGTCCAAGCATTTAGGGGCGCGAGGGGACTCCTTTGACACCCGTGCAATGGCTTTTGTTTGAAAAATATTCCTCACCTCTTCTTTACTGAATGCGAGGTCTATTTGTGTTTGACATGAGCCAGTCATTTTTAAAGCAGCATTGAGGTTCATTGTGTAGACTTACGGCATTGAAGCTACATTTTTATAGAATAGGAACTAAAATACTCTCTGTTTGCCATTAGTTTTGTTCTTGTAAATTGCAAATTATTTCCATTTGAGACAATTTAGCTCAGCAAATAGCAGGCAAAACACATTTATTTAATTTATTTGAGATTGTGAATATTTCTGACATGGATATGTTTCCAATGACAAATTCACCTGTTCCACATATTGGAGTACCTGTTATTTACCGGTGCCAGATGTTTGTTGAACATATTTTAAATGGTCACGTGTAGCGCTGCTGATAGTTTGAACAAATATTAGTAACACATCATGACGTCTCCACAGTCACCGCATCATGCACAATGCACCTGACATGGACATGAGCATGTGCACGAATATGTGGATGTATGGGTATCAGAATCAGATTTGTATGTATGTGTAATATATATGTATTTGTATATGCGTGTGTATGTGTTTGTATATTTATATATATGTATGTATATATAGTGTGGATGGATGTACTGTATGTGGTACAGGTGTGCACACATGTTCATTCCCATGCCTATAGAATATGCACTACTGTAGGGCACATAGTGGTGCAGTAGCATAATGTAGCAGATAACTATTATGATTACTTGCACGTTGTTTTTAACAAATTTATATCATATTTTCCTTATATTTCATCTCATTATTTCATCTGTTTAATTTAATTGACTTCCTTTTTATACTTTTTTATACGGTGTTGTTGTATCCTTGTACTGTCTGGAGCTGTGGTAATACACCAATTTCCCCGATGTGGGGATCAATAAAGTCTTATCTTATCTTAAAAAGAGAATTGGGCAGTCTATCGACAAAGAGAGGTTCATTATTTTGTGTTCTATTGAAGACAGAGGAAAGAACAGAGCATTTTAGACTAAGATAATGGCTTTCGGTTAGGCTGCCGTCCAGAGTGAATGGGGTCTCCTCGGAGCTCAATAAGGTCCCAAAGTTTTACTCCATTATGCTGACATCCTAAAGGCCAGGGGCCACCACACCCTGTGGTTACCTCTAAAGTATGCATTCATCACCCCCCGCTGCACACACACACACACACACACACACACCCTTTACAAAGTAATGTTGAGAGGAGGTAATATTCCCCAAATGCATTTGGAGACAGGAAAAAGAAGTAAATAATCCAAATTCAGAAAGAACAGAGCTGCTTGAGTCAGTCATACATTTTACACTGTAGGCTATAGTATATTATTTAAGACTCATAGTCACTTCAGTGTCTGATATTTTAAAAAATGTTTTTTAAAATAGATGTATAGGAAATACTGTCTAAGCACATTTGTCATTTACAAGCCTGTGCACATTCCTTATTATTGTGCAAGGCTGTAACCGTGCTCTCACTGCTGCCTCCCTCTCTGCTGTTTGCTTAACAAGGCCGTCTCTGGCACGAGGATCTCCACTCATGCCTGTGCTAAATGATTGAGTTTAAATCCGAGAGCAAACATGGAAATCAAATGCTGTTAAGCTAAGCAAATATGCCAGTCATTCTGTTTTACCCTTTGTGAGGGCAAATCTACGAAAAAAAACAAAACATCTTTTTATTGACAGTGACAGGACACTGAACTGCAAATATTCCACAAAAACAAAATAAAGAAGTAAGACAAGCGTTAGGTACTGTGGTTTAGTATTTTTAAGTATTTTTTTAGAATAGACTTGACTTTCTGCTTAAGCACTGCATAACGAATAGAACAGCTGCACATCAATTTTTATTTAGCAAAATAAGAGCATGGATTTTGGGGTTCTCCTCCCCGAAAAACATTCTGACCTAATTAGGTGAAACAATGGGAGTAAAAACAATGGCCATGCATTGACTCCCATTCATTTTAATGGAGGCACCTACTATTCTCCACCTCTAAACTGGCTTCTTTATTAGGTGCCTGCCATATAAAAA